>NJDD01003134.1:30931-43735 GCA_002245505.1 Calephelis nemesis
TTCTAACCGCCATAATGACAGTGCTATGTTCCGGTCAGGAGGGTAAGGTAGCCGCTTCACTTGTACTTTAGGCCTCATCTTCACCTATGATTTATCTAGAGGCCACGGTTGTCTCTTATCATCAGGAGAGTTGTGTGCTTGTTTGATGTCAAATTCAATAAAAAAAAACTTCCCATCCGAGTGATGTTCTCATATGATTTTTATGTAAGTATTGCTAGGAGGGTGGAGAATAGAATAGGAAACAGTTTTTTGCACATAGACCATACGACCATAAGCGTCACAGGCGTCTATACAGGAAAAAATCGAAAGCACCAGCCAAATTTTGAGAAACGGTTCGGAATCGATAACACTTTTATATACATATCTTCACACCAAGTCCCTTATGAAATAGGCAAGGAGTATCGAGTGCCAAACTTCACGATTCTGACAAATCTGTCTGACTTTTTCTAGATTCGTAACCCTTTTCAGACAAACGCGCCGGTTTCGGAGACGCTTGACATCACTCTCGGATAATATTCGGGCGATCTGATTGTGGAATGTCAACCTTGGTCTTCCCGGGTACCTAAATTACATCCACATTTGCTCATTTGCTTAGTCAAAACTCTTTCTCGGATCTCACTGTTACGAATACAGTCAGCGAGCGTTACACCTCAGGTTTTCCGTAGCGCTCTTATTTCGACAGTATTTATCCTACTCTCATGCTTTTTCTGACGAACCCTTGGGATAAGCAAAGCGATTCCTAGCAATTTGACTCAAAACCTTGTTTGGAAATAGCCGATTTGAAAAATATTTTTATCCGATGCACAATACAAGACTTATGGTAAATAATTTGCATATTTGCGATCTTTCGATCGATTATTGTTTTTAATTTTTAAGATGTATGTCGCAACAATATTCAAATTTTGAGTACCTCTAGTTTTTTGGAGGAAACCCATGTGCTATCACGCACAACGCCGCTAGACGTTTTAGAGTCAATATTACCTACGTGTTGAAGCTGTTGTGGAAGGCTACACCCTTAGACTAATAAAAAGCTACCTATATAGCAAAATATTAGGACCAGTCTTTATTGTTTAAGTACGACTAACAGGCGGAACCAGGGAACCTACAGTGGACGGTAACAAACGGGCGTCTCGTGGCTGTTAGAATTCGTGATATTTTAAAATATATAATATTAACCCAGTAACCAATAAAACTAAGGGACTAAACTGCTACTCAGTTTAAAAACAGGTCGCATTTTTTACAAACTTTCTATAATGCGAAAGGACTGTCTTGTATGGAAAATCGCTTCTGCTTATTAACGGCCAATGTTAATAATATTTCTCTAAAGATGGATTTCAAGCAATCTAGATAGCTGCTTATCCGCCGGCCTATCCTATACCTAATTGCCATATAAATCCTGTCCACAGATATGTTATTGGCAAGCGATATCATAAAAATGGATCAATATATCAATCTTGGACAGCAAGTTTTGGATTACGATTGATTATTAATATTGGGCGTAAAAGAAAGTCGCCTACGCGCTAAAAACTTCGCGGTTTAAGCGCCACAAGCATTTCAAGCGCTTCCAACAATTCGCACGAAAACTAAAAGCAAAATCGCGTTAAATTGCGATCTAAGATGTAAGTTATTGATGTGAAACTGTATTTTTTTTTTGTTATAAAAACATTGAGTTGAGTATCTGTGTAAAGAATTTAGGTATTTTTTGGGTTTGGAGCCGGATCTTGGAGAATCTGATCATAATAAGTTAACTATTTTATTAAATTATTTGTTGTTCTAGATCCTGGATAAGTGTGAAGTTTCTATTCAATCCGACCTTTTAAATTGGGTTAAAAGAACGTTATACAGATACTCGCACGTACCTAGATACCAACGAAGTTAACAAAAGCGTCTTTATAACTAATTGAGCGGAAATCTGCTGACTTTTAATTAAACTCTAGGTTACGCGAAACCAGCTTAAGAATCCTAATGCGGGTTCTTATTTTATTTTTATTTTCAATATGATATTATCAAAATAGATCAGAGCAGATAGACCTTCTTCTTTCTTCTTGAAACCTAATAAAAACAAATGCTCACTCACTTGTTCTTGTCATTGAGAGCGTTCTGCCAGCTGAGGTGGCCATCGACGGTGACGCTATCATACCAGATGAGCACTGGGTCCACAAGCTCCTTGTGCAGAGTAGTATGAAGGCATCTCACAAACTGCAGCAGGACTACGGGCTTCGAGATCTAGAGCAGAAGATTGAATCAATAATTGCGATATCACAGGAACAATGAGAAGGCTGAAAAAGGCAAAGACATATGAACTAGTGTAGTGTTGTGTAGATTCACAAAGTGCTAGTGCAAAAATCAAGTGACAGTGTTTTAAGTTCAAGATACCAATAGAACTTAAGTTTAGAGACACTAAGTAAAAGTTGACGGACTTATACTTAGAGACTGTAGCTTAGAAGATTAAGAGAAATTAGAATTACTCATTAGTCTATAGACTAGATTGTAATGTCGAAGAAGATGCTCAGTAGAGAAAAAAAAATTGCGATCGAAGATGGTTCGCGGTTTAGAAGCAAATCTGAATTAATATATAATAAGAAGGTGAAAAGTTAGGTGACTTTTTGTTTTAATAAAAAGGCAATACTAATATTAACTGAGAATAACGAGTTTATACTAAAAATTAATAAAAAAAAGGTAACAAGGCACGACTCAAGGCGCTTTTAGATCAGAGTAACTCAGATTCAATTGAAAAAATAGATCACAGAACTTTTAAGCACTATTTACACTTCGGCAATTCCAACTGTATCCAAAGTCATAGAAACTCAAACAAAAGTTTTTTTGAAAATTTATAAGTTCTGTACGTCGCCTCTATGGTCTAGCGGTCCGGCGTCGGACTTGATTTCTTGAGTTTCCAGGTTCGATTCTCGGGTCGGGCACTAAAAGAAAATTCGGAAATGTATAGTTTCAATTTTCTAATGAAATTAACGTTGCCCGGGATTGGATTGGATATCGTGGGACTTAGTGTAATCGGCTAATCGTCGGTGACCTGGTTGTGCCTCTGAGTACCTAGTACTTCGGGGATACGGACGTGAAGATATATTTTTTTAAATGTTTGTATTAATAATTAATCGTTTAATGTATACAAAAACAATGTTTTAAATAGCAATTAAATAATTAGAACAATTTATTTTACGAGTATAAATATTAAACACATATAAAAATATTGACACACGATAAGTTGTCTATAAACTAAATAATTTTTTAATTTATTTTTAACACTCATATTCCGCAAATAAATATTTTTTATTTCATTTCAAAAA
The DNA here is from genome assembly GCA_002245505.1 of Calephelis nemesis. NCBI lineage: Eukaryota > Metazoa > Arthropoda > Insecta > Lepidoptera > Riodinidae > Calephelis > Calephelis nemesis. Next base: position 34,237 of record NJDD01003134.1, read on the forward strand.
ACTCAATCGCTTGAGAGTTGCTCTGGACACGCTAGAACGAGTCAATTCCGACCCAACATTCATGAAACGCATTGTTACTGATGATGGGACGTCGGTATACGAGTTTGATATGTAGACCAGACCACAAGCTTCGGAGTGGCGTCTTGCAACTGCACGGAAACTGAAAAAAACACATCGTCTGTATGCTAGATTAGATGCACAACAGGTACAGACCTTCATTTTGTCGACAACACCTCAATTATAGTTACGCTATTGTATGCAAATTTATTATTATTATAATTATTTATTCCCATCATTTTTTATTTTCTAAGTTTATACATTGCAGATAAAAAAAATATATTAAAAATATAAAAACAAAAGATTGAGTTCCAAAGTCAGTGGTCTTACAAATAAACCGTCAGTGATCAGGGAGACAGACTGAAAAATCTCCGCACAATGCGTGCCGTCCCCAAAGTTGCTGCCTTCTGAATCCAGCTCTTATCCCAGGGTTGAAGAGTGAGTCTTTTTAAGGTGTTGGTTAGAATCTTTGCTATAAGACCGTTTACTGACACACCTATCGGGACGATTGTTGTTGAATCAACATCCCACATATCGGTCACCTCGTGAGCCAAGTCTATGTATTTTGTCAATTTTTCCTTTTCAGCTTTCACGAGGTTAAAGTCACATGGAACGGTGAACCAATCTGCCAACACGATGGCAGGCTTAGTGGCAACAATAGTCCTGTCCGTGATGACAGACCGGTCCCAGTAGAGCCTTGCATGGCTATTTTCAAGAACTGGTTCCAGTGTATACTTATGGTAAGGAACTAATCACGAATCGAAAACCTCTATCGTCTGCACGAAAGCTTCTTATGGTGTTAGTGTAGACAAATTGTATTATATCAGTTTTAAATTTTTAAATGTTCATAGAAAACTCACACAAACCGCTTATTAGTTTATGGTAGCAATATGTCATGATTTCTGTTCATGCTCATGCTACTACTATACTTCTCATGCCCTGCCTGACCTTACCTATTCAAATGCCTACCAAAGCGAGTCAATGTATACACAGCACTACATACACTACAGCATACAATGAACATCGCATAACTCTCACCTTGTTCTCGATATTCAGCAGCCACCCATCGAACTTCAGAGTTTTGGCTATAGCCACAAGGGCGCTCGCGAACGTTTTCCAGCTACTTTCAGATTGCAGGATCTGCTCCCAAATTTTTTCTCCCTCCTTCCATTCCGTTATCACTGTACCTGATTAAAAGAAATGTTTAGAACTTTAGAACTTAACAAAATTAAGCGGACTGGTAGCAGGTTAATTAAAAGTATGTTTATATACTGAAAATAAGTATCTTCACGCCCATATCCCCGAAGAGGTAGGCAGAGGCACAACCGGGGCACCCACGAGTAGCCGAAGACACTAAGTCCCACAATGTGATAGGTGGCAAGCCTATCGTCAACGGGGCACAAATCCAATCCCGGGCAACGTTAATTTTATTAGAAATATGAAAATAATTTGCATTTTCTAATTTTATGTTGCCCGACCCGGAGATCGAACTCGGGGCCTCAAGAAGTCAAATCCGACGCTGGACCGCTAGACCACAGAGGTTTTAAAAATGCTGGAAAATCTGTGATTAGCAAAAGCCATGAATAGCAATGATGATAATAATGTCGAAGTCCGAAGATGACCAGGAACGTGACGATGCTGATGAAGCATCCTGATTGCTAATCATTGTTTACTAGGTAAGTATACCTACATAAGTACCTACTAATATGATATTGTATTATACAATAGTTAAATATGCTTATTTTTTTTATTCTGTTTATTTATTTATTGTTTGGTTTTTTCTACTATCACTTTCGCTTCTTAGGTAGATAGGTATGTGTAAGTGAGTACCTACTTACCTCCACAGATCTAGGTACTTACATGGTTTTTGTATTCCAACACAAATTTTAAAAAAGCGTAACGTAAAATATACCAACAAAGTTAGTAAAAGTATTCCAATAATAAAACTGGCAACTCTATCACAATACTCGAAACTATTATTTGATATTGAAAAGTTCTGGAGTCTCCCGTTAATTTTTCACATAATAAACTAATGTAAAGTACATAAATAAAATTAAAAGGACTAACTGAAAAAGTGATATCAAATAAAAATAATAATAATAATATCTAGTTAGTTACCAATAACTTTAACGCCGTGTGCATGTCCCACGTTGATCCAACCCAGCGGTGGTATGGTGATGAGGTGGTGGCTAAAATAGCAAAATATATCTACGGCTGCCCAGTTATAGAACGTGTAAGCGTCGTGGTTGCTGGTCCCATCTATGAAGCTAAAATATAACATTTAAATTGAAGTCACAAAAGGTAAATGGCGGTTATTCGTGTAACAGGCAGGTAAGTTATCGATTGTGTATGTACTGTTTTTGTCTTCTATGCATATACACAATAAATAAGAGATTCACCAAAAAATATGGTTATTAATATTACTTAGATGAATATTACTGAGATAGAATGTAGAACATACTATGTAGCTCATTTAATTTGTTGTTATTAAGTATATAACTTGAAAATTATTAACTAGGTACGTAGGTATCGTTTCAGCCTCATTATCTGCTCTTAATATTAATTTGTCTTTCAAAACTATTTCAAGTAAGTACTTATTTTACATTAATAACCGATGTTATAAAATTTTTAAATATGAAAAAATCTCCTTTTGGTTCGTGTATCAAGTGTGAATCAGAGTATACCCTTCCCTGTCTATTAGCTTGTAAGAAGCGACAAAAACTATGTTAGATCCTGTAACCCTAATCGTATGTAGGTATTTTGTGAGTGACGTCCACCCCAACCACGGGACAGGATCGTATTTAAACTTTATGGCATTTAAGGTCATAGCGGCATAGCTCTTACCATCAGTTACAAGTGATTTTACCTTAAAAACACTAATATTTAAAAAATATCAAATTCAAAGTAGGTATATTTTGTATCATAAACCACGACCCCATTGCCAGGTAGTAGAGTATAATTTAGACAATTACCAACGTGCTCGATTACAGCATAGTATCATCCCACACTGGATTACAGTATATTATGACGTATACTACTCATACAGATATCTAGTTGTTATAGTGCTGCAATGACTCGTACAAATGCGTGTCACCGCTTTACATATTACCTATTACCGTAGACACAACGGAAGCATCATTTCATTAAAACTACTACAAGGGGGTAGGGTAGTAAGACTAGTAAAAAGTACCTACAGCTCATTCAAAAAGTAGACGAAAACGAGGGCGCGTCCGTTTTAACATAACAAGTCCATGCTAAGAAAAGTTCCGCTATTCGTAAATTATTAGTCTTATTATTCGATTTAGTCGTGTTAGTCACAAACTTTATAGAAATGTGTATTGCTATTTTATCTAATTTTTTTCGTATATTTTGTTAATACCTTATAAATATTATTTAAGTAAAAGACTTCTCGAGTCCCACTAGCAGGGCTATAAGTATCTTTTTAGTGATGATCAATGATCACTGGGTAAAGCTTACATCAAATAGCTGTCAAATGACGTTTTTTGTATTTGTTCTCTCTGTCGTATTTCTGTTGATCACTGGAGATAGCAAAAACAAAACACAAAATCAAATTTAAAAAAAGGTTCATATATTACCAATTAACATACTCCTAGCGGAGTATATGAAGAGTTCTCAACGTGTTGCCACAAAATATAAAGAATATCATCAACTTCTTCTTCTTTTATGGCTTTTGCAACTACCATGCGTAGTTTGATTCCGCTATGACTACTTATTATACTTTTTGGTTTGATTTTACCAATGTCTACGTGTTGGATAAAGCACGGTACCTACAATAGATACTACGGAAATCTTGAGTGAGAAAAAAGTTAGTTCCGATATAATTAATTTCTAATATTTATAGACGGACAGGATGCTGATTATGTAACTCAGTTGCTAACTCAAAATGGAAAAGTGTACATCAAATGACGTCATTTGTGTTTGCTATCTCTATTGTATTTCTGTTGGTCACTGGAGAAAGCAAATATAAAACACGTCTTTTGATAGCGACTTGATGTACACTTTTCCATTTTAGTTGTCAACTGAGATACATAATCAGCCCCCAGACCTAAGACCTAAACACGCTTCTAGAGACAAGATTTTTTAAAAAATATGACAGGTACCTAGTAAGTATCTAAAAGTTTCCTTCTATGAATCTACTAAAATACTTACATGTTCTTTAAAGTTTAGTTTACAACATTAATTTAAAAACTGTTTTCTAAACTTCGTCCTACCAGTTCCAATAGAAATAGGTATGGCAAGTAGGTACCAAATTAATCACACTACATATTTCAACAAAGTTGCTTTCCGATTTAATTTTCGAATTTCGAATTAATATCTATGTACTTAAGCTTTGAACTCTAAAACTGCCTAGACACTCAACTGATTTTAATGCTTTTTTTTTAAATAGATAGAACGATTCACGTCAAAGGTTTATTCGTCTACCAATATAGTTTGTCCACCCGTGAGAAGCTGGAACGGGCTCCTAAGACCGTGGAGGTACTTGAGTACATATGGTTCGTATACATGGTATCCCTATAATAACAACGAATTACCTATACGTTTAATAATAGCAGAGCCAGGAACTTGAATATCCTAAAATCTTAATTTTTCTTGATAATTTTCTGTTAAATCTGGATATTTAGAATTTTGTTTTCATTCTTACCTGTCATCGTGGTATCCATTGGCCATGTCATGGCAAACCAAAGTTTTTGGCGTTGATTTCCGATCATATCGCTTAACATCTTCCGTTTCCGGGTCAAAATGACAAAAATTGTTGTGTTCTAACAAAACATCACTGTGTTTATTTACGTCGATGTTTTTTATTGTTTTTTCACTGTGCTGTGTTATTCCAATACAAAGTGATCGCCATGCAGGAGGATTTTGTATAAATTTTTCTATATCCTCTATTGTGTCAAGCGGCCTGCATGCTAGTTCGGTTTGTTTCCACATTTTCTTTTCTGTCATTTTAATTTCCAAGGATATTTATTTAACATTCAAATATTTTTTAAATTACCTTCATATTATCACTATTTTGTTTAAATGTTTTTAGGTGTAGATACGTAAAGTGTAAGAATTTCTTACGTGTAAAATTGACATTGACTGATTAAAATTGGAATTGGCGGGTGATACAAAATACACAGGACACCGAACAATTAGGTAATGAATAATTACTACTAAATCAGTTCATATTTAAAAGATTTTTCAAATCAATAACTTGGCACAAGGTTATAATATATAACCTTGTGCTATTTAACAACTAGGTACTTCTTGTTGTACCAATTTAATAAATAAACATTTATTGATTGTCAAACATATTTCTGGTTTTTATTACTTCCATATAATTATAAGCCAGTTGTAGGTAATTTACTTATTTTACACAGTGAATAATATAATCTTGTTTTTTTTGTCTCGAAAATTTTAGAACTCAAGTCTAAACCCTTGTATTAATTGTGATTTGTGACTAAATTTGGTTATCAGTTACTCCATAACCTCTAAAGGTTTTTTGATTCTGAGATTTTGTTAATGAGCAGCAGAGTACAATAATTGTAATTGTATTTGCTAATAAATCCTGGAGCAGCGGTTGCTCTAAAATAATTTAAGATACACCATACATACCTAATTGAAAATAAATTGATACCTATTTAAATTACAGTTGTGGCTTAATATATTTTATTCTAGCTCATCACAATTTGAACTGTTAAAATGGATAAAGAATAGAAAAAAACAGTGTTTGTTAGAGTTTGGCTTTTCAGCTGCAATACAAAGTACAGCAAAGTTTTAATATATTTTTTGAAATAAGCTATAACACAAATATTATTTGACCATATAAATAACATAGCAGTATAAAATCAGAAATATATTTTAAGACCTTATTATGCATACAAAAATATAAACAAAAATTGGTTAAAACAAAACATTGCTGTACCAGAGTTTGAAACAAGAATGAAATATTATTACCTACTGTATAAAATAATGAAAAAAAAAAAAAAGTTTAAGATTTAAATATAGCTAATTGTACTTACACAAATAATGAATGTATGTCAAGGGAATATTTAAATCTAGTGATAATGGGGTGTATACATGCACCATTTACTGCAGTGTTGATTAGAATAGCTATTAGCTGCATAGGAATATTTTTGTTCTAGTTTTGATAAAGCTATGAGGAAGTGTGTCACAGTTGATAAGAACTATTACTATTTTATGTTCCCACAATTCATTAGTGCATTTTTATTAACAAATTATACTATATTAAAACTGAAATATTGCCTTTTGTTATTTTATAAAAGAGACATAGAAGTCAATTGTCACAGGCTTTCTCTAAAAATGTTTATATGTAATTAAAATAAATAACTCAACATAAATTTGTCATACATACTAAATAAATGTATAGTAATTGATAAATCAATCAGTGTAGTGTATTTAGGTAGCTACACAACAAGTAAATGCTATACTTTTATTTAATTATCTGTTATTTTTTACAGAAATGTAAAGAACTTGGAAGAGAACAATGATTCACAAAGAGTAAGCCAACTTCATTCCAATGCCTAAATGGTTACAAAAATTATGCAAAATACAGGTGAGTACTTTAGGTGCAGCCGTATTGTGCCTGATCGCCCTTATCCAGCTGTTTGCTGCAAATGGCCACTATCGCTACCACCATATGCCACAAGAGACAATTGCCAGCAGTATTTTTAAGGAAATCAATCCTAATATTGTGATTAAGAATGCCAAAGAAGATTGCAAATATAATGACATAGTTAACAATATGAATTCTATAAATAGTTGGGAGTACAATAAACAAATTGATGAGTTTTTACCAAATGGAATTGTAAATGGAAGTTTTGTTCCTGAACACTGTAATCCACGTATAAGTGTAGCTATTTTGGTAACATACAGAAACAGACAAAAGCAATTGGATATATTTATACCATATATGCATAACTTTTTAAGAAAACAAAATATACATTACAAGTAAGTAACACAGTTAGCTTAATTTAAGTAAAAATACCTTTGTTGGCTGAGGAATTAGATCAAATTTTTTTATTTATCTCTTCCCTGTGTTTATCCAGGCTCCTTTGTCGAATAAACCATCTGTCTTTCTATGCCAGGCAGCTCGTAAAAGGCGAGCATAGGCTTACCGTCACTAACACCGTGACATCTGACTAGGTGGTAAAGTCACACTTCAACTTGCCCGGATTATTACCACCGCCTTACATATTCCTGCCGCCATAATGTCAGCACAGTTGGAAGTTCTACTTCAATTCTGAATATATTGTCACCAGATTTAACATAAACATAGATAAGTACTATACCTAAAAGATAAGTGTTTCAGTTTTTATACTTTTTTAAAATTACTTATAAAGTGTCAAAAATAGTGATTTGTCGCTTAAGACATTTACTTTAGAGCGCAATATTTCATAGTAATCATGGAACGGAGGAGCGCGGCGATTAGCTCTTCTGTATTATATTTCTGTATTACATACATTGTATGAAAAATAATAAAGTTATAGTCATGACTAATTTTTGTTGTTGTGTTCTAATGTTTTAATTTTATTTTCTATCTATTCAATTTCCTGTTTTCCCTGATTGTCTGGCAGAGATCGCTTTTTAGAGAAAAGACTGCCATATGTAATTTTTTTTAATGTTTTTGTTTTATATCTTGAATGTTTGTATTTATATTATACAATGAAGAATAAATGAATGTCATCAAGAATTTTTGTTTAAGAAAGTCAAATAATATTAGGATGTTTCTAGACATTCGGAGGTTGTCAGGCAAAAAATATTTCTTGGTTGTAGATAAAACACATGAAAGAACAAGAAAAAAAAATATTGCAAGAAAATAACACATAAAGTCCCTATTGTAACAGCTCACTGTTATAATAAATTAGTACCACATATTCTACAATATTTGGTGTGAAACATATATGTTAGTTGTGGGTGCTCTGCATGTTGCTCTGGCTTCCTCTTCAGGGATACGGGCCTGAAGATTCTTTTTATTTTGTGTTATAATTATTCGTTATAAGAGAAAGTATTTTTAAGTTTGCAGAATAGAGGATAAGAAGTGACAATAAAAATACAATTTTTTTCGATTTATTAACTTGCTACCTACCCTAATACATTTTTCAGATCAATTAACTTATGTATACTCCCATAAAAATGTTTCATCTTTGTTAAAAAATTAAGCTGAAACTGCACCCTTCACTTTTTCATCACTTGAAAACTCTTCTCACAAAGTACTTTTTAAGCTTTGGGAACAGATAACAATCACCGCATGAAGCCAGATCGGAACTATATGAAAGATGTTCCAAAATATCAAAGCCCACTTTGTGCAGGGTAGCCAAAGCAACGCGGCTCTTGTGAGAGGGAAGTGTTTTTATTGGGCAATGGGTTTAAAATCGTTTGTGCTAGAATGCATGAACTTTTTTTCGTTTGTTCTTCAATAGTTATAGCGAAATTCATAGCGCAACCCATGAAATTTATAAATGCTACCTGGCCCAAGGTGGCTATACTGCTCTAGGTTCTCCTTAAGGCGTTTAACTCAAATTCGACGCCGTATAACGCTCAAATAATATTCCTTAGCAAGAATTCCGAGTGCACAACACCGCGATAGTCTAAGAAAGCACTGAACGTGGGTGCCTTTAGAACGAGTTTGGCAGTGTTTGGTTTCCGTTCATTTGCAAGGCGCCACTCCGAATTTTGTTGTCTGGTTTACATAACAAACTCGTACATAACCAAGTCTTACTGACGATGCGTTTCATGAATGTTGGGTCGGAATTGACTTGTTCTAGCTTTTATTTCTTTTTATTTTATTTAAGTTACTTTACCTACTTTGGTTTATGTTAAAAACTGTTGAGAAATTGAATGACAATTTTTTTAATATTGATGCTACTGCATATCGTTCAAGCGAAGCAAAATAAGTGATACATAAGTCTCAATATTACTCTACTGGAAATACATATTTACCATACTACTGCCATACAATTTTGGCACTAAATATAGTCAACAAATGAGGGTTGAGGTTGCTCGATCCTGTGGACGATAGGGCAATAATTATTATCGCACATTCGGTGATGGGCCATCATGGCCCTCGGTGACGAGCGAGGTGAGAAGATGTCAAGCGGCGTATTTTGCACCTTACGGGTTGGTAGGGACGCCACCATGGAGTCCGGTGCTGCTATTCGCGTTCATTTTTCAAGTCTTTATATAGAGCTTCTCTGTTTAGACGCCCTTACGTCCAGAGACTTCGAACCGGATGTAACGGTGATCCGATAGCGTCTAAAGTCTAAACTCTCCACCATATCAAGGACTCCTCAATCACGGACACGACGTGCTTCAATAGAACTAGCGAACATAATGTCCACTGTAGAACTGTCAGGAGAAAAGCCGGGAAAACAGGAAAAAACAATAGGTCCTTTAATTTTCATGTCATGTCAAGCGATAC
>NJDD01003134.1:70882-88075 GCA_002245505.1 Calephelis nemesis
AACATTGTCATATAATATAATCTCTCTCTCTCTCTCTCTTTCTCTCTCTCTCTCTCTCTCGTGCTACGTTTTGAGTAATATGAAACAAGTAGGTATTATAACAATTAATTATTTTTACTTACCAGCAATGACAGGAAGTACCCGCATCTCAAGGTCCGTAAACACGTTCCATAGATCTTCATTGACCAGAAGTTCTCGAAGTTTACAAGCACATTCCTTCAACATTAACATGTAGTATGCTGTCTTTTGCAGCACACAGCCCGTGCTTATGGTGAACTCTGGTGTGTACGACAGCAATTTTTGGGCTTCCGAAAAGTTTTCTGGGTGCTCGTCGGGTTTCAATAACTTAATTCCAACCTAAGCATTACAATAATATTAAGCGATCTCTATTTTCGGCAACAGATTTAATGAAACCAGCTGCTGCCCACATGAAGAGCTTAGAGGAATAAGCAAAAGCTCTTCCTGGCTGCTAATACTTTTGTAGGTACATTATATTGTAAATATCAAGTATCCATCCCGCCAAAACGAGCGTTTGATATTTGAATCCTCGGTAACGGCAAAAATATAGTGTGTAAAAAATATTTTTAATTTTTTTGTTAGATGTAGAATAAGCCTTTATTTTGTTAATTCCGCGTAAGCAGTGTAACTGTTGTGGTTAACAATCTTCCAAATGACACAAAATGTGACAAGCCTAACTAACGCTCCCACCGCTCACCTCCGCGACCAGAACACTAATAAATGAAGAACTCGCGAAACAATATAAATTGTCACGTCCTTCGCATGTGACAACCCTACCTAAAATTCCCACCTCCTGTACCACTAATGTAAAAAGTTTTGTAAAGAAAGTTATGAGAGTAGACATGAGTTCGTACAAAAACGTAAATTATGTAAATCTAAATAAAATATTTAATTTGCAATTTTCCGCCAAAAAATGCATACGTATTATGGCGTAACAAAATAGACATAATAGTGCGCTAAGAATGAATTGGACTTACCGGAAGCTAAAACTCCCAAATATATCCAGCTCCACACAATACACACCACTAAACTGTTTTATTAGTACCAAGAATACACATACTTCTAAAAACTCAACGTACGTTTCGCTTCGTAACCGAAGCATCATCAGGAGAAATCGACTGCACTCCACAAAGGTCGAGCAGATACTTTTGTTTTTGTTACGCCATAATACGTATACATTTTTTGGCGGAAAATTGCAAATTAAATAATTTTATTCAGATTTAAGTATGGATTTCCGCAAAGTAACGCCTTCTTCTATCAATTTTCGTAAATTATGTTTCAATTGTTTAGGGGATAACCATCCTGTATTTCGTTGCAAACGCAATACAAGATGTAGTAGATGTGGTAGACGTCATCACTCTTTGTTGCATCCTGTGGGAGAAATTAGTTCACCGTCTAATGTAGTTTCCAATCCAACGGGAACTCATCCGCAACGGAATGGTGAAACGTCTTCATCGAATATAGGGGAAGTGATTTCGAATCATTGTTACGTATGGTCACGTAATATTGGCTTAAGCTTTTGTTAGTTATTAGTTGTAAAAATAAAAGTATTTTTCTTAGGGCTTTACTAGACCAGAGACCCAAGCTTCTTTTATTACGGAGCATTGTGCTCAATTATTGGGTCTTCGGAAAACAGCGGTTAAAGGAGTAGTAACAGGCTTGGGTGGAGGAAAATCACTTTCTACAAAATACGCGGTACAATTCGAATTATATTCTACTGTGTGTACGTCATTGGAGTGTGATGTACAAGCTTATGTTTTAAATCATTTGTCTTCAAATTTGCCACTAACGAAATTCAATATTCAGAATTGGCCAGAATCAGCAGAGCTGTAATTAGCGGATTCTGGATTCGGTACACCAAGCAAGGTTGATCTCTTGCTCGGTGCTGAAGTGTATGTACAATTAATAAAAAATGGGGTGGCTAGAAATACATCAGGTGAAATAATGGCTCAAAATTCGGAACTAGGGCGGATTTTGTCTGGTAGAATGCAATTGAAAAATAAGTCACACAATAATATGATAACTTTGGACGTACAGGATTCAATCAATGATTTAATTCGCAGATTTTGGGAGATAGAAAATGGTGAAGTTACCACTATTATGTCGAAAGAAGATAAAAAGTGCGAACAGTTTTATGAATCGACCACAAAGAGATGAGACTGGACGATATATTGTTCGACTGCCCTTTCGGGACGAAGATCCTCAATGCCAATACGGAGCTTTAAGAGATATAGCGTTGCGAAGATTTAATCTTCTAGAAAGGAGGGTCAATAAGAATCCACTCTTAAAGGAAGAGAATATATAAAGGCAATGGGAGATTATTTAAATCGAGGTCATATGATACCAATATCTGACCCGAAGAAGTTAGTGCTAGAGAACTGTGTGTATCTGCCTCACCACGCAGTGGTACGTGAAGGCAAAACCACAAGAAAGGTCCGCGTAGTTTTTGATGCTTCGTGCAAAGGAAGTAATGGCAAATCTCTTAATGATGACCGAGGTTACAACCCGAATCACGCCACATTTTGATGAGGTGGCGCGCTCATCCTGTATGTTTTGTTGCGGACATCATACAGATGTATAGGCACATCAGAGTTAGTGAAGAAGATGCTGATAAGCATCAGCGGCTGTTATGGAGGTTCAACGAAGAAGAAGAAATTAAAGAATTTATGTCAAGAGTTACCTTTGGCATCTCAACATCTCCATACTTAGCGGTGAAAACAATTCAACAGTTAGCTAAAGACGAAGTTGAAGGTCACAAGTTAGCGACACGTGGAGTTTTCAATGATTTTTACATGAACGATTATTTATCGGGATGTGAAGATGAATTTGAAGCTATAGAGACCTATAACCAAATAACAAAATTGTTGGCAAAGGGAGGCTTTATGCTACAGAAATGGGCAAGTAATAGTACTAAGCTGATGAAAGTAGTAGTGGATGAAAGAAAAGACAAGACGTTTGACATGAAAACAGATAGCATACCTAGCTAAGATTCTTGGATTGTGCTGGGATGTTGCCTTAGATGCCTTTTAATACAAGGTTAATTTGCCTTTAAATAAAGAACCAATAACCAAAAAAAAGTTCTATTCTATCGGACATTGTTCGTCTCTTTGACCCTCTAGGTTGGGCTGCCCCTGTTATTATTAGTGCAAAAATATTCATGCAAAAGTTTTGGCTTCTTGGTGGTACATGGGATCAACAGATTGACAATGATTTGCTACATGAATGGTTAACTTTTAGAGAAGATTTGCCAGCTTTAAATCAATTTATTTTACCGCGTTGGACTCACATGAGCAAGAGTGTAATTGATGTTACTATACACGGATTCTGTGATGCATCTAATGACGCTTACAGTACTGTTGTGTATTCTAGAGTTGTCAATTCAAATGGCAAGGTTTGTGTAACCCCGTAAGCTGCAAAGACAAAGGTCGCACCACTTCGACCTATATCTATTCCAAGTTTAGAGTTATGTGGAGCAGAACTTCTTGCAAACCTTTTAGCAGAAATTGCTAACGTGATGAATTTTTTGAGATCACAATTACGAGCTTGGACAGATTCGACTATTGTCTTGGCTTGGTTGCCAGGTGAGCCTAGCCGCTGAAAGACTTTTGTCGCCAACAAAGTGACAAAAACTCTTAAAGTTTTAGATAATGAACAATGGTCGCATGTTGAATCTGCCCAGAATCCAGCCGATTGTGCATCCCGCGGATTAAATCCTAGTGATTTCGTGAAACAAAAATTATGGTTATATGGTCCTGATTGGTTGCGTTCTCCTCATTATTACCAGCCTCAAACTACTATCCCGCCAACAAGTATGGAAGAAAAGGCGATAAAAGTACATTTGGTTGCAATAAAATTAGAACAGATCTTGCAGTTTGAAACAAGTATTCTTCGTTTAAAAAAATTGATTCGAGCCATTGCATGGTGTAGAAGATTTATACTGAAATCAAAGGACAAAATGCTTACATTGCTAAATAACTTAACGGTTGTTGAGTTACAGGATTCCCTAACATTGTGCTTGCGTCATTGTCAACAGTCGACATTTTTAATGAATTTGAATGTCTAAAGAAATCGAAGGATTTATCTAAGCGAAGTCGACTGCGATCATTATGTCCTTTCTTAGATGCTGATAGTATAATGCGTGTTAAAGGAGGTATTCAACATAGTGATATGGAATATGATGTGAAACACCCAATCACTTTACCATCTTGCCATAATATTTCAAGGGTGATTGTGTCTGATGCACATGAGATAACGCTACATGGTGGTGTTCAATTAATGCTCAACTATATTCGATTAAAATACTGGGTGCTAAACGTAAAGAGTATCATAAAACGTCATATAAGAAATTGAGGAAGATGTGTCAAATATCGTTCTTATACCGAGCAGCCCTTTATGGGAGACTTGCCAAAGGCTAGAGTCTCTGTGAGCCAGCCATTTTCACGTTACGGTCTTAATTACGCAGGTCCTATTTCAGTGCGGATTTTCTAAAGATAGAGGCTGTAGGTGCTATAAAGGCTACATTTGTTTATTTGTTTGTATGGCCACACGCGCCATCCATTTGGAGGCTGTCAGTGACATGACAACTGAAGGATTTCTATCGGTCTTTAAACGCTTTGTTGCACGCCGTGTCATTGCTTGGAAGTGTTTAGTGACAACGGTACGAACTTTGTAGGAGCATCAAAGGAACTAAAAAAGCTCTTTCAAGCTGAGAATGTAAGTGTTGTAGATGAAGTGGCTGCGTGCCTCGCAAATAAAGGAACAAAATGGTCTTTTATCCCTCCCCATTCACCAAATTTTGGTGAATTGTGGGAAGCAGGCGTAAAATCGACAAAATTCCATTTGCGACGAGTGCTTGACGGAACTACTCTGACCTATGAAGAACTCTTCACGGTCTTAGCCCAAGTTGAGGCTTGCTTGAATTCGAGGCCGTTATATCAGGTTCCTTCTAAACATAACGAAGCAATGCCATTAACACCTGGTCGTTTTTAATCGGAGAGTCCCCAGTAACTGTGTCAGATCCGAACTTTGAACAAAGTTCTGTAAGCACTTTGCGTAGATGGCAGTTTACACAGAAGCTCTTACAACGTTTTTGGTGAAAATGGTCTCAAGATTATCTCACTACAATGTTGCAGAGACATAGATGGACAAAAATAAATCCAGAACCAACTTCTGGAGACTTAGTACTAGTGAAAGAATATGATCTTCCTCCATCAAAATGGTTACTTGGTATCATAGATCAAAAGCACCCTGGTCTAGACGGTGTAAACCGCGTGGTTACGCTTAAATGTAAAAATGTTAAAATTAAAAGACCTGTCTCTAAATTGTGTATTTTACCTAGAGCTTCTTAAATTGGATTTATTCGTCTATAATTTCTTTATAAATCAGGGTTTTTTATACAAGGTATAATTTTTTTTAGTTATTTGAGATTGTGTTACTGAGGATTTCTTTTGTATTCGACTGGCAGTCATAACCAAATATTGTTGTTTTGTATTCGAGATTGTTATTGTTGATATTATTAGGAAGTCTGTTTTGTTTGGTTAAGGACCAAGGTTTCTTGGTGGGCGATATGTTGGTGTAAATAATTTGTATATTGCTTTAAGTTCATAGTTTATACTAGATGACGTTTGTCATAATTATAATTTCTTCTTGTGTAAATATGCAATGTTTGCGATGAAATAAAATTGTTCTTCCCAGTACTGCGTAGTTTTATTAACAAATAGTCTTCGCACTGCAATCGTACCTACAATCCGTAAAATGTACTAGTACACCTTATTAGTACGATTAGTACCTACCTACCTATTAGTATTCTGTGCTAAACCATGAAACTTCAGTACGCTACTTACCTACTAGTAGGTACGACCACTTCATAATTTACCTCGGCCAGTTAAAATAGAGAAGTTAAAACAGAGAGAAATTACTTATGAGATAAAATATGATGAAATATTTAATTTTTCAAACTTATACATAATTCAAATCAATATAATATATATGTGTATATATTACATTGTATTTTCTATGTTAAACTTGCAACTTTTTCAAAAATAGCTAAATTTCTTCCCAATGCTATACTGTAATTTCTTTTTACTGAGAAACTGATATACCTAGAAGTCGCAAACAAATAAAAATATGTTTTACTAAACTAATATGTATTTCATCTACCACAAACTACAAAGCATTCAAAGCAAGAAACAGTTTACACTTTACAGTACATTATTTAATACTGCAGAACATACTGCCGAAACGCAGTAGTTTATGCGATTGTTTTACACTCACTCGTACTGGTATTATCCATTGCGAATCCTATACTGTTCGAAAAATATGTAAGCAATGTAAAAACAGCTATGAATCTACGTTTTATTTTAGATCTCGCGCAAGCGACCTGCGTCGCCGTCTTGTTTGCGCATGGGCAGTCTTACGTTCTGACGATCTGATGCGAAATTAGAAGTTTTTACCCATTCCAAAAAAAGTGCGCAACGCCGCTAAAGAAATTTTCACTTCAAAAATACATAAAAATAAAGCTATTGATCTTAAGCCCTTAACTTTTTCTCAAGTCGATATTCACAGCAATAATAAAAGTAAAGGAACCACTGGAATACAATATTACGTAAGAAGTAAGTCAAGTGAATCAGCTTAAACTGTATGGGGAAACGCCCTGGTATGAATTAGTTCCTCAAATGAGATTGTCAACAACGTTTTAATTATCTTACTATATATAAATTACGTGTCACGTTGTTTGTCCGCGATGGACTCCTAAACTACTTAACCGAATCTGTCAGTTGTCGATGTCTGTCAGTTGGATCAAACTGCACACGGTATGCAGTTTGATCCAACTTGAAAGATACCCTATCTTTCAAGCTAGTAGCTATTCTCAATTTTTGATAAAAAAAAATACCATCCGAGCCAAGCCGGAACAGTCAGCCAGTATCCTGTAAATTTGCTGACAGTTAAATTTAATTTAAAGTTTACAAAAAATATATACCTATCTACTAAAACCTTATGTACTCGTAGAAGCAAAGTGAAGTAGAAAGTGAAGAGGTATGAAACAGCAGCAAAGGAGGTATAATTACGAATAGAAATACGTACCATAACGTCGCAAATTTTGAGCGAACACTTTGATGTATCTACCTGAGACATCAAATAAAGTAATATCTCTTTTGCGTTGTAGCACAGTATTAAGTTTTTCAATAATTTTATTATTAGCGATCTGAAAATAACAGTTAATTGCATGTTATAGTAAGCTTACATTTAGAAAACATTATTGCTTTCATTGGGTCATTGGCCTGGCAGGTTCTGTAGTATCGCGTCAAACCTCACATCTGTTAGCGGGGATATTATAAAAAAAAAATAGAAAGTATTGACAATACTAAAATGCGAGTCTGGCAGCTAGCAATTCCAGTTGATATGCTATTAATATATTATATGAATAAAGACTGCACTGCGGAATATCGAAGTTTGAAATGTGGATGTACTGTATTCATTCATCAGTTCGATGTAAGGTCTGTTAACTGTTTTTACTTAGGAGTCCAATTTAGTAAACAACAATGGCGGAACAGTCACATTAGAAAGCCGTAGATAATTAATAGGGTTGGGAATTATCAAAAGACCGAATGAACAAGAATGACAGACTACCGTGACTGAATGATATCTATTCATCAATAATAGTACAGTAATTTAGTAAATAGTAGTGCTATATTCATAGTAGTAATATTATATAAGGGAAAATGTGTTTGTTTATCTTTCTTTCTTGCCAAAACATAATGGATAGATATTTGGTAAGAAAATTATGAAATTGGTGAATGACATAGTTTTGTTTCGAGAAAACTGGTAATGAAAAACACGTTTAAAATCTGATCGACACTGTGGTCTGGCGGTTTGGCGTCAGACTTAGGTAGCTTCTTAAGGTCCCGTTGTTGATCCCCGGGTCGGGCGACAGGAAAAAAGGGGAAAGTATGTGTTTTGAATTTTATAATTGAAATGGCTGTGCCCGGGATTGGATGTGTACCCGGTTGGCGCTGGTTGTTTAAGTTGTTATTTTCCTAGATAAGTTAATGACACATATTACAAAAATATTACGTAAAGTTTTTTCGTGCTTAATATTATAATAGCATCACATTTTGTATAGAAAAGTAAAAAACTGACCGAAAGACCAAGAAAGTTGGCAATACTTTAATTATAATGGAGAATAAGACACGTTATCTGCGTTTTATTGTTTTTGTTTTAGCAAACTACAATAGGACCTGAACTCGTAAACGTCATTGTTAACTTTTGCGAACTTAATAGTCACTATGCATTGCTTCTAGAAAAGTTGAAACTGACCAAAACCTTATTTAAATTAAATGTGTTAAAATGGTAAATTCGAAAAAGATTTTAGTGATAAACGTTCTGCTAAGAGCAAAAGAATACTTCGAACCATTCATGTTGAATTCAATGCATATGATTGGTGTAAAACTTCGATGTTTTTCTATGTAGTGCTGTTTTTTTTAAATAATCGGACTTTATAAAACAAAAGGTTTGTTTTTATAAAACATCTTGATACGTTTTTTTTTATTTTGAAACTCATTTCGAATGAATAATAAAAGCACCATTTAATAAATATAAATAAAGAAGTTTTTCTAGTTATTAAATTAAAAAAAAAAACACAAGTCAAACACAACCCACTAGCAAAACCAAATGATTTTAAAAACTTAACACTGTAACACTCATAATATATAGGCGAAACCACCAGACAAATGACAACAAACGATCTAAAACACCTGACTATTCCTTAGAATCGATTATTTGAAGTCGATGTATTTTTTTTTACGTCTATTATATTATTTTCTGTTAATTAACAGTTAATATCAAATAGATTGCAAAACTATAAATATTTTCTTATATATATCCTCATTTTAAGGTATTTATCTCGAAAAAAGATCCAATCAATAAATCTGCATTTTCAATATCATAGCTTACTTACTTATTATCTGTGCAAATAAATTTCGTTCTCCTTAAAAGTATTCTTAATTAATATCATAACAAATTCGAAACTACTTTATTGCTAAAACTATTATCTACAACTGAGGTTTATGACTATTAATATTATAAGCAGTGCATATGGCTGATTTGAAAAATTGTAACGAATGGTAGTTTTTTAATTTAAGGAACTCCCAAGGAAAAAACACATGTATGTTTCGATCATTTTAATTGACACTTGAATTTATCTTGTTGCATTGCTAGAATGTCACAATCTAATATTGTGTTTGATGGACTGATTTTTAATTATTTCTTGGAGTCGATTACTTAAAACCGATTGGAAACCTTTATTTTGCAAAAAAATTGCCTTCTACATAACACCATTTTAAGATCTAAACTGTTTACAAAAAAAAATTACAAACTAATTATTTTAATTTCAAAACTATATTCTGTCGTTACAAAAGAAACATTCAATTTATCATTCAAATGCATTCATCGTTGCCCGTGTCTATAAATTTCATAGACAATCTAAAGTTCTATATGTCAAATTCATATTGTGTTACATAGATTTCAATTTCTAATATATTTTTGCTTTATGTGTTAAATTCTAGTACTAATATCTAATCTGTGGTTAAATTGATGAACTCGAAACAAATTTCAGTGTTAAACATACCGTAACTAAGATTTGAATATGTAAAACCAATAACATTTAGTTCAGTGCGTGAGATTAATGTGAAACTTTGATGTTTTTCGATCAAGTGGTGTTTGTTAACCAAATTGAACTCCTAAGGAAAAACAGACTTTACGTTACTTCGTCAGTACGGTATGACGAAGTATTGTATTGAGAATGTTCATGAAATCGACGTACGGAACTTCGAAAGATCGCTATGTCGAAGTACTGTACTTCGAACGTTTTATTTCGATGTAGGTACACCCGGCATAATTGTTCAGAACCAATGGTAAAATAATATGCGGTAGCAAAAGTACATCTTAAAATAACAAAGTAATTTGAGGATGATAATGATGAATAAACGTGTGACAGAACTTATGACCCGACTAAGTATATCTAAGACCGCTCAAATTCTCCTTGAGCCTCACAGTTTCTTTTTTTGAAATGGGGCCTTATAGTTAGCGAACTATTTCTTCTCTTTTTAACATTTGCCGTTGTTCGTTTTATTTCTAAAAAACAGATATTTTTTTTATTAATTCTTGTAATGTTTTGTATATATTGCTTCTGTTGTGTTGTGCAAATTTTTTTTTCGTGCTGGGTAACTCAGAATGCGTTTGTTTAATTTTCTCTTGAACACAACGCTGCACGGGATAAGTTCACAGTTGTTAATAGATGAGCCACCAATCATGTTATAGGACTAAGTACTGAGTAATTTCAGCTAATCGTTGGTGCTCTGGTTGTACCTCTGCCTAACTCTTCCAGAATGTGCTCGTCCAAATACTCACAATTTACCTTTATGTAACAAAATCAAAAGGAAGGAAACTATGAACTATGAAGGCAGTCTAGCGTCTATATAATTTGCTAAAATCCTATTTTTTTCCTAAGTATTTTTTTTCCTTAATTCTATTCGAGTTAAGGTTAAATTACTTTATGTTATTTTAAGATGTACTTTTTGCTACCTCGTATAATTTTACCATTGGTTCTAAACAATTACCTACATCGAAATAAAACCTTCGAAGTTCAGTACTTCAACATAGCAAACCTTTGAAATTCCGTACGTCGATTTCATGAACATTCTCAATACAATACTTCGTGATACCGTACTGTCGAAGTAACGTACATCGAACTAATGAACATTATGAATACTTACAGTACATCGACATTTCAAACTTCGATATTCCGTAGTGCAGTCATGTCACTCATGAATAACATAAGTATTTGTGTTCATATATGCCAGTCCAATACAAACACTACGTTGCGTCCAATATAAATGATGCAAGAATTACCTGCATCCTTCCAGGTCGTCAATATAGTAATAGACGTCTTGGAACATAACCATTATGCCGTCCTTCTCACAGTCACTGCCAGTGTAGTGGCTGTTCAACTGACAAAAGCCATTCCTAAAAATTTGAACAAAGAGTTGATATTTTGTCTAATGTCTCGTTAAGGCACCTAAACGTGCACTAGAGACATGTACGGGACGCCTCTATACCCACCGCAACGTCCATCGCTATGGAACAATACTAGAAAGAGTATATAATCGCTACGTTCTTAAATACTACAGCCACAAATAATTTTGCAGTAATAGGTACTATACGCATCATAGACATGTGCGTTTTACTCCAGATATTTGACAGCTATGCAAAACACAGAGCCCGTAAAGGCCTCTTGTATCACTCTAAAACGGTCATACGAAGGTGGAACCAAAAGTTCGCGGCCTCACTTAGTAACCAACTGCCTTATTCATAAAAAGTAGTTGAATAACCTCCTAAGCATTGCTTAACTACTTAATCATTTGATTAAGCCTTAAACATTGTTTAAAAATGTATTATTCATAAAGTTCATTTTGACAATTGAAATGTGGCTGTTTGCGTATTTCTTTTGCTAAAAGTGAATTCAACAATTGTCATCAGTTGTCAAATGTCAACATCGTTGTTTCTGCGGGGTTAGAATGTGTACTTTGGTTTCGGCGCGATCGCGTCGTTTCACTTGGACGATGCGTTTCGTTTCAAAACGTTATCGTTTTTCATAAAGCTAGAACAATCATAACTTGAAGCGATATCGTGTAAACGAAGAGTAATGACCGAATTTGTATGAAAAAAACAAAATTTTGTCTATGACGACAAGACTTAAAACACGTCAATATCAAATTTGTTATTTGTCAATTATTGTCAGACGTCTACCCACAGGACACAATACTCTAACGAGCGTTTACCTACCACACTACATATTTTAATTTGTTTCAACGAAACCAATAGGTTGTAAAAATATATTGTGGAAAGTACAAGTGTTATGAATAAATCGTTTCAATAGTTGTATCCTACCTAGTTATAACAAAGTTTTAAATTTGTTTCAACGAAACCAATAGTTTGTACAAAATGTTTTGTGAAAAGTAGGTACAAGTGTTGTGAATAAATTGGTTCAATAGTAATTGTACCGGTATTTCATTCAATACATAATATTATTCTCTTACTTGCGTAGTCCCTTTTTTTAATGAATTGGGAATCGCAAGTCCGGAATGTTGTTGTTTAGTGATATTCGTTGCGTTCTCCTACGAGCAACCATATTACTCCTCTCCTGCCTTGCTTCATCACTATTGGCAGCTTCCAGAAGGCGAAGCACGTTCCACATCCTCATTTTTCATTTCATTTTGCAATTCAGATATTTAAAAAAAGGAAGAACAAGAAAATAAGTTGTAAAAAAAGTGTAGGGAAAATCAAAATGAAATAGGTATGCACTCAATACATTACAAAAATGTGAACTAGGGTTTTATAGCGCCTAAAACTACTTTATTTTTGTTATTTACTAATTATAAATACAAGGAAAAGTACAAATACAAGACCGACAATGTTATTTGTTCTAGAAACGTGGCCGACATGGCGATCGCAGGCAAAACGAACGTTCGTTTCGTTTCTTAAACGAATTCGTCTATCAAATCTTAGTTTCGGGCCCTTTATTCTACGAATTTCTAACAATATCATTCATTCACTAACGTTTCATGACGTACTAACGTCTATCGCCGACGTCACGATTTGTTTGGCACGAACGTTCTACGCTTTTTGAGTTTGACATTTATAAGCTGCCCAAAACGAAACGTTCGTGTCAAGACGACGGTGTTCATTCTAGGGGGGTCCCTGAATACGGTATCGGACATCTATAACCTCTTGCTAAAGAGTATTTATATTTCTTGTCTATAACTATCTACCTGCTAATGTGCTGAGCACTGCCAGGGCCTAGGCTATGTAACTTGTTGGCGTTTTTTAAAATGTGATGCAAAATTTCAGTACTACTTGCATTGTACTACAATAAAATTAGATTCATTAAGATTAAATAAAGTTGATGCAACATAGACACAAAACTTTTAAACTGAAACACTGCATTTCAAAAATAATGTTTTTTAATGCATCTACATTATGTTACTAAGGTAATATAAAATGATGTCATTTCTGTAATATTTTCCCCCGTGTTGATTTGAGTTCCTTTGTAGAATAGACCATCAACCTTCGTGTGAGACAGCGCGTAAAAAGCGAGCATAGGCTTACCGTCACTAGCACGGAGCACCATGACAACTTACTCTCACCCGGATTGGTACCACCGCCTTACCTATTCCTGCCGCCATAACGTCAGCGCTTGCTGTTGAATTGTTCCGGTTCGTAGAATAAAGTAGCCGGTAAACTTACTTTTGCTCAGGGCTTAACATCCCAGCCTTAGGTTGGAAACTCACCATTGCCACCTTTGGTGTCTCCAGGCGGCGTGAAATTCACACCATCAGAAAATCTGTCTACTTTTTTGCTTCCAATATCATAAAAAAATACTCTGGAAAAAAAATAAAAAATACTTTGTTCATAGGAATCATTGGCCATCTCCATAATAAAACACATTATTACAGTCCGATATTATTCCAAACACCAACATATCCCGTCCAAATTCGTCCAAACTTCAAAGAATTAAAAATATTTCAATGCGTGTATTATAGAAAATTCATAAGAATACACAAATAAGGTATATTAAATGGCTATTGGATTTTGTCATTGCACATAAAATCAGCTGTTTGAAATTCAGTCAGCCATTTTGTTGATTAAAGATTTAAGCAAGGGTCCGAGGTTGTTTAAAGTGACAGCTATTTAAGGGTATATTTAAACAAATGATTAACTCTAAACAGCGTTTATGAATAAGCATTTTTTTAAACATTACTTAAATTGGTGATTAAAATTTAAACAACGTTTTTGAATAAGCCTGCAAGTGTTTAATATTTTTAACTACCCCCATATTGAAGCTTGTTGATTCACTAGTACGTGTGCAAATTTGCAAACGGTTACAGCTATCATTCCATTTTTCATTATTTTTGTCTACAGAAAGTCGTAACATTTTTTCACTATGGAAATAGTAGATAAAATTTGTGATCTTATATTAGCCGACTGAAGATTAGCTATTAATAATATTGCTGAGATCACAGACATTGGTTATAGCCGGGTACGAAATATTATAACTAGGGAACTCGGATTTCACAAGGTGTCAGCAAGATGGGTACCCAGATTGCTTTCCAAGGACCAGAAAAAAGTTCGATTAACAATTTCACGTGATTAGAGCTTTTATAGCAGATCTCGCTGATTTTTTGGCACGTTTTATAAAAATGGATGGACCCAGTCCATCATTATACACCTGAGTCGAAACAACAGTCCAAACAATGGAAGAGATCTGGTTCACTGAGAAGGCAAAGACAATTTTGTCAACTAACAAAGTTATGGCGTCAGTTTTTTGTGATGCGAGAGCTGAGGGGTTATTTTAGTCAATACATACATACATACATAAATATCTTCACGCCAAGTCCCTTACGGGGTAGGCAGAGATTATCGAGTGCCAGACTTCACGATCCTGACAAACCTGTCTTCACAATCTTTACCCTTTTCATACAAACATGCCAGTTTCGGAGACTCTTGACACCACCCTCGGATAATGTGCACGACGACCAAAGACAATGACCTCTGCGCCTCACTCTCGCCCAGTGAACGTGTAACAGTGTGTTTTTATTTATTCCCCAAAAAATCTCTCCAGACGGTTGGCCATCAAATTCGTCAGCCCTTGGTAATATATCGGCCTCAGATAATATCCGATTGATCTGATCGTGAAATGTCAGCCTGGTCTCCCCGGGTACCTACATCCATCCACATTCGCATTGTATATCTGCTTTGTCAATCTTTCATCTGTCATTCTTTCCACATGCCCGAACCAGCGGAGCATGCCGTTTCATATTTTAACACCAACACTTTCTTTCAATCCCACTCTTTCTCGGATCTCACTGTTACGAATGCGGTCAGCGAGCGTTACACCACAGATTTTCCGTAGTACTCTCATTTCGACCGCATTTATCCTACTTTCATGATCTTTCTGACATACCAAACTCTCGCTTCCATACAATAACGTTGGGATAAGCACATAATTATGCAAAGCGAGTCTAGCTTTTTGACTCAAAACCTCGCTTTGGAATAGCTTACCCAACGCTCCATTCACACTATTCCCTGCACTCACTCTCTTCTCTACATCCGCGGTGTACCTTCCATCCCTGCTAAAAGCATAACCAAGATATACAATTTCATTCACTTGTTCCAGCACTACATCATCAACCATAACTCTTACATCCGTTCTGGTTACATCTCTTTTAAATACCATTATTTTGGTTTTCATCGCATTCAAATGTAAGCCCCTTTCTTTACAATCTTCTTTCATAACTGTGACCAGTGTTTGCAACTCAGATGGTGTAGAGCCCAAAAGTACAGCATCATCTGCATAAAGCAGGCAGTTCACAACTTGGTCAACCATAATTTAGTCAATGATTTACCAAACGGCGAAACAATAAATTTAACTGTAACTTCCTGAGACAATAATGAGAAAAAATTAAAGAAAAAGTCCAGGAATGATCCGTAAAACAATTTCGTTTCACCAGAATAATGCTCATGTCCAGAGTTAATGGCTGAAATTCATAACTGTGGCTACGAATTCTTGCTCCAACCTCCTTACTCGCCAGATTTAGCTCCATCAGACGAAAGAAATTCGATCGAGAAAAGAAAGACAGATCGAAATTTTCGACAAATGAGGAGGTGACAGCTGCATTAGACAGGTATTTTCAAGACCTCGAGAAGTATTTTTTTTTGAAGGTATAAATAAATTGCAGCAAAGATGAAGGAAGTGCATTAATTACTTAACGGTGATTATGTTGAAAAACAAATACTTTTTTTATTTAATATATTTTGATTTCTTAGTTAGGCAACGAACTTATGGATCAAGCCTCTTATTTTGCCACTAGGCAATCGTCAACTTTTGGACCAAAGGCTATTAAACAGGGATTTATTTTAAAAATTTAATAAAATACATGTCACTTAATATAGAACATGGACCCAGTGTTACCAACCCTGCTGTTTTTTTTCAAAAATTGTTATTTTTCATTTGTTAAAACAAATGAAAAATAACAATTTATCTGAAAATAGTGTCACAGAATAGTAGCCTGTAGGTACAAATAAAAAATACCTAGGTACATTGGCACGCGACAAGCGACTGTGTGTGTCAAGCAGCTGAGTTCGAGCGTTCGTTGTAGAAGATCCGAACCTACTTCGATAAACAACACATACATACATTATAAAGAATGATAATAAATAATTATAATACAGTAAAATACTGACCTATTTTCACTTAATAATTTCCATTAAGACACTTGGGGGAAAGCAGACAGCATCAGAACTTATAGGCAGGCTATCGAATTTCATGTGTCACGAATCCTGTCGGCCTGGCTTTATATATCGGTAGAAGACATATTATAAAAGAATTCCCGGCGAGAACTGTACATGCCTTACTACATCGACTAACCGCGATGTTCGGTTTCGATTCCCGACGGGCAGGCATTTGTGTGATGAACATTTAGATGTCTGCATTTCCGGGTCTGGGTGTTTATTAAATTTATTCTGATATATATTAAAGTATTTCCATGTAGGTATTAGTGTCGTTGACTAACACCCATAACACAAGCATATAATTTGCTTATTTTGGGGTTAGATTCAATTTGTGTTGCTGTCCATTTAAGTACCCCATTTTTTTTATTTTAATTTTTAGGCCAAGTTAAAACATGACAAAAAAGTTGTGCCTAAAACCTTTTAAGTTTTTTTCGAGATACATAAATATCTGATTTGCAAAATATTTTTTTCTCTTTATTTTAGTGCAAAAAAAAAAAAAAGTCATTTAGATGTCTGCATTTCCGGGTCTGGGTGTTTATTAAATTTATTCTGATATATATTAAAGTATTTCCATGTAGGTATTAGTGTCGTTGACTAACACCCATAACACAAGCATATAATTTGCTTATTTTGGGGTTAGATTCAATTTGTGTTGCTGTCCATTTAAGTACCCCATTTTTTTTATTTTAATTTTTAGGCCAAGTTAAAACATGACAAAAAAATTGTGCCTAAAACCTTTAAAGTTTTTTCCGAGATACATAAATATAAATAAATCTGACGGAGCGGAGCCAGTGTGTAAGGATCGGCAAGATCACCAGCAGCCCTCAA
>NJDD01003134.1:91766-106785 GCA_002245505.1 Calephelis nemesis
CCCATATTTCTACAAACGTTTAATCTATCACTTTGGAATCGTTGCTTAAAAACATCAGAATTTGACATGTTCGGAATAATCTGAAATGTCTAAAACGTTCCATTTCTTTTGTTTTTGTTTCATTTGTAAAAGATAGCATGCATCTAAAATAAGTTTAGTTTGAGTTTAGCAGAATTACCACCAATAACTATCTTTCTTAAGTATCTTTTAAGTTTTATTATGCACTTAGCAATTTTTCCGAATTCTGGGAATTATTTTCTCTCACGAAGAGAGTTCCGTGATTTATTAAATACCTACTTCTGTTTTCGTAGATTTTAGACACAATTTTAGGAAAACAGTTCTTGTCACCCATGCGACTATTTGAGTATTTGTACTACCGTTAGCTATTCTTAGACAGTAGGGAAATTCAGTGTCTATAATTACAACTATCAGGAAATTTTCTGAGGATGCCTCGGTGTCGAGGCGAAACGTATGTCGAGTGCGATTTGGTGTTCCCTGTGGTGGGTTCTTCGACAAAGTTGGCGAAGGACGTGACACTTGTCACGTTCTTCGCCAACTTTGTTTTGTTTCTCGTGTTCGGACTCTATTTAAAATCTGGTCGCGGAGGTGGGAGGTGGGAACTTTAGGTAGGGTTGTCTCATGTAAAAACGTGACAATTTATATTGTTTCCCGAGTTCTTTCTATATTCGTGTTCCGGTCACCGAGGTGGGTGGTGGGAACGTCAGTTAGGCTTGTCAAATTCTGTGTCATTTGAAGGATTATTTGCCACAACAGTTACACTGCTTACGCGGAATTAGCAAAATAAAGGCTTATCTTACATCTGTTAAATTGTAAGACTCTCTTTCTCGACTCTCAACTCTGGTTGATAAACCTATTTTATTAATTTCATACATTTTTCACAATCTTCACTGGGTACAAGCCTTTTACAAAGTAATCTTAAACAAAAAAAAAACAACTAATATATATTGAGGTCAAAGTTGGATAGGTACCTAAGTATACAAAACTGGTCCATAATGGGACTCAGTATCTGCGACCACTTATGTATGCCTAGTGGCACCTTTAGCTACTATCTCTTCTCTTGTGGGTACTTATAAAGAACATTCCATAAGAACCACCAACGTTCCTAGAAAAACAGAAAAACAACCCAACGTCCTATACTACGTTAAAATATGAAACGATAGGTACCTAGTACCTACTAACAGATCGTGACGATATCCAACATGGTGAAATACATAATATGACTTACATCTTACCTTGGTACAAATCTATTTTCGAGTCTATTTCGTGGCTTATGACTTGGTGTATAAATTTTCGGTAATTTATTTTTTTCTGAAATTACGATAAGTTTTTAGCACCTATTCAATTTTTCCATAACTATTTAGTTGTGAAAATAAATATTTATGAAACATTGGTACCTAACTAGGTACTAACCTTTGTCTGAATTTATTAATACATCCATAACTTTGCTACCAAATGGCGTTAAATACTTTTCATACTTTTTAAACTCTAAATTAGCCATATTTGGTTATTTAAAACCCAATAAAATTTAAATAGTAAAAAATTAACACTGTGAATAATGCGAGATTTGTTTAACAGGTGTTACACAGGTACCTACATACATACATATGTACAGAATATTTTGTACTTAACAGTACTTAATAATTCTAATGAGTTCATATTATTTTTTACCGCTTAAGTTGTTTCTTTTATTTTTTAAAGTTAATTTGCCCCTTTCTGGGGCCGGCTAGGACCATTAGGCCATGCTGCCATGTCTTCCGTATTAAGTAATTCTTATCAGTCATTAGTCACTATTTACAAAGTCACGTCAGGGTCTTGAGTAAAGCGGTGGTCACTTAATACAAGCTCACTTTGGGACATTTGGCGGCAGCGAGGAAATTCACGATACAATAATTTCTTCATCATAATTTCATATGTGCACTTTCACTGAACAAAATTAAACTAATTCCGTGACCGCCTCGTTGGTCGAGTGGCTAGCGTACACGCCTAACTACACCGACTAACCGCGAGGCTCGGGTTCGATTCCCGATGGGGACAGGCATTTGTTTTGATAAGAAAATGATTATTATGCAACTAATCAAAAGAAATTAACAAAATAAATCTTTGAAAATAATAACTTCTCAATCTCAAAAATAAAACAGAACACTTTTGACAATATTCTTGTTTTAACAATTATTGCTTTACACAGCTTCAAGTTTATTATCACATAATATACACAAACGGGCAAGTCAGTTTACTTTTGTCAGAAGAAAAACAGTTAACATCGACATCCAATACTCCAATTTAATAATCAGAGCAGTCCAATTAAAGCCATGGTTCTGAATCTTTACATAAACTACAAAAATACCAAAGTTATACATCAGTCATCTTTCATGTAACAAAGTGAGAACAATTTAGTAAAATAATTACTTTAAAACATGACGAAAATATTAAACCTAGCCTCGTTGGTTGAGTGGCTAGCGTACACGCCGAACTACACCGATCAACCGCGAGGCTCGGGTTCGATTCCCGACGGGGGCAGGCATTTGTGTGATGAACATTTAGATGTCTGTATTTCCGCGTCTGGGTGTTTATTAAATTTATTCTAGTATCTATTTAAGTATTTCTATGTATTAGTATCGTTGACTAACACCCATAACGCAAGCATATAATTTGCTTACTTTGGGGTTAGATTCAATTTGTGTAAGTTGTCCTAATATTTTTTTTTATTTGCCATAATTTACACTAAATTCAATAATTGTGAAAAAATTACGACCATCTTTATTCACGGCACCAAATGGCACCAAAACTCCTGAATTATTTTTATTAATAATTTGTTTTCTCTCTATCTCTTATAGGTACAGTCGTTTTGGGTAACTTTGAATCACTGTGTAACTTTGAACAAAATTAAAAAAAAGATTCATGAATTCATTTCTGTAATGTTTTAGTTCTTTCATAGTTCTTTAATAGTAGCAATCATAAAAGAAAAAAGTAAACTGTGAATGCCAAAATTTGTAAAATAGCGCCTTTTTCCCTAGTGAAGTTTTAGCAAGTGTTTGTTGCTGCGATTAGGAATTGAAATTAAGTAAATAAAACTTATTCTAAAGAGGTATGTTTCGATGCTTATATGTAACATGTAGCCTAATATTATTTTTTTCAAATTGGTCATCTGTTTTTTCAAATTGGTCATCTGTATTTAATGGTAAAAATGGTGTAAAATTGATAAAGTTTCGAAGATTATTAAAATCGAAGTAGTTTGGGTAACTTTGAATGGTTCAAAGTTACCCGGGTCATAAAAATATTACATTGGGTAACATTGAATATGATCATAGTGTAGCTCAGGGGGGTTACCATAAGCTCTTAAAACAGTACTATTTCAACAATACTAATTGGCAGTCAAGAAATACCTTATGACGTATACCATACATTTTTTGCTTATAAAGGCAGACATTTAGCAAGATGGAAATAATACTGCTATAAGCGTTCATGGTAGGGCCCCAGTTCTGATAAAAAAATCGTGCTATTTTCAGGCTTAAGAACTGCCTGAATGAATAAATAGACCACCCGTCTTGCC
Source organism: Calephelis nemesis (assembly GCA_002245505.1). Lineage (NCBI taxonomy): Eukaryota > Metazoa > Arthropoda > Insecta > Lepidoptera > Riodinidae > Calephelis > Calephelis nemesis. The sequence goes on from NJDD01003134.1 coordinate 95,338, forward strand.
CTTCCAAAAATGAAATATGTCGAATTGATGAGTCTAAAATAATTAGTATCCTAAAAAAACAACAAATATATAACAAGAAAAGGCGGCCATATTTATATCGACGATGACGTTTTGTTTAGAGAATGGGATGAATGACTTTTTCAAAAAGAAAAATTGCTTAGATGTTTTCATTAAAATTTAAGATTTTGATCTCATTCGACAGCCTAATAAATGTACAATTTACTGTGTTAAACACTTCTTTCCTAGTTTATTGTGGTTTAATAAATAACTATAAAAAATACCTATTTTTTCCATCAAATTGGCTAAATCGATTCAAATGGCAAGACAGCTATCTATTAAAAAAATGTATGTCAAATAACTGCCATTTTACTCTTTACGGTTTTTATATCCAGGCAAAATTCATATTCAAAGTTATCCAAAACGCGTGACAACATTGAATATGAGTTTAGGGGGAAATTAAAGGCAGTTTGGTTGTTTTTTCTTTAAATTTGTTAAGTTTGCCAAATATACCAGCTCAAAAGATCACCATTTAGTCAACAAAATATACTTGTAATTAATAACATGTAATACTTTTAATTAATATTACCTTTGCCGTGTTTATATATATTAGCTGTATGTGTATTTGTAAAAAAACATCATCATTTGTTTCATACGAATGCTGAAGTCCTAGGTTTGTCTCATTTTAGAAATAGTAAGTGCCTAACCAAAAAATCAACATTTACAAAAATAATGTGTATTGCATGTCAATTCGTATACTTATACAACAAAATTCCTGATAATCTTAAATCACTTTCATTAAGCAGATTTCGAAAAAAGGTATTCAACTTACTTTTAGAGAAAAATTATTATAGTGTCAAAGATTTTCTTGCAGATAAGAATAAATAATAAAGTATTTCTAATATGATTAATTTAATTGCAGACTGTTGGGAGCGCAGGAGTTTGTTTCGCCGTTTCTTCTCCTGTCTAACTAGGTTTGGAAACGGTGGTAGTTTACGGTAGACAGGGATAAATTAATTTATATTCTAAAAATTGTTTGTATTAATAAATAATCATGTTCCTAATCAATACAATAAACAGTGTGTAAATAGTAAGTAAATAATTAAATTAACTAATTAATTAACATCTAACTATTAAAATATTTGCACACCAAAAGTTGGTAGAATATGTAGAAACACCTAAATAATTTTGTAACATCTTTGTAACACTCATATTCCGCAAATAAATATTTTTTCTTTTCTTTCTAGTTAAGGCTAAAATCCTTATGATATCTCATAGCTCCGACAAGTTACAGTTTTGTGTGTAAAACCAGAAGATTGCATTGCTGATTCCGAATATACATATTCGGATATACATATACATATTCGAATTTACAATTATATACAATTCGAATATACATATTCGGAATCAGCAAAAAAACGACTCATTTTTGATAAAATTGTCAGTTACGGCCTTTTTTTCGTGTGACGGCAGTATTCGACTTGCCTCAAAACGACAGACTGCAAAAAAAAAATATTAAAAAATAGACTTGAATAAAAAACTCGTCTTATGCTTAAGTCAGGTTATTCCGATTCTTTAATTCAGAACACAAATACCTATAAATAACTTTCGCGAAATCAACTAATTCGTTACATACTCAACTAAACAAAGTTTGTCAGAAGGATAGGCAAATATCTGATTATGCTAAAGAAATTGAACAACTTTTTGTTGACCTCACTATCACTCAGGCAGATTCTAACGAAAAAGCTTTGCCCAATTAACGAACAACTGCCAATCAAACAATGTTGCTGACGGTCTTAGAAGTACACGATTACGTACTATCATTGCAGGTCGCAACTGTAGAACCCTCAAGAATGCAATACGTGCGGCTGAGGACGAGAACGTCCAATACAATAAGACCATTATGAGAGCTAAAGGTAAGTTTAATTCTCATTTTAGATCTTGTAACAGAGGTCGAGGCGCTAACTGGCAGCGAGGTAATTTTCGTATAGAAAATTTTCAGCAACCTAACATTAAGTAGGTACTTAAACCGTGGTAGGTTTAATAACAATCCCAGTCCTAGATTTAATAATGATCGTGCTAGAAATTATCAAGGGCATACATGTTCGAAGTGGGGTTGTAGGTCCCTAACTATTGTAGAGGAAAGCAAAATGTTTTCTCTGCACGAACATCTGCACAAGTGAAGGATGAAACGGTATAATCACGAGAAGGATAACAACCACGAGTTCCATACAATGAAACATTTTGGTTCAGATACCACCCGAGAGTTCGACATGTAAAGAAAGATAATCAATATTTACGTTCATTCGTACGCCTCGTATTCGTAAAATATTCATAAAACTATTAGAACGCAGTTACGGTGGTAGAGATGAGAATGTAACTGAACAGACTGGCAGACGACGGTCGCATACTGTAATCACAGTCTTAATACTAACAGTCGGCCGACTCATGTACTTGCACAGAGCAACGCGGGGAAGCGAGCGGCAGGGTCGGCGAACGCAAACTCCATACAGTTTGCGCTCTCTATCTAGAAGGGTTTGCACTCGTTACTTGTTAAAAATATGTTATAGTGTATTTTATTATAATGTAATACTTGCTGTCTTGTAAATTTATAAAGGTTTACAGAATGTGTTCCGTTCTTATTCGTAAATAAGCCATCCGACTTGCTGACCTTTCGTCCACAACATTTTCATCCACAATGGATGAAACGACACCTTTTTATTTTATTATTTTTCGTTTCGTCCATTGTGGATGAAAATTTTGTGGACGAAACTTCAGCAAGACCATCATCGGTTTCATTATTAACTTCACATTTTTTTGTTTGCCATTTTAAAATAAAACTTTTTGATGAAATGTTTAAAATGTTATTATTTGACAACCCTGACCCTTGACTGACTTGCCGTGAGTAGGTATATAAAATGTCGGCATGAATTCAATAACAAAGGAGTTGGACTACTGGTAGGTAGAATTCTTAATACTGTGCTGTAATAAAACAACCAACTAGGATAACACAATCTTTTGTCAACACGAGTTTTATACGGGGACAGATCGGAGTAATCGACATAATCTACCACATTGTGTTGTGCAAATATTTAATTAAATACATAGAAATTAAATATTTATATACATTTCGTGTACGACTACGTCCCGTCTATAGACAACTATATATGTACGATAAACACTTATAAACTATAGTACATATTATTCTGTGCATATAAGTCCCCAAACGAATAGGTTAAGATCTGTAAACTTTCATGTCTTTTAGCTGTTTTAATATTATGATGTATAACGTACTTATTTACTAACTTTCCTAGATACGAAATAGTGTTTATATATTAGAATAGGTTTTTTACAGTTCTTTATAATGTCTATTTTTTAGGATTTAATGATTTTTATTGAATAAGGAATACATAACGTGAAAATAGGTAATATTATTTTAAGTTAATATTAATGACATAAGTAAGTCGTACGACCTAGAAACAGCCTGTTTTGTGTTCAATTAAAACATTGATTTTTGTGAGTTTTATAAATTACCCTATCGATATGAAACTTAGGAATGATGTTAGGGCCTAAGTTCTGAATGTAACTTGCACCCAACCGCGCTCCTAGCGTAATAATTGGGGTGACGGCCGCTCGCGTTTCATTATCCACTGGTGAAGCGAGGTAGTACAAAAAAAATTAAGGAGTCGCGAAAATTCACCGCCCGCGCCATTTGGAAACGGAGCGTTGTCGGATGCATAGCCTAATGTAAAAGTATTCTAAGACCTAGAATGTGCAAGTATCGTGATTATATATGTTTTCTTGGTAATATTGAATATAGTATATTGTATTCCAATCGATATTTTATGTGTTGTATTTCTTTTTTGTGTATTAAGGGCAAAATTTGTTTGATTATACCTATCTCCTTAACACAAAGTTACCTGAAAGAGATCGCTGTTCTAGCGATGAGGCCAAGATCGGTACCACCGCCCTACCTGTTCCAGCCGCCATAACGTCAGTGCTTGCCGTTGACGTGTTTCGTGTTGTAATATATAAATACTATTTCGTATCTAGGAAAGTTAGTAAATAAGTGCGTTATATACGTCATATTAAAACAGCTAAAAGACATGAAAGTTTACAGATCTATAACCTATTCGTTTGGGGACTTATAAGTGTTCATAGTACATCTCTCTAACTACTTACACCATGACATCTGACTAGGTGGTAGAGTTTCGCAACGACTCACCTGGATTGGTACCACCGCCTTACCTATTCCTGGCGCCATAACGTCATGACATGTTCGGGTTGTGAGGGTAAGGTAGCCGGTAAACTTACTTTTGCTAACATCCCGGCCTTAGGTCGGCAGAGCACCATTACCGTCTCTGTTATCTCTAAGCGCCGTGAATTTATTGCCATTAGGAAATCCGTCTGCTTTTTTGCCTTCCAATATCGTAAAAAAATCAGCTTTAAATGTTGTTTAAAAAAACACTTAGTATAGGTTTATATACTTAATATATTTGTAGCAAAACAGAATTATTAATCAGGGACAAATAATATATTTTTGCTGGTATGACAATACAACGCATTATCTACTCCAATCATTATAAAGCACCAGTACCATTATAAAACACACAGTTTAAATCGAACTTCCATATCGTGACTAATTAATTGGTTATAAATATATATGTATATACAATTACAGATTTTATAACAATAGAAATTTAATATACACAGTCCTATTAATATACACAGTCCTATTAAATGGTTAGAATATTGGTCACATTTTCACAGCACTGCAAACACAACAACTTTCACATTTATCTGGTATACACTCCATGTGAAAGGAATGCCTACAGTTGTATACTACAAGATCAGACGCGTTCGACAAATCTCTAATGATAATTCTACCTTGGCAAACGGAGCACAGAAAGTCGTCAGTGACAGAGATACCTCTTTGCTGATTTAAAATAAGTTTTTCATGCAGATCAAAATAATTACGCAAAGTGATCACTTTACAAGCCTCTTGAACTGACATTTGCAAATGATAATCGCTCATCATTTTTGCTAAAGAATCTTTTAAGTCTTTAATCTCACAACCAGGTTTTATATTTTGAATTAACATTCTTGGATCCACGTAATTTCCTATTCTGTTGAGCAAAAGCGTGACGCATTCAGGTTTGTCAACAGTCTGCTTTATGAGGTCGGTCCAAAGTTCTTTGTCATTGTGTTCTTGGCAGAAGTTAATAGCTTGATTTATGTCGTTTAGTTTTTCTATAATTATTTGAAGTGCTTCCCGAGTGTTGCCGATACGACCGAGAAGGAACACCATTTCTGGATAGAACTCATTGCTTTGACAAACGTCCAAGGCCTCCTGGATGGGATAGTTATTGCAGCACTGAAGAAAAGGTAAAAGTTTATTTCTAGCAAACTTAGCATAAAGACGGACTAATTTCCCGTGATATCGTCCATTTGGTTCGACTTTACTATATGCGTCTAGAAATTTGAATAAATATTCATCATGATTTTCCAGTTGTTGCTCAATTACTGCCACTGGAATTTTATTCTTGCCATCCAGAAGTATGGCAATTGTTTTATCACAGTCAAGATTCATTAAATCCAGTATCTTGTAATAGATCACAGAATACATGTTGTGTTTCGTGATCAGTTCAAACACATACTTGTGTTGAAGTGTTAGGTAAGTGGTAAGAGCCTTGTCATACATTTTTTGATAGCAGTAAAGCAAAGCTAAAGCTTCTAAAACATTTTTGTCAACCTGAGTATTCAGTAAATGTCCCAACACTCCTTCGACTATGACACCAATCTTGTATAATGCAGGATTCCATTCCTTGACAAGTTTTAAGAACCCGTGAGGATCAACTTTTAGATATTCAAAGAATATTGATTCGTAAATGTGTGAGCTTAACGCTTGATCGGGATTTCTGGGGACGTACGAACTGATAGCTCGTAATTGTTTCACCTTTTCGAATTTCAAAATTTGACTTTCCCATAGTTCTTTATCATTTTTGCAAATTCTAGCACATAATATGGCGGCTTCTTCATACATACATTCTGTGAGAAGGTGGTCTAAGTATTGCTCTCCAACAGATACCACCGTATGTTTCGATGTTTTGCCACCGACTTCCTCTAAAACTAAGAGTGCTTTTTCATATCTCCCGTGTTCTGTTAACCAGTTAACTCTATTATCTATGTCATATGGGCTTGCGATAACTATATCTTTGGGGGAGACTATAAAAAATCTGTTTTCTTCAATAAGCATATCTAAATAGTAATCATTACAAGAGTACTCTTCGTACCCTCGAATGTTTAAACTGTCAGTGGAGACTTCGCAAAACTCACAATCTTTATAATCAGCAACAGATAGCACGGGTCTTTGAGCTTTACCAGTCTCAGAATCACATTCTTTAGGAACTCCAAGCAACACTAATTGGTCATCGAAAGGACCTAAACCACTTATAAAATATTCTGTTTGGAAAGTATAAACTGGATCAACTAAATATTCAGTAACATCTCGAGTTTGAAGCTCTATGTGATTTCTTTTTCGTATGACACAAATTCGAATTGTATCGACCCAACCTATCATTAAAGTTCTAGGAGCAGACCAAAGGAGATTACAACGATAATCTTCAATAGATAAATTTTTCTCCCATTGAATAAGTCCTAAAGAACACCTAGCCACAAGGTCGTATACGCGAACGCCAACCTCGCTCGCCCATGCTACGAAACGATCGTGCCAAGCAATCGCTTGGACGTACCCTTCACATTCACAAAGAACAGTGCTGCGCACACGGTTCAGGAATGTCTTTTCATACAGCGTCAGCTTGTTATCACCTGAAAAAGAAAAAAAATAATTGAAAAAAATTCATCGTTTTAATTTTCGAGTAATAGCAACCGTCATTAGTCTTTTTTAGGGGGTCACTGGCCAGAAGCGTGCACGTCGCGATCCCTGCCAGTCCATTGTACTGCAATTCTGGCCCTAAAAGTACCACCGAGCAGGTTAGGATGTGGCCCTTAAGAATAGATAGACCATTTTTTTAAGAGAAATGACTAGCTAGACGTTTTTGTCGTATAGATAATTTAGGTAATCGGAATGTCATGGCGAAAAAGTTTTTATGAGTATAAATTTCGAATGGTAATCAAATGGAACATATACTTGAAGATATACTTAGTTCATTTTATTTTTTGTTTGGTTTCCTTTATTTGTTTTTAATCATGCTATTTATCAAATCTTTATGACATGTTTAACATTTTTACTTTAAAAGTTTGGCTAGCTTCAGACTCATACATAATGGTACCAAATTAAAGAGCTCAACATAGGTAAAAATTTTTCAAGAGGTTTAACATGACTATTGCCTTTGGCTTCAGTTTGATGTAGACAGGATATTTTTTTTCGTAATAGTGTACTCATTTTTAATATACATATTGGATAAATAAGTTATTTATTATACATATATAAATATGAAGTTTGTAGATTTGAATCACGCTGTTTTGGCACAAAAAATATTAACAAGTATAATAAATGTGAATTTCTAAAGAAATAGACAGCAGTACAATGTTAGCAACTCTAAAAACTTCACAACTATACCTCAGCATACATCTTGTCTTCTTATATATGCCTATAAAAAAGCGTATCGTAAAAAAAAACTAAAAAACTCAAATAAATCGCATGCGTATCCCCAGCGGAAAAAGTTCGAACTTTATTACTTAAGTTGTACAGATAATTTGTGTAGGTATGACGTCGTGTAATTTTGTATAGTTAATAAAAATTTGTGCTTCTAGCCATTAGGGTGTTAGTCATCAAAAACTTTTTTCCTGTGAACGTAGAACAAAATAAATAGTTGCACTAATTATTTTTTTAATAAAAATTAACTAAGCATTTTGACACATAGTGCAAATATTTTAATATTTATAACAAACAAAGTAATTATTTAATGATTTACATGTCTTATATTTAAAAAAAATGTTTTATATTTATTACAATTTGAGTTATTAATTACAAACAATTTTAAAATATTAAACAATTTAACGCTATCTACTGTAAATATTCAAGTTTCCGCTGTGACGTTTGGCGTTTTGCTAGATCACTATAAAATAATCCCCTTCCCTTTGTATGCATAAATCTTTAAAACTACGCTACGGATTTTGATGCGGTTTTTTTATAGATAAATTGATTGAAGAGGAAGGTTCATATGTATATTTGATAACCGTGCGAAGCCAGGGCGGACCGCTAGTTTCATATATAATGAATTTACAGAATGCTGTAAATTTGCACATACGTTGTTTTGAATTTTTTTATTATTTTTGGAGAAACTGATTTTGAAAAAAAATATCGTTCAGAAGAATTGCATGTAAACGTACAATAAGATTATTACGTGCTAGAACTTAAATAGTGCACTTTTGGGTCTAGTTTATAACGTTCATACATATTATCTTGTAAGAATATGCAAACTTTAATAAGCATCTTGCCAACTATCATTTATGGACACCGAATAAATAATGAGCTAGGAGATAATTCACTACGGCTAGACCACTGCTCTATAAGCAATTTAATTGCACGAGATTCTCAAAGAAATGCGTAACAAAACGTATTCCAATAATTTGTGTATTAATTCAACTAATGACATGTAAAAATACGCCTTTTAAGTTAAAACGGGAACTTTCTTGTTCGAGGGGGGATAAAGGGCTATTGCACTATATAAGTCCCTTTATCGTATTGGGAATCCTTTTTAAGTTTTATCGGCACGCACATTTTATCCACTTAATTTTATCATATAATGATAAATGAACGATCTTATTTGTTTAAGACTGTTAAACTGCCGAATTATTTATATACCCAAATGTCGATTATTTGTAGACTCGAAAAATATATTATTTGAAAGCAAAACTGATTTCGTTAAATTTATTGTTTTTAAAACCTTGATATTTAATTTTTATTGTAATTCTGAAATTACGAAAATATCAATTTTACAATATTTTTAAAAAAGGGAGGACCCCAAAATGAACATGGCCTAGGGCCCCCTATGGGCTTAATCCGGCACTGAGTAATGGTAAACGTATCTAATTGTTTGATTTGTTGTTGAGAATGAACCAGAACCAATCTATATTAATAATAACAATATATAATAATAGTAATAATAATTTCGTCAAGGGGTACGGTAGACTCGATTGAAACCTTACCTGAATAATAAAACATAAAAAAATAATGATTTTGAGTCGACAACATATTATATCCGCAAAATTCGGATTGTCGAGTATTTTGTTAAATTCTATGTTAAATTCTAATGTGTTGACACTTGACAGACAAATCATAGTCGCCATCTTGGGTAGTTAATTAACGTTTCGTTTTGTGATGTATAATAGAAAATATTCCTTTATAAGTACCGTTGCCAAATTCTCGGATAAATACTCATTCCAATTTGTTTTGTTACTTTACTTTAAATGTTGATTTAAAATAAAAATTATTTGTGTAGAAACTTTGGCAGTTTTTATCTGCACTAACATTATAAATGCGAAAGCAACTCTGTCTTTCTGTCTGTTACCTTTTCACGCCTAAACCAACCGATTTTGCTGAAATTTGGTATGTAGATAATTTGCATTCAAGAATATAGGGTACATTTATTGCAAAAAATGGGGGAGAATGGGTAAAAAGAGGGGATGACTGTTCATATGTAAATTCGTCATTTTTAAAGCTCTAACAGTAAAACTTTGTACATATTTAGACACTTTATGATAAACGAAAGAACATAGGCCACTTTTTATTACGGAAAATGAGGGAGAATGGGTAAAAAGAGGTAATGAATGTTCGTATGGAAAATTGTCATTTTTGAAGGCATAACAGTAAAACTTTGTATTCAGACACTTTATTAGGAATGAAAGAACATAGGCTACTTTTTAGTGAAAATTGGGGGAGAAAATTGGGATAAAAACAGGTAACGAATGTTCGTATGGAAAAATCGTCATTTTTGAAAACATAATTGTGAAAGTTTGTATTTAGACACTTAATGAGGAACGAAAGAACATTATAATATGCTACTTTTTATAGCGACAATTTAATCAAAAGTATACTTATCAACCTTATTATAAAAGAATATAAACATGGAAACGTGCAAAATAACGTCACCGCTAACTGTGTTTAGTATAGCTAAATTTAATTTCCAGATTTTTCTCTTAATAAAATGAGCCGAAACTCGCCTTTTATGACTAAGTTGGTATGAAAGCAGTTCGTCTATATTTTTTTGTAAGAGCTCGGAACCAAAGTCTATACTATCTATACTAATATTAAAAAGCTGAAGAGTTTGTTTGTTTGCTTGAACTTTCAGTGTTAGAAAGTCCATTTATAGAAGAAGGCTATACGCTTATACATCATCACGCTAAGATCAATAGGAGTGGAGCACCAATGATAAATGTTTTAAAATCGGGGGATTTTTTCCTATTGAGAGCGTGCGCTGCGTTAACGGTGAAAGTTTCGTAAAAATCATGTATGAAAGAATTGTTCCCCTTTAAAAGTCCTAAAAAAGTTCGTGACAGCACATTTCTATCTTTTAAGGTTAGCTTACCTTTTTTTATGCTAACCAAATTTGATTCAAAATAATACATTATTTGCGAACGTTATTTTATAAACACGATATTCATTATTATCCAAAAAAATACGTCATTCATCACCACTATTTAATTTAAAACATAATTGCATTTCACATTACTAGATTTGAATAATTATCTTATGAGATATCGCAGTTTTAAAATAACACTATCAAATAGAATATAATCACTACGTTAACACTATAGTTTAAAGACCGCGCGACACAGACGCGTGGTATGCGCGTGGTTGACTCCTAATGGAACGGTTGTGCTCAGTGCACTACTTTCCAAATTTATTATTTCCAGAACATCATCGTGTTATATTTCTTAGTTATAACTCTTTAGATGTTATTTAAATAAAAATAGATTAAAGTTTGAAGAAGGACGTAGGCCGTTTTTCATCTTAAAATTTCAACGGGTATAGTTGGAGAGTTAAATATTAAATAAATAGACTACGCGGGCGAAGCCGCGAGTAGCAGCTAGTACTAAAATATTTTAATGAAATGAAATTGAATTAAAACTATATATGTATGTGTATTAAGATTTTAAGACGTTGCTAAAATATTTAAATAAAATAATATATTGTACCACACTGTGGTGCGCGACCATATTTTAAGATCTATAGAAATTAATTAATTGCGTTTATTAAATATATTGTTTTTAATCGAATCAAAATTACATATTTACATTGATTACAAGCTACATTATTTATTACAAATGATTTTTACGTTTTCCCCCGTGTTGCTCCGGGCTTAACAGAGGAAGCCTTCCTGCCACGCAGCATAAGTTTTACGTCACTACCACCATGTCACCTGAATACGTGGTGGTTTCGCAACGACTTGCCCGGATTGGTAGCACCAGGAAATAAATTTAAAA
>NJDD01003135.1:9616-28983 GCA_002245505.1 Calephelis nemesis
TCGACTTACCGCGATGCTCGGGTTCGATTCCCTACAGGGGCAGGCATTTTTGTGATGAACATTTAGATGTCTGCATTTCCTGGACTAGGTCTTTATTAAATTTATTCTGGTTTGTATTTAAGTATTTCTTTGTATTAGTATCGTTGACTAACATCCATATCACAAGCATAACATTTGCTTACATTGGGGTTGGATTTAATTTGTATAACTTGTACTGGGATATTTATATCTATAGCCTGTTTTTTAATCTCAGAGACTAAATTGACGTTAGCGATGTTGTCAGTTTTTTGCTATTCATAAATAGTGTCGTGCCGCTATCGAAAAACGTCAACAAAATATATTACCGATTTTTACAAGTTACACTGGAAAATCGTTTCATGTGTATCTAGAACTAATAAATACACAAGTAAAATGATTCCTAATTATAGGTTAATAAATAACATTAAAACTTCATATTTGTTTAACTTAAAAGTCTTATTTTTTGCGTTATAAAAACAAACAATAATAAGTAATGAGACACTTCGCCTTTACCCAGACTTGTTGGCAATGGGACCACCTCGGAAGTAAACAAATCTTAAACAAAAAAATATTTTTGAAATAACGTACTCTTTTTCGAAATCAATTAAAGTGGCTAATAAATTTAGAGTTGTAGTATCAAACAAATGTAGGTTTTTGATTCTTCGAAAATTGACATTAATTTACGTTTTAAAAAAATCGGCATCATAGGACAGCACTACAAAATAAACACAGGTATCATTATTTGTAAACTTGACATTTACATCTGTCAATTCAGTCTCTGAGATTAAAACACAGGCTATAAGTTCCGACAAAACCTATGTGTGATGTCAAACAAAAAATCCGCATAGGATATGTTTCATCACTTCAAAAGTTATGATGCCACAAACAGTCATACACAGACACGCCAAACTTGTAACACCATTCTTTCTCGGTCGGGGATTAAAAAGTAAAAACAAAAGATTTTATAATTTTATACGCCTTATCTTTTTCCGCCGCAATAACGTCGGTACTATCCGTTGCTATCTTTTGGTTTGTAGTAAAAAGTAACTGGAAAACTTATGGAAAAGCTTTACCATTAACTTGCTTTTAACACAACTGTGTCGTTGCTTTGACATATATTTCTTTCCATTAACAAATATTTCTTTTTGGCCCTCCTATTTAAAAAAACGTGCATACCTGTTCGAATACCATTTTATCTATATAATAACTGTAGCCTGTTTTTTAATTTCAGAGACTGAATTGACAGACGTAAATGTCAAATTTACCAAAAATGATACCTGCATTTTTTTGTAGTGCTGTCCTATAAAACCGATATTTTGTAAATGGATGTCGATTTCTTAAGAAAGAAAATTCTAAATTAGGTTGCAACCATAAATATGTTTTAGTCACTTTTAACTGACAGTGAAAAAAGGAGAACGTGAGGTATTACATATTTTATAATACTACGTGTATCTATTTGTAAGAGAATAACAGAGACGTTAGTGTTTAAATATCGAGTCGTTATCTAAATAAGAAATAAAATTATAAGTATGCAAGTGTTGTTTCCTTTTAATGAATTTGTATTTGATTTTATCAACCTAAAGTCATGTAACAAATTCATTTTGCATTAATTCATTTTAAATACACATGTTCATATTTTCCAGCGTAACTAATAAAAATCGGTAATAGATTATGTTAACATTTTCCGATAAGGGCACGACACATGAATCGTAATAAACTTACAACACTGTTTAAAAAAAAACTGATTAAAAAAAACACGCTATGTCGATAAGATGTCGATAAAAAGTAGCTTATCACTCACCGGCCTCTATAGCTATCTCCACTAAAATATAACATGACCTGACAGGAGGACAAACAAACATACAATCTTTCGCATTTTTAATATTGGTATACTTAATAACAAATTAATATACCTGAACTAATTACACGAATTGATTTACCCCTTAATGTAAGCAAGTTATATACTGATATTATGAGTATTAATGATAGTAATATCTAGAAGTACATTTATTTTTTTAAAGTATTTTCACGCCCATATCCCCAAAGGGGAAGGCAGAGTTACAACCAGGGTACCCACGACTAGCCACAGACACTATGTCCCACAATGTGATAGGTGGCAAACTTATCGCAAACCGGGCACATATCCACTCCCAGGCAACGTTATTTTTATAAGAAAATTTAAAATGCACAATTTTTAATTTTTCTTTGCCCGACCCAGGGTAAACCCTCCCAAGAAGTCGAGTCTGACGCTGGACTGCTAGACCACAGAGGCGATCTATAAGTAAATGTAAGTAATATGTATGTGTGTTACTAAGGAAGTGTAAACATCTAAATGCTTATCACACAAATGTCTTACCCCGTCGGGAATTAAACCCGAGCTCTGCGGATAGTCGGTGCAATTAGGCGTCTAAGCTGGTGGTCGAGGGTTCTCGACCAATCATTATGGAAGCATGGATTATTGCATTATTGTATTTAAACTTGACAGAATCACTTCGTCTCTGGCCACCAGCAGTCAGTACCGGCAGGACGTGCGTCAAGGATTATAATTTAGGAAAACCAAACAGCGAAGCCGAACAGGATTATATAGTAAGGATATTTTTATTCAACTTTAACACCATTCAAGTGCATCATTCATTAAATTAGATATTTAATTTTACTAGTGGTCGCCCGTTAGTCGAAATTCGACCATAATAAATGTTAATGTCTTGTTAATAAAAACACCATCTTCATTTCTCAAGACCAATTACTTTGTTTCCAAACTTTTTAGTGCGCCATCTTTTATCGTTATCATCAATATATTTGTTTGTGTGTTTCAAATGCATGGTAGTGTGGGTAATGTTTTATTTATTGATTTAATGTACTTTATAAGCATTATTATTGAAAAATATTAGCGTTCTGCACTTGTCCTACACATAAACTATAAGTGTGCCAAATTTTATGCTCTTGCGGCCGCGCAATTTTCGTTAAAAGGGGTCCAAAGTTTTGGCATCACGTATCAATATATAGATAGATAAGCCAATGAAGCATATAGGTTTATTGTTATTAAAAATACGAGCAATCAGCTACACGGGAACGAAATGGTTGTTCATCGAATTTTCGAATGTAGGACACATGTATCAGAAGGTACACTAGTTGCCTCTGAGCAACGCAAACATCGGACCCCTTTCCAATATCTACTACAAAGTATTACTACTAATAATCTGTATGCTACTGTTCTTACTTATCTGTTGTTAGAAATTCGAAAGTTTTTACAATAACATTGGGAAAAAAAACCAGATGGATTTTCTGATGTGGCCTAGAGACACCAAGGCAGTAATGGTACGTTGGTAACTTGAGGCCGCGATGTTAGACCTCGAGCAAAATTCGGCTACCAGTTACTTTATCCTCCGAACCGGAACACGTCAACGGCAAGCGCTGACGTTATGGCGTTAGATCACTACGAAACTCTCAATTGTCACGGTGTTAGTGACGGTATGTCTAAGCTCGCCTTTCACGAGCTGCCTGGAATGAAGGCTGATGGTCTATTCTGCAAAGGAGCCAGAATCAACATAGAGGATAAATCTAACCCGTCGGTTACGCTTTCGAGGCTAAACAGGTTAACGGATTTTAATTATTATACTTGGCATGGATGTAGCTATAGGACCGGGGATTACAATTTTACTTACTTAAGGTGTATCAAACCGGCAAAATCTTAGACCACGGTTTTTCCCGCGGGAAAACGCTAACACTGGTGTATAATAGGTACTACCATTTAAATTATGCGCTTTGGCTTTACACTTTATACTTTTATTTTTAAATTGGCTGACTTAATCTAAATTTAATCTTAATGACTAATTATGTAATAACAACTATATATAGATATCTAAAATACTATATATAAAATACATTCGGATTTCCGAAGCTTGACGAATATAGCCGAAGCGCATAATTTAAATAGTACTACTGTACTGGTGCGTCTGTCCTTTGACATCTTTGATTTAACGGAGGCTCAAAAAACCTTCTTATCAATAGATCAGGCCGAAAGAAAACATTACAATACCTATATGGTCCATCCACCGCGACGCCCATTATTTTCCTGATCCGTTGAAGTTTGATCCCGAGAGATTTTCCGAAGAAAACAAGCATCAAATCAAGCCTATGACCTACTTCCCCTTCGGATCTGGACCTAGGAATTGTATAGGTAGGTATTGTGTTTTTTTTAGCATTTGCCTGCGAACGCAGTTTTGCTGTGATCAGTATGTTCTTATATTAGGTATACACAATGTGATAGGTGGCAAGCCTTTTGCCAACCGAGCACGTATCCAATCCCGGGCAACGTTAATTTAATTAGAAAATTGAAAATTTACATTTTTTATTTTTTGCTGCCCGATTGCTTGGTTTATTAATTGGAAAGCAAACAAGCACACGGATTTCTAGATGGTAAGAAATTCACGCCGCCTAAAGACAGTAAAGGTGGTAATGGTGCGCTGCAAGCCTGAGGCTAGGATGTTAGGCCTCGACTAAAAGTAAGTATATCGGCTACCTTATTCTCACAACCGAAACACGTCAACGGCAAGCACTGACATTATGGCGGCAGGACTAGGGAAGGCAGTGGTACCAATCCGGACGAGTTGCTGCGAAACTTTACCACCTAGTCACATGTCACGGTGTCAGTGACGGTACGCCTAAATTCGCCTTTTACGAGCTGCCTGGTAGGAAGGCAGATTGTTTATTCTGCAAAACCTGCAAAAGTTCTGCCGGGACCAATTGTCTGAAATACTTGTTTATTTTACAGGTTCGGGATTCGCACTCTGCAAGATTAAAATATTTTTATACCAGTTCTTACTACAACTAGAGGTGTCCCCTTCAAGTAAAACTTGTGTCCCGCCTCGTCTTTCCCCGAAAACTTTTAGTCCTCTCCTTGAAGGTGGTCATTGGGTACAAGTGAAGCTCCGCGACAGCTGTTAAAATGAGTTCATCGATATAATTTATTTCAATTGATACATTTTGTTTTATTTTATATTTTAACCCAAGGTTTTATTTTATAGCAAAAGGATGGAAAAAAAGCTCGTTTTATTTAAAAGACTGTTACCGTAGTTTGAAGTAGGTAGTGTTCATTTAGGTATTTAAATAAGACCGTTAGGCTAAAAACTCACGTAGCGGTTTTTACCCGCGCAAATTTTGTGAATTAATTTCATAATCTTACTATTTAAATAGATGAAAATATAAAGGCAATTACTATGTCGTATTCTGAAGGAGCTTGTGATGTTACAAAACTTTACAATCCTAATATATACACATTTCATAGGTAAATACAACTTTGACATAAAAATATATGGAACTGCGTTTTGTTAGTTTTTTTGCTATTAACCTGCTCAGAAAAGGATTTGTACAATATATTTATTTGCATTGTTTTATATATAAGAGCATTTTGTACCCTTAAATGGAATAAGCAAAGATATTATGTAAAATAATAAATTGTTTGTTTACGCTAGGGCTTGACAACGCGGTGACGTCCTAAATATCGATGAATGTCAACCAAGGAGTATAAATACTCTAGCAAGAGATTTCAACATAGGTTCTTTAAACAACTTGCGTTTCGTAAAATACATTTCTACTTAAGACTGAGGTGCGCTTATACATAATCTTTTTATAAATACTTGATATTGTTAAGTTTAATATAACTAACGCGTTCACTGCCACTAACGCATATATAGGTACTTAACGCGTATATCCCACAATACTTATGTGTTTTCGTTACTTGCGTCCAGTACTTTGGACGCGTCTGTGAGTTCATTTATTTAGCGAGCTGTGTCCAATGCCTATGTGCGTTACATACGAGTTCTATTAATTTTGCAATATTCTATTTATGTCTAGTAAATTACTCCCTGGATCACTCACATTTGGTCATTTTTAACCGAATTAAAAAAGAAGAGGATTTCAATTCGAAGGTATTTTTTATGTGTGAGACCACGTAACTTTTTACTGCGTGATCCCATTAATTTATTTTTATTTGAAAACCATAATGCTGACGAAAAAATCACCCGCATTAACTAAAATAGTTGAAATATGATTATTAAAACATTAAATAATTATATACATGTTTAATTTAAACAAGTTTGTCGTTTCTTTTGACAGAATCATTAATTGGATCCAATGGGAACAAATCACTGACAAATTAGTATGAACTCATATGTGCGTTTGAGGCACTGGGTGTAGTTAGTTAAATGCACATGTGCGTTTGACGTGGCGAAGGTACATAAAAAAGAGGGTCAGTGAAATGGTTGCGAATTTTAAACAGAAATGAATAGACTCCATATAAAAACTCTACCACATGTAGATTTTGATACAAAATACTGGTAATACGTCCACCACCTCCACCGATAAAATCAACAATTCTTTGAATTATTATAATAAAAAAATTAATAAGTTATTGCAAAATAGTGAGCACTGTCTACGAAGCGAAGATATAACAGATTTTTGTAATGAAGTGGTATTTGACTATACAAACTAGCTAGTTTGTCGCAAATATCTATGATGATCGTCACTATGTTTCAGGGCATGTTGTAAACAGAATTATTCGTAAAATTAAATGCGAGGAATGTGTTAATAGTTTATTATCAAACCCAAGCGATCTGTGTCATTACTCGTTAATTGTTAAGAGAGATTATTCTAAAACAGAAAATGTATACTTGATATATCCAGCTAATGATGTTATTGAGTTATGCTGTAGAGCTTAAAAACTTTTTAGAGAAAATATGAAAACAAAAAGAATGGACGACAGAATTTTTGCTAAAAATGTTTTAAAAGTACCTACTCAAAAATTGTAGTTGTGTAATGTGTAAAAGTATAGTAGAAACTTATTTCTTCTACGTTTCAAGCACGAAAGCAAGTTGTTGAATTGTACTCGACAAACTTTAAGGACTCAATCAAACAAGACCGTTATATTTAGAGGACAATAAATATTAAATTATTTTAATATAACAATATAACTTCTTTACTTCTACACTAAGTCTTTTTTTTCTAGCCTAAATTTTTTTATGTCATAAGATAGCAACTAAGCAATTAGCTTTTGATAGAAAGAGACAACCGTTGCCTATTAATTTGCTTTCCCCGAGTTGGTGTGGTGTCGTAAAATCATAGACCGTCGGTCTCAAAATAACGAAGCTTTTAAAAGCGAGCATAGTTTACATGGGTCATTACTAACAAGGTCACTCATGGTGTTGTGATGACTGATGGGTAGCCACTGGTCTGGGTAGGAATCCACCCACTTATCTATTTAAGCCCGTGTGCCCATGTAATGTTCCGATGGGAAAGCTTGGGAAGCTAGACTTGCACATTACGCTGAACATTCTAGCCACAGGATAGCGATTCAACTATAGGATGTATAATTATAATGTCTTTTATAATTTGTTATAATTGATTACAATGTCAATAATATACGGTTGTCCATAACTACAAAGAGAGTCGTTTGCTTGATTGCTGTCTCAAGTCATATAAAAAGTTGTACTTTCCTATCTGTTTGGCGGGATAATAATGCCACTTATATCATTTTAACAGCTACCTTACGCTCTAACCGGAACATGATAATGAATAACATTGCTGTTTCGGCCGTCAAAGACAAAGATGACTCTAAAAGACAGGCTTCGCGTACAAATCTACCATCTATTAGTCACTAAGGTAGTGATACATAAATCCAATATTTTACAAATACAATGTTTTAATAGTCACACAACATAAAATTTGATATTGTTTATATCATAATAGTTGAGAGTAGAGAAAAATGTTAATTTACTTATAGTTTGTTAATTTATCGATATCGATAATGTACGTGACCTTTTAACAACCCTTTTGTTAACTCATAACTAACTTGTTAACTTTACATAAACAATTTACTCACACTGACGCAATTTTTTTTGGTTTCGCAAAAGCAAAACAAAGTCAGTTAAAAATAACTGACTTTGTTTATCTAGTGCATCCTAAATCTATGGTTTAAAGTTACGTAGTATCTCTAAGCAGTCTGTAGTTTAAAGTCAATTAATTATGTATGAATCTTTTCTTGTATATAGAGGAGTAAATATTAAAACCTCACGAATAACACGAGCTGGTTGTTAAATGTATCAGATAAAAAATACAAGACATTACCTATCTTTTAAATGTCAAATTTGATAACTCTAGTTTGAAGACGGTTATTTAGAAGAAGAATTATAAAATAGGTTAAAAATGTCTCCTGAGTACAAGCAAACTGGAAATGGATTTTATAAAGATTTTGATCCTTACTATGCCCAAACTCCAGTTTCACTACAAAGAGGTAAAAGTACTGAATTTTTCTGGACATCAATGATGGTGTTAAGACAAAAATATATGCATTATTAAGTACTAGCAGCCCGCCCCGGCTTTGCGCGGGTATAAAATATACATAAAAACCTTCCTCTTTAATCACTTTATCTATTAAAAAAACCCGCATCAAAATCAGTTGCGTAGTTTTAAAGATTTAAGCATACAAAGGAACATAGGGACAGAGGAAATAACTCAAAAAGCACAAGTCGGATCATGATAACATTACCATAATACCACCACCTCGGAGTAACGGACAAAATAAGTGTGTTATTGGCTGAGTAATTATTTAAGAAATACCACCACCTCGGAATAACGGACAAAATAAGTGTGTTATTGGCTGAGTAATTATTTTAGAAATACCACCACCTCGGAATAACGGACAAAATAAGTGTGTTATTGGCTGAGTAATTATTTTAGAAATACAGAAAATAATCCTGCCGAATTTGCAATTTCCTTCTATTATGGATTTGGTTAAAAATAAAGTATTATGGCTTGTGGAAAATAATAGCGATTTTTACTGTCTGATCTGTGTTGCTAATGTGCAACCCATCACGGGTGAGTTCGACTAGCAGTTTTCCTCTTTATTTTAAAAAGAGTTTATTAAAACAAGAACCAGAAATGATTGAGCAGATTCTGCTGAAATTTAGCTGATTAGAGTTGATACCTAGGTGTTTCAGGTTTATTAACTGACTCCAAAAAAAGGAGGTTATGAATTCGACTGTTTAATTTTTTATTTTCTTTTATGTTTTTTACGCGATTGCTCGGTCAATAACAAACAGATGGTTCTCTTTTATAAAGACAGGTTTCCAAGGTGGTCCCTAATTAATTTTATGAACTAACTAACTAATGGTCTGGAGTTATACTTAAAAATGTTTGATCATTCATTTTCGATTTTTAATCATCATTTGCTGCTTTTCCAAAACATAATATCAAATTCGCCTCTGCGGTCTAGCGGTTCAGTTGTTGGACTTGACTGCTTGAGGTCCCGGGTTCGAACCCCGGGTCGGGCAACAAAAAGAAAATTGGATTTTTCCAATTTTCTTATTTCTTAAAAACGTTACTCGGGATTGGAAATGTGCCCGGTTGGCGATATCACCTATCACATTGTGGGACTTAGTGTCTTCGGCTAGTAGTGGGTGCCTATGGGCGTGAAGATACTTTAATATGAAATCATGAGGTAGTCTGATACCTAATGAAATAGTCGAAGTCAGTTTTAGTAATTTTACTGAGCTTAATCATTGTATAACTTTTATCTAAGATTTAGCATCCATTATCAACTTAGAATGTGCATTAAAATATCTAAAAGCAATTCAACCAACATCCTACAACCTGATCTATTTTACAGATTTCGACAAAAGTGTTACTCTATATTACGAAGAAGATGGATATGAAACAAAATACACTTTTAGATTTAATAAAGATAATGTAAATTACAACAAAATAGATAAAGTACGCTACAAACGCCAAGACGACGATCCAGAACCGGCCCCTCAAGAGAAAGAGGGAGACGGTAATGTGGGAGAAGAAACCACAGTCAAAAGCAAACCTGATCACCCTTCACCCACCGTCCAGGATGAATACAGTGGAGAATATATCGTTGTCATTGGTGTTTTAACAGCGTTCTTCGGTATTATTGGGATATTAGGACCACTGTTAGTTAAAAAGGGACACAATCAAAGGTAAATATTTTGTTCAATACTGCCATGTAATAATTTGATCGCAATAAAAGTGCAAAAAACCAATACCGATTTAAAACAAGTGAATCATCTACGTATACAAAATCTATCATCATCATGGTGGAGTCATTTCTACCTCCACCTCAGAGTTACGATCTTTCAATTAAATTGTTTGTTATTGGTTCTGAAATGACGAAATCAATAAACATATACAAATACTTAAGAGTCTAACAAATGACGTCCTCCTTTCACTGAAATCCGTTAAAAATACCTTAACGGCAAACTTGGCAACGTCTTGGAATCTTTTTATCAATATTTGACATTGAACGCTAATTATTATAACTGCCTATAAACTCTATTTCTTTACTTTATTCGATAACTATAACAAATGCTGTTATTTCAAAATAAGAGATCTGATAGTAGGTTAGATTTAACTTAGCCAGTTTTCATTACATCAGTTATTTCATAACAATATTCAACATAGTATATCTTATACCTTTAAACGAGCAATTCTTGTATATATATAATTGGAATCTCGGAATCGGCTCCAACGATTTTCATGAAATTTAGTATATAGGGGGTTTCGGGGGCGATAAATCGATCTAGCTAGGAATCATTTTTAGAAAATGTCATATTCGTGTTTAACAAATAGGAGGCGTTTGAGTAGTACCAATTTATTATGACTCTTCCTGACATCTATTGGCGAATAATAATACTATTTTTTGGCGAATAATTAAAGTTCCAGCAGATGGCGTTGTTAAGTAACGAAGTCCGTTGTTAAGTAACGAAGTCCGTTGTTAAGTAACGAAGTCAATGATTGTTTGCTTTGAGGTTAGACTAATTGTGTAATTCGTACTTAAACATAATTTCCAAAAAACACAATTTATAAAAAAAAAAAAAAAATACCGAGCAAAGCTCGGTCACCCAGATATTATTATAAAAACTGGCCAAGTCAAATCTAACCTATCTACTATTAGACATCTTATTTTGAAATAACAACATTTATTATAGTTATCGAATAAAGCAAAGAAATAGAGTTTCATACTTGATTATAATGTTATTTTGTTCCTATAAATAAGTATTTGGATTTTGCATAGAATTTGGCACAAATTAAGATTTCCATTCTTTTTGCGGCGGAGTTCACAGCCAAGCATAATTTTTGTATTGAACTTGGCTCTCCTTTTTACATTTATGTTTTAGGTGGGATTCTCTTTTCGCGAAACTCTTTTAATGGAACAAAAATCAATAATAATCAACTTATTATTTTACAGTTTTACCAGATGCTGTATAATGCTGGCTGCTTTTTACATGTGGATGTTGTAAGTTCTACTCTAAACTATTCTTGTCACCTGAGTCGTCTCTCGTCATTTAGTTTTTTCATTATTTTGTTGTTATTTGGCAGATGGGTAACAATCTACATCTCCGGCCTGAATCCTATGATTACGCCTTATGTTGACAGCTTGGCTATTGGCTGGTTGACCTATCGATTGGTAAGCTCTTTTATTCGTTCAAGATCTGGAAGAGGGGTATGTGGTCTGCATAATAGGAAAGACTGTATTATTAGACAGTCAGTACTGTAAATAAATTACCAATGACTTACCTCGGGGAGGCAAAAAGATGCGAATAGCATACCGCTTCCTGATAAAAGTATGTAGTAACTTAGATTATTGGATAATTCCACTTTTTCCAATTTAGACGTTAAATTAAAAAAAAACACCGTCTGGATATAAATGTCTTTGTTGTTTCTGCCGACATAACGCTAATGCCATGTAAGTGTATTTGATATTTTCCATTGTCAGCGCTTGGTACAACTTCCAAATATTCATATTTTCAAATGAAGAAACACTTGTACTGTTTTACGTATCACTTATAAATTATTATATTGTAAATAGCCTACCGGTTTCTAACTAACGTCCTTTTTATCGGGGCTTTTATTTTTATTATATTTATTACTATATTATTATATCATATATGCAATTATGTATAGTATCAGAGGTGCCTCTTAGGTCAAGTGGCTAGCGTGCAAGTCTAACCGGCTTAACTACCCTGACCAACGGCGATTTGGGTTCGATTCCCAACGAGGACAGGCAGTTGTGTAATAAACATTTAGATGTCTGCATTTTCGGGTCTGGGTGTTTATTAAATTTATTCTGGTATCTATTTAAGTATTTCTATGTATTAGTATCGTGATATCGAGATATCTTACATGTAATCTGTCTCGTAGTCGAGTGATATGCAGCAACTTGCTCAAATAGGGCTTTTTTTCATGATATTGGAAGGCAAACAAGCAGACGGATTTCCTGATAGTAAGAAATTCACTCCACCTAGAGACACCAGAGGTGGTACTAGTGCGTTGCCTACCCGAGCCCGAGATGTTAGGCCTCGAGCAAAAGTAAGTTTACCGGCTACCTTAACCTCTGAACTGGAACACGTCAACGGCAAGCATTGGACGTTATGGTGGCAGGAATAGGCGGTGGTACCAATCCGAGCGAGTCGCTGCGAAACTTAACCACCTAGTCAGATGTCACGGTATTAGTGATGGTGAGCCTATGCTCGCCTTTTACGAGCTGCCTCGCAGGTAGGCAGATGGTCTATTCTGCAAAGGAGCCCAGGCCAACAAGGGCAAAATCCACCGCCCCATCTATTTCTGTCACCATTTAACTATTTCTGTCATCTATGTCTGTCTCTCGTGTTCCGGTTTGGAGGGCGTGGTAGCCGGTAGACTTACACAATGGGTCCAACATCCCGGCCATAGGACAGGGACGCACCCACAACTTCAATTAGATCTACATGCCACAGTTGCTTCTTACCATCAGGCAAGCCGTGTCCTTTTTCGTCTTTGTTTTCTAATATTTAAAAACGTATTTAAGATAACATCATTTAATTTTCAGGGAGAAATAGCCCCGAAACCTGCGACGACGACGACTGTTGCTGCCTATCTTCCAGATAAACAAGCAGCTCCTCCCCCTGAAACCCCTGAAGCTCCTCCTGAAGCTCCTCCTGAAGATGCTAGGAAATATCGCCTCTTTTTTTGGATGGGACCATCCAACGTTTCTACACCTTCGAATGGTTAACTAACTAGCGTCATGATAGCAAAAGATCCAGATTTAAAATTAGATTCAGGTTCGAAGCTCTCCATCGAATGTTTCTATTTTTCCCCATTTTTCGTGCTTTTGTTTTCCTACCTCATACAAGCACATGTGCAATTTTGGACCTGGGTTTTGCCCTCTGTGGTCTAGCGGTTCAATTGTTGGACTTGACTGCATGAGGTCCCGGGTTCGAATCCCTGGTCCGGCAACAAAAGAGAATTGGGTTTTTCCAATTTTCTAATAAAAAAAATGTTGCTCGGGATAAGATATGTGTGTCCGGTTGGTGGGTGGTGGTGGTCCACCTATCACATTGTGGGATTTAGTATCTTCGGCTTGTCGAGGGTACCGTGGTTGTGCCTCTGCCTACCTCTTCGGGGATATGGGTGTGAAGATACTTTTTTTTTTACTTCTATAATTTTATGCGCAGGGAAGATACCTGCCCCAAACACTTGATACACGCCAAGTACAAACTAAGCTTTAAAAGGTATTGGGTATCCTTTGGTAAGCAAGTCATGGTAGGCTCTTTGTTCTTGTTCTTTTACTCGGTTTGTAGTTGAGGCCGCAGCTAGGGTAAGGAAACATAAATAATAGGCAAAGAGATTTTTCTTTTAATTCTTATATTATAATAAATAGTAATTTTAACGAATTATTATGTTTTATTTAATTCAATGTTGAAAGAGTATTTGTAAGGTGGAAAGATTTCCTAGGGTCGACGAAAATACAGCGTGAGAGGAGATTGTAAAAATGAAACACACTGTTATACGTTCACAATGGCGAGAGTGAGGCAGAGGAGTTTTTTCGGGATAAATCTTCAGACTATCTTCCAAGTCTTCCCAGTCACTTCTCTGAGGTAAGGTCAGCAATTACACGACTTTCTTGGTGGTAAGAGGAGTACCGCGGCTCATAAACACCGAAGGATTAAGGTGCGTCGCTGTCCTATGGACGGACAAGCTAAACTCCAAACCGGAACATGATAATCAGGAATAGGTAAGGCGGTGGAGGGTGGATCAAACCCTCGCAGGTTGCTGCATATCACTCTACCACCAGTGAATATACTGCTAAAATCAAGCGACAAAGTTATTTTCACAAAACAAATGTGGCTTATTTTTAACCAACATCCTTTTCTCAATTCGTCTGTGTGTTTTTTGTTTGTTTTTATAACGATTACCTACTCTGCCAATGATGAACCGATTTTGATGGTAGTTTTTTGAAAGGAAGGTTTTCCAAAAAAAAATCCATAATGTGTCGTGATCCGCTTAGTTACGTTACCTATATTGTATTTGGTTATACTCAATAATTCATAAATTTTCGTCTATGCCTGTTTTTCAATCTCAGAGACTAAATTGACATTAGCAATGTTGTCAGTTTTTTGTGATTCATAAATAGTGTCGTTCCATTATCGAAAATTGTTATCAAAATTTATTACCGATTTTTACAAGTTACGCTGGAAAATCAGAACATGTGTATTTATTACGAATAAATACACAATTCACAGCTAGGTTAATAAATGACTTTAAAGCGTCGTAGTAATTTAATTTAACAGTCTTATTTTTGAGTAACAAAATAAACAAACCGTTTTAGTTTTAGTGACAAAAGATAGCGAACAAAAACGCGGCTCTCCTGATGGTAAGAAATAACGAAAGCGTATAGTCACCACATATGTTGTAACCAACGACAAAAAAACCAACCAAAAAAGAAATATCAACATTATGCTTTTCTAAACATTCTTAAGCAACATAACTAGGATTTAGGCTTGGGCCTAATCGGGCACTACAGAGAGCGCTCAATTTAGTTCATAATCCAAGGATGAACTAGTTCGCTCTATTAGTTCATTAGTTCTTTTTTGAAATAATTTAGTAAGAACAATAAATAAAGAAAAAAATATAGTTATGATTATTGTAAGTTTTGTTTATTGTTACTTAAAAAATACAAAGTATTACCTGAAAATTTTACACGTCCATTTATGTAATATGAGATTTTTTATTTAAAATTGGAATAAAATATTATAAAAGAAAACTAACTAAAAAAGTTTTTATATTTTTTGAATGAATCAAACCAATGAAAGTACCTAGTACAACTCAAATTTATAGGTTATATGTCGCTAATTATTAACGTGATATACAATAATAACAATCAATTATTTGTAACAATAAAAGGGAAGAGAAGAGAAAAATTTTAATTTTAATTAAACTTACCGTAAAACAAGACATAAATGATATTAGTACTCTGTTTGATAATTAGCCAGCAATACTTCAGTTGACGATTGTTATGATTTCATATGATTTGATAAAATTTCAACCATGGGGATTTGAAGTTGTTTAGTATCGATATCGATTACCGAAATATCAAGGCGCGCACATTAAACTAACTCGGTTGGTCACAAAGCGCCACTCTTTAGTAAAGTGGATGCTAACAAGTATAAAAAGAACTAAGAGCGGGATTTTCAAGGAACTAGGTTGCATAGTTCACCTAAAGGCGCGCTCTTCCCACCTAGGTCGTTCGCGAACTACCCAAGACTACTAGGATTTATAACGATTTAAAAGAAGCCTTAGAAATGAGTTTCACGTAGTCGGGGTAAGGCTATTTTACACAGAGGAACCGAACCGGCACGGGGGAAAATATACGGATATATGGTAACTAAATTGTAATTATACAGATATATCCATGTGTTTGGTATCCCTTTTTTAACACCAATAATACAAGTATATAATTTGCTTACTTTAGGATAAGATCAATTTTTGTAATTTGTCCAGGCCCAAGGCAAATTTTTATTTAAAATATGTGTCATAGGTTACAGTAAATAAACAGTGCAACAGAACGGTACAGAAAATATCAGTTAGTAATTGATAACTTGCACACAGCAGGCACAACGGACGCATTTAAACATTTGAATACTTAGATTTAAAAACGAAAGGTTACAATTATTTATTTTTAGTAAATTGCAATAATCCGACTTCGATTTCAATACAAGCTCGTCTAATTGAACCAAAAATGAGTATTTTCCTCGATTTCCGGTCGATTCCATCAGGAAGACCCAGACTCATTGTTGGCAATGGGACCAACTTAGGAAGTACGCTATCTTAAATAAAAAAAGAATCTTTGAAATAACGTTCTTTTTTACGATGTCAGTTAAAGTAGCTTATACATTTAGAGTTTTACTATCAAAGAAATTAAGGTTTTCCATTCTTCGAAAATCGATAATTAACGTTTTGGAAAAATTCGATATCAGAGGACAGCACTACAAAAAAAACACAGGTATAATTATTTGTAAACTTGACATTTACATCTGTCAATTCAGTCTCTGAGATTAAAAAACATGCTATAGGTTTTTTTTCTTTTAAAAATAACGTCGCAAACCCTTTGACAGCAAAATAAACCTTCAGAAGAAGTTTTGTATAAGAAATGGACGTAACTTTAAAATAATTTCGTCATATCTGTAGCTTGGCTCTAAATGATGTCTAATACTTTGCTGTTGCTTACAGTTTGCGGTTTCGTCTAGGTAACATTTTGCATAAAAATGTTTTTTGATTTGATGGGATTTAATTACAATAATAAATTTTTGCTTTTATACTTATATTATACTATTGTTAACTTTATAAATTAAAAAAAGTTTTCTTGACAGCTGGTGACAGTAAGAAGGTCGGCCTCTGTAGTCGGCCGAGTCAAAGAGTAAAGTAACTGTCCATAAAGGAACGTCTAATGTCTAGTCACGATAGAAGCTTGGCTTGGATACTTGATGTCTGATAACTTTTTGATAGTGGGAGTTAGGTTTATGATTTCATTTTGGCAATATTTTAAAGAAAATGGTTTTGATTTGTCGTAAGTACCTACATATACATATTATACCTACTTTTAGAATTACAAGTTTTAATGAATCTTGACAACATCCATCTGTGATTTTTACTTAGGACTTGTTTGTAGCAACCAATTCGTATTAGTTACAGCATATTTGCACTAGATGTCACTCATCACTCTTACGAATTGCTGTCATCTGTGATTTTTCTTTGAAATTAAAGCGGACACCAATAAGCATAGCACAGTATAGCAACGTGATGGCCTAAGATCCGAACCTAGGTCGACCTTCACCGAGCTGAGTGTATATAATAACGAGTATATATAATATATCGTATATAATGTGTTTTCTAATATTATGTGTTATCCTTGAAACATATTTGACAATAATTTTAGTTTATTACATAGTTGATTTAATATGGCATCATAAAAAAATGTTTTTTAAAAAAGAAGTTTTCTATGAAAATTTAAATAGATTTAACGAATTAAAACTTCTGTCTAATATATTTTTCTACATGAGCACTATAAGATTCAGCATCGATGAAGATATGAAAGCAAAAGTAAATATCTTTTGCAGTTTCCAAATATGGCTTTAAGGTGGGTCTGCTGCAAAGTATGCTCACAAGTAGCGCCACTTTACATGTGAATTATTTCTATCATAGATAATAGTTACATGCCGCTTTCGAACTTTATACTCATTAGAGGTACGTTTCCTCGGCTTCTTAAATATATCAGTTTTGTTTTCATTGTAATACTGAAATAAAATTCATTTAAAAAATAAACCACGTCGTTAGAAGTTTAATATTTAAGTAACAGTTTAGACGAAAGTTTGTAAAATAATGCCGATACACAAGATGCTACGAGAAGCACGTTACGTGCTACGGGCTACGGGTTACGTACCAGTCAAGAAAAAAGCAAAGAAAGCTTTATAAATCAATATAAAGAGTAAATATGATTTAAATGAACATTTAAATTTTATTTTCTAATATAAAGGTATGCATTAAGATTTGCTTTTCCATGTAATGGCGCATAACATAATACTGAATTAAATTATGAATCGAAAAATTCCTATTTCTTGAATGATAGATCGTATGCTTGCATAAATATATGTATATTTTTATATTGTGTATACTTCAACTAACAGTCTAGTAGCAGGTCTACTTTAAATCTATAGGTAGGTTACCTATAGGTAGGTAGGTTACCTCTAGACAGGTAGGTTATCTATAGATAAGTAGGCCTGCTACTGCCTAGGAGGGTTTTGTTTGCTAAGATATTTTTTTTAGTTATTGAAAAATGACGTTGGTTGTCAGATCCATCTTTCATCTTAGATAGATTATTGGAACTGGCCAATAGTTGTTAGCTACAGTGAATCGTCGTCGATAGTGAAATTATTTTCATAAAAATGCACACACAAAATTTCTGTAGTATGAAATGAAACTAATTACATGTAAAATTGATTGAAATCAATGTAAAAAAAAGTATCTTCACAACCATACCATAAACCATAGAAGCACAACCAGGGCGCACCCACGACTAGCCGAAGACACTAAGTCCCACAATGTGATAGGTGGCAAGCCTATTGCCAACCAGGCACATTTCCAATCCCAAGCAACATTTTTTTTATAGGAAAATTGAAAAAACCCAATTTTCTTTTTGTTGCCCGACCCGGGATTCGAACCCGGGACCTCATGCAGTCAAGTCCAGCAACTGAACAATGAAATCAATGTAAACTTGATATATATTTAATGTCTCTGGCCACAAATTTGTTTTCTGGATAAGTATCGTGGTGACAGAGGACAGAACGGCAAGTCGTTGGTACCATTCGAAATGAGTGGTTCAGAGTAACTGAGACCTTACCATGAGTTTACGACTTGTCAAATTTACTATACTCGCTACCGTCTCGGTAAATTATTTATAAGAAAACTTTGAACAGCGCCTCTGTCGGTAACTAAGAGAAACACATTTTTAGACCAAAAGTGTCACAGATTTCGACATGTTACAGAACGTAATCTATACCAACTCATGGTAAAGGCTTTTTTACGAAAGTGGAACGCAAACAAGCAGACCGATTTCGTAATGGTAAGAAATTCACGTCGCTTAGCGACACCAAAGGTGGTAATGGTGCGTTCCCAACCTGAGGCCGGGATATTAAGCCTCGAGCAAAGGTAAGTTTACGGGCTACCTTACCTTCTAAGCCGGGACACGTGATGACGTTATGGCGGCAGGAATAAGTAAGGCAGTGGTACCAATCCGGGTGAGTCGCTGCGAAACTCTACCACCTAGTCAGATGTCACGGTGTTAGTGACGGTAAGGCTATGCTCACCTTTTATGAGCTGCCTGGCAGGAAGGTAATGGTCTATTCTGCAAAGGAGCCCGGACCAACACTGTTACTTTGATTACTTACCTTAAGAGAATCACCTGCTTTGAAGTATCGCTGTGAGCCTGATAGTAAGACATGTTGGGCACGCTGTAA
>NJDD01003137.1:0-21331 GCA_002245505.1 Calephelis nemesis
AAAAAAAAAAAAAGCTTTATCTATGCAAAGGAACTTTAGAATAACATTGAAGAAAGTATGTCTTTTTACATTTTACTCTTTTAGCTTTAGCTCTCGCGTCTTTTGAAAAAACTTCCCTGGTCAATAAGGATTTTTTATAATAACCAAAGCATCGTTTTTGCACAGATATGCCCCTTACTTTGCCAATATTTTTTTAAAAATGTGAAATTCAATTAGATTGTACAAATACACATTGAGTAGTGTATCTTCACCATCACAGTCCTCTAACACTTTCCTGATATCTTCGTCGGCTAAGTTTTGCATTGTTACCTATTTTTATTTACACAATAAAATTGGAGCTCAAACGGGCTGAGTTGTCACGTTAATCATTTGACAATAATTGTCAAGTGTTTTAAGGTATTTTTTACTTTCTCTCAATGTCAATTTGTGACCATTAACAAGAATATTAATAAAAAAGGTGTTTTTTTGTAATAATTAGCCGTTTACAAGTCCACGGTACACGCTGCTTCAATTCGACAAGTCCAGGTAAAAGGTGTAATAAACCAAGTAATTTGTTATAAATTAGACATATTTATACAAAACTGTTTATACAAAATTTATTACAAATTTATTTATTTATTACAAAGTTTATACAAAACTTATTTTGTATTGATTTGAGAAAGAATATTACAAAAAATAATTTGGACAACTGGGATTTTCAAAAAATTATGTATGGGGACAGTTAATGTGTTAAACAGCTATAACTCACTTAATAAACTCATCCTTTTTCATAAACACCTTGTATATTTATCAAACCTTTCATATTATTAGACTTGATAAGGGGACCAAAAAATAACATAACATGAAGAGGATACTTAATTGGATCCACATAAAAGTTTTGTTCTCCTTAGAATATATGGCACAAAAATGGTAAATGGATCCACCACTCGACCTATTCCTGTGGCCATAACGAATCTGTGTCATGTTCCGGTCTGTAGGGTAGAGCATTCATTAGACTTGCACAATAGGCCATACATTTCCGCCACAGGACAGCTATGTACCTGTAACATCTATGGTTTCTAAAGGCTACAGTCATCTCATACCATCAGAGAAGTATGTGCTTGTTTGCTGACCTTTAAAAAAAGGTTAATCACCATTATTCAAAGAACGAAAATTGGGTGATGAAGATTGAAAATGTCAGAAATAAATCAACCATATACTCGCCAAGTTAAATATATAGATATGATATGTAGGATATGTAAAAGTGTTTATTTGTCTTGACTGTATACACAAAAGTGTATTCGAAATGTAACTTTTAAAAAGTTAAATGCCTTTCATAAAAATTATCAGCTTTTATCTCATACAATTTAGTAATTGAGTAACATATAAATATTTTTTTTCACACATTAAAACAAAATAACTTAGTTGAGAGAACTATTATAAAACTATTAATACAACAATCACTCATTTTAATTTGAAGAGATTTTCATAAATTGCTAAACATTTGCTGGGAAAGAATTTGTTAATGGTAACAATCACAACCAAATTTTACCTCTTGAGTTTTTAAATAATCCTTTTCTATTTCTTCTGTAAGTTGCAGTGCTTGTTCTAGCTTTTCACTTAAAGCAGGTAATGCTGCTGTTGAAATCTTAACAATTTTATCCACTTGAGTATCTTTAATATCTGTCAAATTTTCAATAATGCTAAACAAATTTTCTACTTCTCTATCTCCACGTTTTTCCTAAAATAAAATTAATTTAAAGTTTCATTATAGTTTCATATGCTAAATTCAAAAAAATTTAAGTATATTTTATTTTTTTCTCAGTGTTGGTTTGGGCTCCTTTGCAGAATAGACAATCTGCCTTCCTGCCTGGCAGCTTGTAAAAGGCAAACATAGGCTTAGGGTCACTAATACCCTGACATTGATTTGTCTAGGTGGAGTTTCAAAGAGATTCCTCCGGATTGGTATCACCTCTTCACCTATTCCTGCAACCATAACGTCAGCACTTGCCTCCCGCTTTCACCTCCGTTTCGGAATATAAGGTAGCCCAACAACTTACTTTTGCATGAGGCCTAACATCCATGTCTCAAAATGGTAATGAACCACTACCAGCTTTGGTGTCTTTATGTAATGTCAATTTCTTACCATCAGCTTGCTCGTATGCCTTCCAACATCATAAAAAATAAATATTTTAATAGTATTTTAAGTTTAAAATTAGATATCTCAATTATTATAACAATTAAGGAAAACTCAAACTAAAACCATGGCTCAAATTTTCCTTACAACCTAATTGCATACACTCACAAAATACAATTCAAGACGATTTTATTTGTGTGCTCAAGCTCTGATGTTTAAGTACTATTCATATTTTTTTTAATAATCATCAAACAGTTACATGTAAAAAACATATCCCAAGAACCAAAATGAATATACTAACTATATTACACAATTCTAGCTGCTATTAAGCTAAAGTTTGAAAATAAAAGAACTTATGTTTTACTTTTCCTTGGTTTATTTTAAGTTACTTTTTCTAATTACTTTTTTGCCAGAATGCTCATATTGCTTTTAGTTCGCTTCACATAGCTTTAAAAGTAAAACATACCTACCTGTATTGAGCAAGCAAAATAGCAACTATTTTTATAAAATTACATGTTTTCTACCTTGGATTCCTCCAAACAATAATCCAAAATAGTGTAACTTTTACTAACAGATAGGAAAATTCATGAGGAAGTAACAACCCGAAAGTCAAGTTGTTTTGAAAAACATTGTTTACAGTCCTGTTTTATAACCCAAATATTGATGATCATTTAGTATTTTGTTGTCCTGTTGTTTAGTCGGGAATCCCTTATTTTCATACCTATTAACTAAATGACTAGGTCTATTCTTGGCAGCATTATTTGTTTATTTAAAATTTATGGAAAACAACGCGTATACATTATAATCTTATACATGATATTTTAATCTCAATAGAAGTAAAAACAAACCTGACAATATTCCAATAAATATATTTACTCAAATTAACGATTAAATAAATCCTTAAACATTTATTATATTGTGCATAACCAGAATAACTGGTATGGATTTCTCATGGACTTGAAGTTTGACCTACATTTTACCAAAAAAAATGTATTTTACCTCAAACTCTTTCAGCATAAATTTTATTTCACCGCTCAGGAATGGTCTATGATCAAATAATCTTGACCAAATCTCACCTATTTCTAAAACAATATAAAATAATCAATATTAATAGGTACTTTTAGGAAGTTTATAGAAAGATAGAGAGAAAACTGTCACCACTATAATCACCACGGAGGTACTTATTTATTATGAATATTTTATAATGAATAAATAATTAAACACAAAAGTAATTAAAATTGCAATCTAATAATGTTGCAATGTAACCATGAAAACCAATAATGCAAATCGCATAAAAAATAATACCTCGTGACAGTTCAGTCATATTGTTATCATTACCAATGTTACCAATTACCCTCAGATTAAATAGTAATACTACGTATTCAATTACCATTTATCAGTTCATAGTTGACAAGTACCTAGGTTAAAATGAACTCAAAAAATTGATAAAGGGAAAATATCTTTTAACTCAGTAATGTAATATATAGTATTTTTTTACAAAAAAAAAGAATCGGTTCAGACAGCATTTGAACCTTTAGATGGCGCCAAAGCTCCCAAAAATCCCAGTCTTATGACCCTACATATTTGAAAATGTGGGGTGATTATTCTTTAGAGAGTGCAACCCTAAGAATAGAAACGTACAACTCGAGTAAAAAATCAACTAATAGTTGTGCACTCCGCTCCTCTGGTACTACTTCTATTAAGGAAGTACTAATTCTACTAGCTGTTACCCGCGGCTTCGCCCGCGTAGTCTTCTAATTTGATATTTAACTCTCCAACACTGCTCGTTAAAATTTTAAGATATAAGCCTATATCGCTATCCAAAGGTTCATCTATTTATTTGTAAATATTAAAATCAATTCTGCAATTTTGCCGTCAAAACTGAACATACTCTTTCTCTTTTCTAATTTTACCTCAGATTTTTTTTCGAAATTTTAGAAATATACATATCGTCTCGAGGTCTAAACGTGCGTCTTCAGAATGACTTCTTGAGATCTTGGGTTCGATCTCCGGTCCGGACAACAAAAAAAAAACAAATACAAATTGTGAAGTTTCAATTTTCTACTAAAAGTAACGTTGCCACTTGCCCGAGATTGGATAAG
This sequence comes from Calephelis nemesis, assembly GCA_002245505.1. Taxonomy (NCBI): domain Eukaryota; kingdom Metazoa; phylum Arthropoda; class Insecta; order Lepidoptera; family Riodinidae; genus Calephelis; species Calephelis nemesis. The sequence continues at coordinate 4,219 of NJDD01003137.1, forward strand.
TGGCCGGTTGGCTACAGGATTGTCATCTACCACATTGGACTTAATGTCTTCGGCTAGTCGTGAGCGCTCTATTTGTGCAGTTAGGCAGAACTTGGGGGATATCTTCAGAAAGTCACATTTAGAAATTGTCATCTACCAAATTGGATTTAATGTCTTCGGCTAGTCGTGAGCGCTCTGGTTGTACAGTTAGGCCGAACTAACCCTTCGAGGATATCTTCAGAAACTCACATTTAGAAATTATAGCAATAAAATTAAGATTTTTAATATTAGTATGAACAGATTATGTGATAAATTTGACCTTGCACAGAAATATGTGTGAGAACATCCTGGCATAATGATGTGTCTACCTACTCTGAACGACATCATTTGAAAACAATTATTGCTTTGGCGCATATTGCTTAAAAATCTTCGAGATTCATCAGAATTGCACAATAAAAGAGACTTTAGCGGCTCAGCTGCTTCACCAAGCAAAGTAACAATACCTTACCATTAGCACAACCCTGCGTTTCATCTTTGAATTTAAGGGATCACAATGCTGATATTTTTAATAATTTTTCCAATTAAAATCAAAGGAGTATTTTATACTGTAACGTGTGGTCATAATAGAATCCTGCATTAACAAAAACATTCCTGTTTAACATTCTGAAAATGATTCTACTTTGAGTTTGACGCTGAGCGCTAGCTGATCTTCTCCCTGGCGTCTGTGTAAATGTCTGTTCCGCAAGTCTGTAAATGGAGTGACCATAATTGTCGAATGCTAGCAAGTGATCATAATCCAAAAAAAACACAATTCTTGCCAACATTTTTTAGTGTTTCCCTCGTTTTTACCCAGGATTTTATCATCAGATCCTGACCTGGTGACCATTGGACCTCCTCTGATATATATCCTTTCAAACAAAAAAATGATTTTCCATACGAACATTCATCACCTCTTTTTACCCATTCTCCTTCATTTTTAAGTGATAAAAAGTAGCCTATATGTTCTTTCGTTCATCATAAAGTGTATAAACACAAAAGTTTCACTGTTACAGCTTTAAAAATGACGAATATATGTATGAACAGTCATCCCCTCTTTTTACCCATTTCTCCTATTTTTTTGCAATAAAAAGTAACCTATGTTGTTCCTTAGTTTCTATTCTATCTCTGTACCTAATTTCATCAAAATCGGTTCACTGGTTTAGGCGTGAAGGCGTAACAGACAGACAGACAGAGTTACTTTCGCATTTATAATATTAGTAAGGATTTTTAACCAATTTTACTATGGTTATGATATTAATATATATATCAATATATGATATTAATATTTGCTATTTAATATGTGTATCGTAATTTCTTTGTGTGTTTTTCGTTAATGATAAACTGAAGTACGTGGTTCATTGTTATGGACTTATGGTAAAAATTACTGTTAAATACTTTTCCTACGCAAATTGTGCCACCCCCGTTAACCACCATAGGGGTTGATTTTCGAAAAACGCTTAGATATGTATCTCATAATATTTTGTATTGCATAGCATTATTTCAGTGTCACGCAAAATATTTCAATAGAATTAAATTTTCGAGACAAACTTAGCCACCCCCTTTAACTCCCAATTTCGAAAAACCCTGAAATACGTGTTTCATCATTTGTACTAAAAAGCATTAATTCAAAGTTTCATGCAAAAATGTGCAATAAAAATATTTTTCTCATACAAACTTTGCCACCCCTTTTAACCCTTTTAGGCGTTGAATTTCCAAAAAAATAATATGCCTAGATCCTTTTCATGAATGCAAACTATCTACATACCAAATTTCAGCAAAATCGGTTGGATGGTTTAGGCGTGAAAAGGTAACAGACAGACAGATAGACAGACAGAGTTACTTTCTCAATTATAATATTAGTGTGAATGACTTCGCTCCGCCACACTCCGATCGCGGAGAAATGTGATGCCTCTCTCACTGCATCTTTGTTGCCGTTATCAAACGGATATTTTTTGTTATATATTATAAATGAATGAAAATGGCAAATGAGGTCACAGCGCGAGGTGCACATTTAATTCGTACAGGTTGTAATTATTTATTTTGGCATTGGCGGCAAGCTTATCTGTTGTCTTCATTGACCTCTAAATCTATGGACATGAAATACCTACGAAAAAAACCTGCCATTAAAACAAAGTATAGCTTGTTGTTCTGACATTACTATCAAGTATTGCTATGTTTTATTATTAAAAAGTAGTGTTCGATACACACAGTATCGATACATGTTTTATTAATCATTTATAACTCAACAACATTTATTTCTTTCAATATTTGAATTTCTGATAGGAAAGCATTAATAACAAAAATTTATTTTAATACGTCCGTCGTTGTCCCGTGGCTGGGATGTTAGGCTGATTGTGTAAGTCTACCAACTACTCTTATTACTACTATACTACTCTTCTCTCCGGACCAAAACATCAACGAGTTATTAAGACTGCAGAAATAGGTAAGGCGGTGTATCCCTACCCGGGCAAGTTGTTGCACAACACTCTGCCATCGATAGTTTTATCGGTAACTAGCTGTTCCGATGAACTTGGATCAACCCGTTCAATTTGTATGAGCTAAATGAAAACGTTGTTTTTCCTAGTCTCCTCCTAGTCAAACGAAATAATAAGTATTCTACGTCTCTAGTTAGATAGTCTAATATGCTCAGCGGACCAGGACCAACACGGGGCTGCATTTGATATGACGGAAATTTATCCACTTGAATACCATTCAATAGCATAAAAAAATTGTTAATGCCGATGGTTTATTCAGCACGGACAGGACTAAGACGAAGAAAATTGTATGTAAGATGTAGTTTTGCTCATTATAATTATTATTATAATGATCTAGCTTCTTCGGAAAATGAATATTTCTTATTTCAATCTGCATAATATTTAAAAATATAACATGCGTAATGTGTTAACAGACCTATGACTGTCCAGAGGAGATAACTTACATTAATTTACTTAATAAAGAGAAATGATATTTTATATACTTGTGAAGTATAAAAAAATACCAATATTAGTATGCAAATTAAAAATATATCGTACTTTTCTCCAGAACAAACATAAATAAATCGAGCCAACTTTTATTGAAAATGGTGCATTAAAAGTTTACTACGGGCGGGCGAAGCCACCAATCATTTTCGTTGAGTCCGTTTTATAAGCTGGATGAAAGTAATTGAGATGTTTTGAAAAGCATCATAGATTTATTGGGACAAAAAAAGTTTTATGTCGAATAAGCAATTTTCCCCACTTGTGTACGACAACTCCAAAGGTAACCAACGGCAACACTGTGTAGTTCTTCTCTGACTAATCTGTGGGCAACACTAAGTTCAAAGTTGTCTCTAGTTGATTCATTCATGACAGTGCATTGGTTTAGATGGATGTGTTTTTAGTTGTTTTGTTTTCATCATAAATATTTTGCTCAATGGATGTGTTAAACCTTTTTGATACGTAATAGTTTTACGGTGTTTTAGTGCATTGTGTGGTAGTGTTGAAAAGTATAATGTTTTTAAAATAAAGGTTCAGTGCTCAAGTTTTTAACGAATGTGATTTAGGAGACGTTGATATTTAAGTTCTGTGACCGTGGTCATCATGCCGGGTCTAATTGGCATTGGTGAATTTATTGACGAGACTCGAGAAGATTACAGCTCACCTACAACTTCTACCTTTGTTTCCCGAATACCACAATGTCGCCAGACGATCAATTCTTTAGAAGAGGTATGTGTATTTGTAGTTAAGAACTATTTACCATATTATCATTGTTCCCTGTTTTTAAAGATAGCGAAGGTATGTTATTTTTATATTGAAGAACTTAAATCTTAAAAGTAATCTCTTGTTTTTTCTGTTTTTGTCTAGTTCATTCTCTTGGTTGTTTATTCATCTAGTATATTAAAGTATATGAATAAATATACTTTAAATACTATTCAGTAATGCATGTCAGTTAATGCTCCAATAGTCCAATGGTTTGTGTTATTACAATTTTAACTCATTTTCGTTTTTTGACTACAAAAATTAAGACTTTGATAGGCATTGATGAATATATTTACCTATGTAGAGGTTTAATGAAATCTAAAATAGTAAATATATATACCCAGAAGGTAAAATGATTATGTTTAATTTGAATCACTTTGTTTTGATATGTTATTTTTTATATATTATAAAATAAAATGGTAACAAAGAAGGTCAATCATAATGATATTTGCGATGATTAAAAAATACATTAAGTTATTTCAGGATAATAAAGTTTCAAATATATAGTTTTTAAAATTGATTTAAACCAATAAGTAATAATAGTACTAAGTTGACAGTCTTATGTTTACTTTATTTTTTGTTTTTGTTAAATATTATTTATTTAATCTAGATAGTCTAAATTCTTGCTAAGTTTACACTTATTAATCCTATAGTGCCCTGTATACTAAAAATTAGTTGAAATTTGAAAGAAATTGAATAAATTTTTAAATTTTAGTATGTAACTAATCCTAATAATATTTGTAATTATTTTGGTAAGGTGTTAATGAAATGAAATTGAACTGATACTCTTGTTTCTGGCAAAGAAAGGATTCTGTACAAATGGGGTGGGGGCAATAACAAAAAATCCTGAACAGCATTGTTTTAATCACGGTTTCTATCACATAAGTTTTTTAGATAAGTAACTGGTATATCCCTCTAATGCTTCAAAACTAAATGTAATAGCCAAAAGCAGCTTTTCTTGATGAATTGCTTAATTCTTCACTATATCTTGCTAAAACTCTCATTATTTTTTTAATCGCCTCTATGTTCTAGCAGTCCAGATGATGGACTTGACTTTGTAAGGTCCCCAGTTTAATCCCAGAGTTGGGCAAGAAAATGAAAAAGCTGTAGTAAAAGTACGAGAATAATCAATCAAGCATGTCAAGTCAAATCTCTAGGGCACGGCTGCTGCCCTCTTGCTTCCCCTTGGCTATAATCTTGTTTCCCAATTTTAATTTCCCAATTTTTGATCAGATCAACTCTTGCATTGTCCTGCAATTAGACTTAAGACATCACATCACCTGGTCTGCTTTGGACAGAAGAGGTTGCTCTTCTGTCTTTCTGTACTTGTTTCGTTAGATACAGTTTTGTTAAATTTTTAAGGACCCCAAAATTGGTCCAGTTTTTATAGTACAGTTTCACGTTTTTTTATTAATTTAGTGATTAGGTACTTATTTATCTAATACAACCGTGTAATGTACTATTTGGTAACTAACTTGCACCAACACAAAGACACAACACAAATGAAGCTCTTATTTCTATTGCAATTTTTCGCACTTAACTATAATAATAAATAACTATAATAATAAATCATTGCGCCCGACAACCTCCAGAAATCCAGTAACCCAGAAACCTGCAAGTTACCATTGGTCTCGTGAATAGGTCCCAACCCTCTGAGGTGCTGAGATTGTTGTTTTACCAAAGCCTTTCACTACATTAGTAGTACTTGGTGTGACATTTTTACTTCCTCAATGTATGAAGTTTTTAATTTTTGTTGCATTCAATTGTTTCTGGTTATTCAGTAATAATGGTATCACATCTATACTTATAAAATTACACATCCTGACTGACTGATTCATCATCGCCATGCAAAAACTGTTAAGAGTTACCACCATGAAAATTAGTGAATAGGGTCTTTTTATTGAGAAGATACCCACTAAAGAATTACGGAAATTTGGAAATTCTACCCCCAAAGGTGTGAAATAGGCATTGAAAGTTCGTATTTAAGACCAAATTTTCAGTTAGAAACATGAAACTTTATTTTTGGGTTTCCTAAGCGTTTCTGGAAATTCTACCCCTAAGGGATTGAAACCTGAGACAGGGTTTGAAAGTTTGTATGAAGGTCCTTATTAATGAGCTATAATCAGTAAAATATAGTAACTGCAATGTGAGCAAAGCCGCTGATAACAACTAGTACGTACATATACATAAATATATTTAAGCCAAGTCCCTTGCGTGGTAGACAGAGAGTATCAAGTGCCAAACCTCACAATCCTGGCAGACCTGCCTGGCTTCCTCCACATTTATAATGCTTTTTATACAAACATGCCTGTTTAGGAGACTCTTGACACAAGAAATAATGGCATTATTTACTTCGTTTTCAGTATTAAGTTGCATTCTAACCCGGCTAATTAATCAATTAACAATCAGATGATTAAAACATCTTAATTAATTTTTGCAGTCAGATTTAATGATAGCTCTTACGTTTATGCATAATTTTACAGTTGTTACGATTTTTGCACAATATGATGCTGAAAAAGTTTCAAGCATAACATAACAAAACCAATTAGGTAAATAGGTAGTTTAAATAAATATTCTACTCATTTGTTTGTTTATATTTACTAAACTCTGATACTAAACTGATTTTATAATTAATTTGCTTTATAAAAAATTTACATAATAAAACAGTGCCTAATTTTGTTAGGAATGCATGTAATGTCACTTTTATATTGGAATGCTGCTACTGATTGTTCACTTTTTATTGAACTTGTTAAGAGTTTGTTTGATAGTTTGCAGACGCATAACTCTATAACTACTGAGTCAAAGTTTTTTTGGATAGTGTGGTTTTAAATAGGTAGCACTTATAGTTAAAACTTATAGTTTCGTACGGTTATGAAATATACATATTTAAACCTTCATCTTTAATCACTTTATTTATTAAAAAAACCGCATCAAAATCTGTTTGCGTAGTTTTGAAGATTTAAGCATACAAAGGGACAGAGGAAGCGACTTTGTTTTATACTATGTAGTGTATTTTATTGACATTGACCATGCATACCTACTCTACTTTTCGAAACAGGACAGTCATTATGACGGCGCGGCGGGAATAGGCAAAATGGCGGATCCCTACGAGGGCAAGTTTCTGCAAAGCTCTTTACCACCAGTTGTCTCCTTGGTAATGAAAATATTTTTATCTGTGTTCGCTTCTTATGAGCTACCTGGCATAGAGGCAGATGGTCTATCCAGCTCATCAGACCCAGACTAACACGGAAAATATGTTATCGCGTAGGTTATTAGAGTAGGCATGTAGGCAAGTAAAATTAAGGTTATGTGAAGTTACGCACAATATCGTGAAGTGTAACAAGTGCAACTGCATGTTTGTTAATAAACAAACTGAAAAATGAATCATTTTAATTAAATTACGCAGACGAAAATTAAATTATTAGTGATTAGATATTACATATTTTACACAATACAGATTCAACGTATTACGAAGACCGGTCATAATTCCAATTATAAAAACTATGCATACAACATTATCTTGTGTGGAACAACAATTTGAAGTCGCATGCCCCTATTTGGACACGTTCGACCCAGATACGAGTTGTGTTTCAAGTTTACCTTACTTTCTAATGCTTTTTTTTGAATAGAATTCGAAACTACTTTCGTTTTTGTGTAGGAAGACTTCGATTTGTTGTAGTAGCGTTGAATATCCTCAGTATCATGCTTAATTTGGATACAATGGCAAAAAAGTAAATCTAGTTGTTAAAATACTTACACTCCCTTAAAGCAATAGGGTTGTCACTTGTCATTTTTTTATCAATCGAATTTCAATAACTACGTAGTTTACATTAGATAATGTAACGGTTTTGGTTAATCCAAGCAACATTTGAATACATTCGTGGCATTTAAAAAGATCGCGGAAACTAATAAAAACATGACCGTACAGTAGTATTATTTAAATTTCAAGGTCAGGCTGTTAGGCCTCGAGCAAAAGTAAGTTTACCGACTACCTTATCCTCCGAACCGGAACACGTCATGACGTTATGGTGGCAGGAATAGGTAAGGCGGTGGTACGAATTCGGGCGAGTCGCTGCGAAACTCTACCACCTAGTCAGATGTCACAGTGTAAGTGATGATAAGCCTATGCTCGCCTTTTATGAGCTGCCTGGCAAGAAAGGCAGATGGTCTATTCTGCAAAGGAGCCCGGACTAACACGGGTAAAATACAATATAATATATCCACACATAGACACATATAATATATCCTTCTTCATATTATGTCGAATAAAATCAGTACTATCATGGTTATCTTTACTAATGTTATAAAGAGGAAAGGATTGATAGGCTTTGTTTCATCAAAATCGGTGCAGTAGAAGCCAAGTTACGCTGACGAAAGATAAAGGATTTTAGTAAGATTAAAGAGAAAGAGTGTTCGTGTTTCCTTTTTTTTTCACATCAAAACTTGGACCGGGTCATAGTTTACAAATTATCCAAGATTTCTAAACTGGTTCTTATATGTATAGGTCGGTTGACCTCTATGCTGACCTTAATAGTCAAGTTCGCAACCTCGAAGGTCATGGATGTTGCTATCCTACTAATTGACTTGAATAAAGGCTATTTAAAAGATACGTGGGATGATTAACACTTATTGTCTAGAAAACACTTCACTGACACGTAAGAAACTTAAGTTTTTTTTTAAATTAGTAATATATTATATTATAATGTTATAGTTATATCTGAAATATTAATGACGCATGAGTCATCACTACAAAGTCGCTTCCTCTGTCCCTATGTTCTTTTGTATGCTTAAATATTTAAAACTACGCAACGGATTTTGATGCGGTTTTTTTTAAAGACAAAGTGATTGAAGACGAATTTATTTCATAGCCGTGCGAAGTCGGAGCGGGCCGCTAGTTATTTAATGTTCTGTATACTAGGTGCCTGTTCCGGCTTCGCTCGGATGGTAATGTTTTGATCATAAATTGACATGTAAGCTATCCTATCTTTCAAGTTGGATCAAACTGAACACGGTGTGCAAATTTGATTGAAATCGGTTAAGTAGTTTAGGAGTCTATCGCGGACAAACAACGTGATACGTAATTTATATATTAAGACTAGCTGCCTGTTCCGGCTTCGCTCGGACGGTAATTTTTTTTATCATAAAATTGAGATGTAAGCTATCCTATATCTCAAGTTGGACCAGACTGCTCACGGTGTGCCAATTTAATTTAAAATCGGTTATGTAGTTTAGGAATCCATCGCGGACAAACATCGTGACAGGAGATTTATATATATATATTAAGATTAAAATATGTGAAAATGAATCATCATTTCCTTTGGTCATCGCATCACGCCTGAACAGATGGATCGATTCTGATCATTCTCTTTCTTTTTAATTCGCCACGCCCATATCCCCGAAGGGGTAGGCAGAGGCACAACCAGGGCACCAACGACTAGCCGAAAACCCAAAGTCCCACAATGTGATAGGTGGCAAGCCTATGTGCCAACCGGGCACATATCCAATCCCGAGCAGTTCAACTTTTTTTTATAAGAAAATTAGAAATACCAATTTTTTTTGTTTCACGACCCGGGATTCGAACCCGGGACCTCATGCAGTCAAGTCCAACAACTGAATCGCTAAACCACAGAGGCGATACTTTTTAAAAAACCTTTTAAAAAAGAATCACCGAAATTCTATTATTGACGGAGAGATTTGAAACTCTACCACCGAGTAAATTCCAATGTGTTCCCATTGCTAGTCAAGATATGATGATCAAAAATGTTTAGTTAAATCGAGGAAATCCCTCTTATTTTTTTTAAAGTATGCTTACACAAATTAATATTGAATGTTTTAATCGGTTTTTTTTCTGTTTGACTGCATTTCTAGGATCGAATATCCTTATTATTATTTATTTATTATTATTACTTATTTTCTACCAGTCAGTATCTCTTGAGTCTATAAAATACTATTAGTATATTCTACCAGCTCTCGGTATAAGACTTTTCGTTACTTTGCGAGTTGATCTGAGACAGTCAAGAAAAAAATTTCTTTAAAAAAATCCTTGGATTCAGGATATTTAAAAGCGTTTTCAATCTCATTAAAAGTTTATTTCGTAACATTCCTACTTTATATGTATTTAGTGCAACTGAATTGCTCTCATGCGAAATTGGGGCGGGTCGCTTGTTAGTTAAATAGGGGGGAGGTTTACAATTAGTGGGGATAGTTCCAAAGAAAGCGTTTGACAAAATCTTGAAGTTGTAGTAAAATATTTATGTTTTTTTTATTATCACAAAGATAATAAAAATAGCCTAAAAGTCTTTCCTGTTCCGGCCGCCATAACGTCAGCGCTTGGCGTTGACGCGTTCCGGTTTGGAGAATAAGTTAGCCGGCAAACTTACTTTTTCTGGAGGCCTGAGGTTGGCAACGCATTATTACCGCTTCTGGGTGTCTCTGGGTGGCGTGAATTTCTTACCATCAGAAAATCCGTCTACTTGTTTTTCCACCAATATTATAAAAAACGATGAAGTGTTAAGGTAATAAGTCTCTGTCTTGTAAGTAAGCGTTTTGAATCGATTCAACTTACTTTAATTTAACTTGCAATGTAGGTATGGTCTGGAATTTCGCAACTTAATATTTAATCAAGACAACCGATTGAATTGGGTTTTAACCGATTCAAAAAAAGGAGGAATATTTAGACGTCTGTTTAACTATAAAAATAATTTACAGGGACAGTAGAAGAGAGTATAGTAAACTTGACAACCCGTAAACTCATGGTAAGGGCTCTGATTTAAAAAGGAAGAGGTTTTTTTTTATTTCGACATGCCAACAGCAATACACACACAATATTAAAATATAACACTTAAAAATACACAAATGTTTGTAAGTATGCCAATAAAAGGCATGTATAGCATTTTTAATAAAAAAAAATCAGCCAACATGTTGCTGCAGATGACAATATACAGGTTCTCAATTGGACAAAATGTTTTTGTATGCTTTTTTTTGCAATTACGATTAATGGATTATAACGATTTTTATATATAATAATACGTGTTGCCAAAACTTTGGACCTCTTTTTACGAAAATTTCGCGGACGTAAGAGCATAAAATTTGGCACACTTATAGTTTATGTGTAGGAGAAGTGCAGAACGCTAATATTTTTCAATAATTATGCTTATGAAGTACATTAAATCAATAAATATAACATTATGCACACTACCATGCATTTGACACACACAAACAAATATATATATTGATGATAAAGATAAAAGATCACAGATGGTGCACTTAAAAGTTTGGAAACAAAGTAGTTGGTCTTAAGTAATGAAGATGGCGTTCTTATCAACAAGATATTAAAATTTATTATGGTCGAATTTCGACCAACGAGCGACCACTAGTTTAAAATATTTCATGTCTCAGAGGTGTTAGTGAACGGTAGAGCAATGGGTTCGGCGCTTTTTAAGTATACTTAGTTTTGTGTGTCTGATTGTTGACTTATGCCCGGTTCCTATATTCAAAAAATGAGTCGTTTTGATTACAGATGGTAGTATTTTGTACGCTTAGTAAGATTACTTGTTAGTTGTTACGGTTGCTCGTTTCCGACTATTGATTCTAAACATTTTTTGAAAATATTGTTAACGCTCCGTTACTTTTGGACAAACTACGAATGGTTTAGCTGACGGATTACGATTCGTTGATTATAGGAACCGGGCATTAGCATTTGGTTGAAAATTATAGTCTGTTCTTGAGCTGTCACAAATATGCCTTATGTCTTCAGGCATATTTTGTGAGTGCTAATCCTGAACTTCTATCTTTAACATAGAAGCGAATTTTTCAACAATTTATTTTTCCATTGTCGACTGCAGTGCTTCATTTTAATGTGTTTTTGTTCCGCCAACTTGGTAATAACTTTGAAGATCCTATTAGTCGCAGTCACGCTAAATTTTATGGAGATAAATTGTAATTTATGAGACAGGTTACTTCATGGTAAACAAAAAATGGAGCCTTAAAAGTAATATTTCTACAAACTGATGTATACGTCTATAGCCTCTGTGGTCCGGTATTGGAGTTGACTTCGTGAAGTCTTGGGATAGATTCCCGGGTGGGACAATTTTTTTTGATTTCGCAAGAAAAAAAACGTTGCCCGTTATCGATAAGAGCATGGTCGTCAACAGGCTTGTCACCTATCCAATTTTGTGTCCTGTACCTACATCTGCCTACCTCGTCGGGGAAACGGGCGTCAAAATAATTTTATATGTTCTTCTTTATGTTTTTCTGAAGACCTAAAATTCGAAAAAAGTATCTTCTTGCCATTACACCTGAAGAGGTAGTTAGATGTACAGGGCAACCACGACTAGCTAAACTAAACAAAAGATACTAAGACCTACAATATGATAGGTGGCAAGCCTGTCGACGACCGGGCACTTTTCAATTCACGGCAACGTTCTTTTTATTGTGAAATTGGAAAAAAATCAGATTTCCCGACCCGATAATCGATAGCCCAACTGCTTTCCTGCCAGGCAACACGGAAGAAGCGAGCATACGTTAAACAGGTCATTACCAAACACCACTGGTGTAGAGTGCTGTGCTGCGACTCTTTCGGGTTCTTCCTTTCCACCACCTCACCTATTCCTTACGCCAAAGTGACAGCCGGTAGACTTTCACAATTGGTCTGACACCCCGGCCACAGGACAGCGACGCACCTTCAATTCAACACCTGTGGTGTATATAAGCTGCGGTCTATCTATTATATTATTATAGCCTATTAATGTTATAAATGCGAAAGTTTGTATGTATGGATGCATGGATGTTTGTTACTCTTTCACGCAAAAACTACAAAGCCGATTACGATGAAATTTGGTATGTAGGTAGCTGAAGGCCCAGAATAACATATAGGCTACTTTTTATCCCGGAGTTCCCGCGGGATTGGGACTTACGCGGGTGAAACCGCGGGGCGCAGCTAGTATACCATACTAGCGACCCGCCCCTGCTTTGCTCGATTATGAAATATAAATATAAACCTTCTTTTTCAGTCATTTTATCTATTAAAAAAACGCATCAAAATCCGTTAAAGGGACATAGGGACAGAGGAACTATGTAAGCTTTTTCGCTGTCTTTTGCCATAAAATAAACATCCTTGAACAAATTACACAAATTGAATCTGACCTTAAATTAAGCAAATTACATGCTTGTGTTATGGTTGTTAGTCAACGATACTAATACATAGAAATACTAAAAATAGATACCAGAGTATGTAAATGTAATATATCTATTTGCAGTTTTAAATCATTACATAGTATAAAACAAAGTTGCCTTCTCTGTCCCTGTGTCCCTTTGTATGTTTAAATCTTTTAAACTACGCAAAGGATTTTGATGCGATGTTTTTTAATAGATGAAGTGGTTAAAGAGGAAAGTTTATATGTATAGGGCCGCTCGTGTAATATAAACCGTTTAAACGTCCATTGTCGTATTGTCTGTGGTATTTTGGCAACCAGCAATTATGTTTGTCCCGGTATCATGGTATTTACTCAACCGTCATGGCTTGCTGGTTCCGACTAGGAAAGTGAACTGAGCCAACAATGCGTCATCACAGAGAAAGGTGTGATTAACATGGAAAGGTTACAAGGTGGTTTTTTTACAATCATATGTTGCGCATGCGCATATGTATTGTGCTGTTCTTGAAATTAATCTATTAATATATGAGTATTGTAATTAGTAATTACTGTAGTAGTTGTAGTGTTACGAATGCCAAAGTTTGAATGGATGTTTGTTATTAATCAAACTAGAATTGTTGATGGGAGATAATTGGCACAGACGTAAATAGAATAGAATAGTGCATTAGCTACATTTTACTTTTTTCCGGTATTGATCCAGGTACCCTGTGTCAAATATAATAGGCTATTTGTATACCTGCCTGGTTGCACCTAATTTTTTTATGTTATTGGAAGGCAAACTAGCAAACGAATGTCCTGATGTTAAGAAATTCACGCCGCCTAGAGACACCAAAGGTGATAATGGTGCGTTGCCAACCTGGGGCCGGGATGTTAGGCCTCGAGCAAAAGTTAGTTTACCGGCTACCTTACCCTCCGAACCGGAACACGTCATGACGTTATGGCGGCAGGAATAGGTAAGGCGGTGGTACCAATCCGGGCGAGTCGCGGCTAAACTCTACCACCTAGTCAGAATTCACGGTGTTAGTGACGGTGAGCCTTCGCTCGCCTTTTACGAGCTGCCTGGCAAGGAAGGCAGATGGTCTATTCTGCAAAGGAGTCTGAACCAACATGGGGAAAAAAGAGGTGAGCATTGGTCATACGGGTCATTACCAACAAAACCACTGGAGATAGAGTGCTTTGTGTAATTTTTCAGAGTATAAAATGGATAATCATAGGATAATGGATATATTATATCCACCGCCTTATCTGTAGGGTTGCTCTTGAACCTTTTTTTTATTAAATTGGAAGGCAAACAAGCAGACGGATTTCCTGATGGTAAGAAATATATCGTTCATATATTGGAATTCGAAATATATCGTTTATATATTGGAAATAGGAATCGAGTATGTCATTTTGGATACTCCTGAACACAATACTGGAGAGTTATTACCATACCATACCTTAGGCAGAGAGTACCGAGTGCTAAATCTGTCTGGCTTCCTTCACATTCATAACCCTTTTCGTACAAAAACGCCGGTTTCGGAGACTCTTGACACCACCCTCGGATAATATTCGATCGATCTGATCGTGGAATGTCATTCTTGGTTTCCCCAAATTCTTATCATAAAAAGAAATCCTGGAAAAAAATACCTGCTTAAGATAGATTTTTGGATTGTTTTATTCTCAGTTATTGTTAAAAATTTTGTGACGAAGTTTTTCGACGAATACTTTTTATTTTGCATTGTTAGTAACATTACATTCAATATACAGTAATAATAATACAGTAGTGTTAAAATGTTATATTTAACTTTAAAAAAACTGTTTTTATATTATGTTATCGCTCGGTTGGCGATAGGCTTGCCACCTATCACATTGTGGGACCTAGTATCTTTGGCTAGTGGGTGCCCTGGTTGTGCCTCTGCCTACTCTTCGGGGATAGGGGCGTGAAGATATTATATTAAGATACACAAAGCGGTCATAATGTTTTAAAGATATTTCTAAATTTCTATGTGACAAGCCACAAGATAGAGAACAAGCTCACCGCCCTCCTGATGGTAATAGTTAACCGTAGCCACATATCATAGATGTTGTAGGTACATCGATGTCATATGGCCGCGGTGTCAGGCCACTTGTGCAAGTCTACCGGCTACCTTTATTTCTAAGAATAATAACTTGAAGGTTAAACACACACATAACCTTTCTAGGACGGCTTTAGTAAATCAAAAGCAACAACTTTTGTTCTATAACTTTTGGAAGATAGCAAAAAAGAATTTGGTGCTCTATTCAAAAAATGTCTGGAGAACCAAATTTTTTTTCGCGTTTTTCCAAAAAATATTGTCTTTGTTGTACTAAATCCGCACTAGATATGTTATGCGTTAGTTACAGTAAGTAACATATAATAACCCTATACATTAGGTATTTTGTTTGTTATCTGATATTAGGCGTCCGTGTCTGAACCAAGAATATACTATACTCTATTTTTTTTAATACACGCATACCAAAAAATGTTCTGCATTGTTCTTGCTCCGCGTAATCAACATAAAATTCATATCAACCACTCAGAACGCTTTGTTTTCATTGTCAAATTAAGAAGGCGCGTTCTGATTCGTTTTAATGAACTTTATGTTGATTATGTGGACCAATAGAAACGCAGTCAAAATCTTGGTACTCGTTTGTTATAATAAACAGTTTTTAATATATGAGCCATTTTTTAACTCAGATGAAGTCGGATGTAGGCAGTTATTGGATGCGAATGAATGATTAATACATTATGTATCAGTAATAATACATCCAATAAATAATTCAAGCGCAATAAAACTGCCAGAAACCGATGCAAATTTCATTAATTACTAAAAGTCGTGATTTGATCATTAATTTTTCGAAAGGTAGTATTTCCGAGATAGTGGTGGATGGTGTTTTGTGAGTTTTCTGTAAACCTATACATACATACATACATACACACATACATAGGTACATACATACATACATACATACATAGGTACATACATACATACATACAAATCAATAAAATTGGAGTGTCTGTAAAATCAATATTTAACCGCTTTTATTAGATGTATTTGAATGTATGTTTACAATGTTTGCCTGTTTGTTCCTGTAAATCTTTGAAACGGTTGGATCGATGTTGAGGGGACGTTGTAGATAGCTGATTTGATAAAAGTTACATTGCTTACTTTTATTTTAGAAAAATTAAAACGAAATGTTTATTAATCGTGACCAATACTAGTAATAAATCTTATATATAAAATTCTCGTGTCACAATGTTCGTTCCCGTACTCCTCCGAAACGGCTATACCGATTTTTGTGAAATTTTGTGAGCATATTGAGTAGGTCTGAGAATAGGCCGACATCTATTTTTAATACCCCAAATTGATAAGGGGCAAACAAGCAGACGGATTTCCTCATGTTAAGAAATATGCCAAACCAAAAATAAAAACAATGTTTTTTTACCGAAGGTAGTAATGGTGCGTTGGCAACCTGAGGCCAGGATTTTAGGCCTCGAGCAAAAGTAAGTTTGCCAAACAAAAAAACGTACTGTCGAATTGATAACCTGCTTTTTACAGTCGGTTAACAAGTAGATACCTATAATTCTTCGAATTACACTGATCAACAAAATTTTGTAACAAAAAAAGGAAGTACGAATTTCGAAATATCTACCTAATCTCTCCACAAAATCATATGTACTTATTAATTTGGATACGGCTAGTTTTTGTGTTACACAATGGTAATACTCTTTTCTCTGTACCGGCAGGTTATGGTGCTGACATGAAGGAATCCTATGAAATAATCAAATAATCCTATTAAACAATTAATTTTCTTTTAGAGAATATCCAATATGACAAACATAGATGGAAAATTTGCAGGGGATTTAAAAGTTTTTGACTTTTTATTAGGATTGCAACTTGGGTATACAAAATTTTGTTGTTTTATTTATGAATGGTACAGTAGGGATAGGAAGAACCATTACGTTAAGAAAAAATAGCCCGAATAACGAACGCTTACTCCAGGAATAATAAAATATGTTAAACATGCTCCAATCTAAAGATAATAAAAATACCACCTCTCAATATAAAACATTGACTGATGAAAAACTTTGTGAAAGCAATGGATGAAACTGGCTCTGGAATTTAATCTATACATAGTATAAAGCAAAGTCGCTTTCCGCGTCTGTCTGTATGTATGTATGCTTATATCTTTAAAACTACGCAA
>NJDD01003137.1:22378-39033 GCA_002245505.1 Calephelis nemesis
GTAAGATATTATTGCTTTTGCTTGGTGAAGCAGCTGAGCCGCTAAAGTCTCTTTTATTGTGCAATTCTGATGAATCTCGAAGATTTTTAAGCAATATGCGCAAATGCAATATTTTTTTTCAAATGACGTCGTTTGGAGTAGGTAGACACATCATTATGCCAATATGTTCTCCCACATTTTTCTGTGCAAGGTCAAATTGATCACAGAATCGGTTCATACTAATATTTAAAAGCTGAAAAGTTTAATGTTATTGCTACAATTTCTAAATGTGAGTTTCTGAAGATATACCCGAAAGGTTAGTTCTGCCTAACTGCATTACCAGAGCACTAACGACTAGCCGAAGACATTAAGTCCCACAATGTGGTAGATGACTATCCTGTAGCAGACACCCATCCAATCCCGGGCAAGTGGCAACATTACATTTAGTAGAAAATTGAAACTTCACATTTTTTATTTGTTTTTTTTGTTGCCCGGACCGGAAATAGAACCCAGGATCTCAAGAAATAATTCCGAAGACGGACGGTTAGACCTCAGAGACGATATTTGTATTTCTAAAATTTCGAAAAAAAATCTTTTAGAGGTTTCCATAACTTGCTATACAGTTTAATTTGCTATACACAATAACGTATTCCTACTATTTATCTGAGGTGAAATTAGAAAAGAGAAAGTGTATGTTCAGTTTTGATGGCAAAATTGCTGAATTGATTTTAATATTTACAAAAAAAATAGATAAAACTTTGGATAGCGATATAGGCTACATTTTATTTAAAAATTTTAACGAGCACTGTTGGAGAGCTAAATATCAAATTAGTAGACTACGCGGGCGAAGCCGCGGGTAACAGCTAGTACCTAATAAAAGAAAAAACGAAAATCAGTGACCCCAAGATTAAAAAGATTATTTTTGTAGGTCCCCAAATCAGGATAGCCATAACATGTGGTATATTCCAAGAACAATTGAATGATCTGGAAAAACCAGCTTGAAAATTATTTATAAAAATCACTGAAAACTTTTTCGAAACCGATCAAATGACCATAAAACTATTGTCGAGAAACTTTTAGAGAATTGTGAAGCATTAGGCTGCAATATTTCTTTAAAAATACATTTTTTGCATTCACGTTTATGCTCTTTCCCCCAAACTTCGGTGCCGCTAGTGATAAAAACGAGGAACGATTCCACCAAGACATTTTTGCACTAGAAAAACGATACTTGGGAAAATTCAGTCTAACTATGCTAGCAGATTATTGTTGGGGATTACAGAGAAACGTTCCTGATGCAAAATACAGGAGAAAATCATTAAACAACTTCTAATATTAATATAACATTGATAATAATTAATTTTTATTACAATTATTTGTAATAAAAAAATCATATTACATCAAAACTATTCGTATCCAAAGTTTAAAACTACTTATTCTGCTCAATTTGATCTTATTTCAAACAGAATCAGCCACATTTTTCTTGTTACATTTAAAACAGGTTTTTTTGTTGATCAGTGTTATCGTTGGATGAATTTAAATGGAACGCATTTATATGGGTACATTTTATACGAGGGCCAAACTGAAAGTTTTTAGAACTGGCAACTTAAAAGCATTATATTAAAAAATAAGTTTAAATTTTGAAAATTTCATTTCATTCATTTGTCATTTGTTTTACGATTTGGCGGCAAATTGAAAATTGTCTGTGCACGTCAGAATGAATTTAAGCCGAGAAAATTTTCGTGCATTGATTTTTTACATATAAGTCAACAAGAAAGTTATGATAGACTTCGATTGGCTTTTCACGATGAAGCCCCATCTCGTGCCACAGTTTACAACTGGTTTAATTAATTCAAACGTGGTCGACTAATCTCACCGATGATTTGCGTGAGGGACGGCCTTCTACAGCGACGACTGAAGACAATATCAGTGTTGTGCGGCGTATGATAGAGACTGACAAAAGAGTGACCTATCAGCAGATTCGGACAAGTCTAGGCATAGGTATGAGTCAAGTGCACAAAATCCTCCATGAACATTTAGCGGTCAGGAAGCTTTGTGCCCGCTGGATACCGCATAATTTGACCGAGGCTCAAAAACTCCGCCGTGTTGATTGGTGCCGAGAAATGACCCAAAAATTTAACGGAGGTGACTCAAATGCTGTGTTCGACATACTAACGGGTGACGAAAGCTGGATTTACTGTTATGATCCGGAAACCAAAAGACAGTGCTCAGTGGGTGTTTCCTTCCGAAGAGTTGCCAACTAAAGTGAAGAGAGGTCGAAGTGTTGGAAAAGAGATGGTGGCCTCGTTCTTCGGAAAGACAGGTCATTACGCGACAGTTGTCTTAGAGGATTAGAAAACGGTTAATGCAGAGTGGTACACTAACAACTGTTTGCCACTTGTCTTGGAAAAATTTCGAGAGAAACGACCTCGCAGCAGGATCTTCCTTCATCACGACAATGCCTCGTCGCACACCACCAGGCAATCGATCGACTATTTGGCGACCTCAGACGTGGAATTACTGGGTCACCCGCCGTATAGCCCCGACCTCGCACCCTGCGATTTTTATTTATTCCCGAAAATAAAAGTAAACCTTGAGGAAAACATTTTATGGACGCCGAAGAAGCAGTGGCTGCGTTTCAAAACGCCGTCGAAGAGACCCCTAAGGCCGAGTGGGCAAGGTGTTTTTCTCAATGGTTCCATCGAATGCCATCGATGTATTGATGTAAATGGACACTATTTTGAAAAGTTGTAATAAAACTAATAACTTGCTAGAATGCTTAGTTTTTGATTTTCTAAGAACTTTCAGTTTGATCCTCGTATTATCCCTCGTTTTGTAATCGCGGCCAAATTATGCGCTGTTTTCCTTCTGATAACATTAAACTGCAATGTAAACATGTATGTCTTTTCTTATGTGTGTAATGACTAATATATGCGGAACTGTGTCAAACCAATCCCTATTTGTTTACTTGTCATTACAGTTTTAAATTTCCGGTTCGAAACCCGTCTGTTTATTGTGCCTAAGTTATAAAAACAAGTTACAAGTAAAAGTAGTAACAAGTTTATAAAAACATAAAGTGAAGTTTCAATTGGTTTTGTTTTAATTCAGAACAAAACCGCTTTGGAGTAACTTTTGTGCTACGATTAACTTGTCAAATTCTAATTTTTTTAAAGAAAGAAAAAAAAATCGTTCTACACAGGGTTTGAACCTGAATCCTTTCGTTTCAAGCCGACGAATGCTCTAAATTTTTTCTTCCTTTGGTAAAATATTTTTTGTTTTATAATATGTAGTAACAACATCTATGTTGTATGGCCAGGATTGTGTCTTTATCATGAAGGGAGGCTTGTGTAGGCACTGGTCACTGTATTATTCCATGAAACCCAATTCATTTTCCATCAGATTCAATTAGCACTTGTCGCAGATTGCAATTAAATACAACTAAAATTATGTATGTACTCTTATCGCGGTCGTTAATGTTGTGGGTGGCAAATATAATAATCTGAAGCAATATACTATATGGAGGCGTAATCAAAAATAATCTAGTATTAACAGATCCGTAAGAGTGAAGCTAAACGAGCGTACTTTTGTGAGCTGTGAGTCATATGTAATGAATAATTGTTTTCAGTTTTATACTAGCTGTATAAGTTATAACACCCCATTTTGCGTCGTGGCGCAACGGGGCCTTAGCGTTAATACACACGTGCGACAGCCACAAAACAATTGCAGCGACAAAATGTGATTAAGCAGTGGTATCGTGTGAATAGTGTCGCTGCAGTATTAGTTTAGCCACATACAATAAAAGAATTCCGTTTAAAGAGAGCCGTGTGTTAGTTCTGAGCCTTTTTATCATATAGGAAGCTTTTCATAATAAAATCGAAACGATATTCAGTCAATAGCAATTTCTGACAAATTCTGTACAAAAAAATCCTGATATATGTGGTAGGTAGGATTCGCTGCGTTTGAATTTTTTTCGAAACGAAATTCCGTAACAACACTCTGAATGTATGTGGCGAGTCTTAAGTAATTGTGTTGAAGCACCTACAAAATTTAGATGTCTTTGCGTTGTCGCTGAATTCGAAAAGGAAGCATTTTATATACACGATAGCAAGTATAGATTCTAGGAAGCATTTTTCTGACACTGGTAGAGTTGCGGTTGCGATGTGGCTGATGTGTCGTCAACAAGGACGGAAAATTGTAGTCTGTGTGAATACTGCTGTTTGTTGCACCCGACCACGTCGTGTTATTGTGGTGTCGTAGTCCGGGTGAATCAAGCCTTTTGAAACCAAATACTGCGATACTTCCCCGACTCACAGCTTAAAAAAATGCGCTCGTTTGACTTCAGCCTTATTTAGTCAATACGGCTGATTGATATATATATTGAATAATGATTATAAATCGGCTTAATCTTCGACTCTTTATAGCTCTCCCTAGCTGAAGAAATAATCCGTTCACTTAAAAATAGAAGTAACTGGTTGAATATATTTTGTTTGATATCCTTAGCTTCCTTGTACATTAATTTTTTATCTAGAAAAATATTTGATATTTCGAAAAAAAGAAAAATGTTTAACACGTAATTTAATTGCAGTGAAACTGGCAAAACCTTTTCAACAAGTAAATTATCTACGTACACAAACTTGATTTATTTTAGTTGTTAAACGATTATGTTAGTTAAAATTATAAGAGGCGAACAAATAACCTCCTTTTTTCAAAGTTAGTTGAAAATTCCAACTGTGTATGTACACTTTTTTAACACACATGTGTGTGATGTAAAAATATAATATGTATAGGGGCTGATTCCGTATCTTTTTAGGTGTTAATCACTAGGTAAAGTGGAAATCAAATAGACTTTAAAACGACGTGTTTTATATTTGCTATCTCCACTGAGAAAGAGAAAGCAAATAAAAATCACGTTATTTGACAGCTTTGATGATACGCTTTACCCAGTGATCATCACTAAAAAGATACGTAATCAGCCCCCAGATCATTTTTCGCTTAATTGTCTTTAAAAATGAGTTATTAAAGTCAATCCACTTTTTAAAACAGATAATAAATTGATGTTAGCTAATTAACATGCTCCGGTCAATTAGCTAGTTTTTTAATGTTATAAAAACGAATGTCAACGAACACACCATTCCTAATGTTTGTTGGCATGTTTTGCGTGTTTTGATAAAATTGTTAAATGTTGAGCCGACATTCGGTGTGAAGACATGAAATTGTGTGGTTATGAAAGCGTTACCACTAATGGCCAATTTCATTAACCTATCTAATCTTCACGCCCGTATCCCCGAAGAGGTGGGTACTCACGACTACCTAAACGAAGTCGCACAAAGTGATTGGCAAACCTATCGGGCACTCTTCCAAACCCAGACAACGTTTATTTTTGTTAGAAAATTTAAGAAAAAACCCTGTTTTGTCCGACCCATGAATCGTATACTTTGTCTACAGTTATAGATGAGCAAATATACAATGCGAATGTGAATGGATGTAGATAACCTGGGAGACCTAGGTTGGCATTCCATGATGAAATTGCTCGGGTTTTGTCCGAGTGTGGAGTCAAGAGTCTCCGACTGTGTGAACTAGCGTGTTTGTATGAAATGGGTACTTACTGAATGTGAACTGCATCGCCTCATGCGTGAACAGATGAACCAATTATATTTGATTTATAATAATAGAAGGCAGGCGCATTTCCTGATGGTCAGAAATTCAAGCCGCCTAGAGACAAACTGAGGTGGGATGTTAGGACTAGAGCAAAAGTAAGTTTACAGGCTACCTTACCCTCCGAACTGGAACACGTCAACGGCAAGCATTGGTGTTATGGCGGCAATTTTTTTTTATGTTGTACTAGTAATTTTACTGTTAGAGGGTTTACATGCAAAAAAGTATGAAACTTAGTATATGTACTATATACGTCTGTCGGTTCAGCTAGTGTATAATAGATCTAGATTATACTAATCCCAATATCAGGCTGCAATTGCATTGATAACATTTTGAATGTCTATGTGCGATCTGTATTTCTTACTATTATGATTTCCGTCTCTCTCTTTGTCTTCTTGTTTAATAACAAAAATAGCAACATAACGCATCTCGATCAAAATTCAATACAAGTTTGTTAAGAGCTCGTATCAGTTTTTGTTTGTGGACACCCAGTTCCAAAGGGGCATTGATAAATCGCCAGGTGACGGGGCAGATGTTGGCTCTGGTGAATGGCTCGTGGATCCTTTTGTGAACAGCTTTAGAATGGACGCTGATACAACCGGGTTGTATAATTGTGAAGATGTTTTGCGACACAGATCTAAAGACAGGCTTGTTTCTTTTTATTTCTTGATTTCAAGGCCCAGCTGTATTCTTTTTGGCTTAAAGTAACTGGTGTGCAAGATAACTCTGTTAACTTTTACTTGGCAAGCAAGGATTATATTTTAGTATCGGCCAGCCTTGGCTTCGCACGGTTATGAAATACGAGTATATATATAAACCTTCAATCACTTTATCTATAAAAAAACACATCAAAATCCGTTGCGTATTTTTTTTTAATAGCTAATTTGTTGCTAACCGCGAGGTTTTTACAACTTCACTGGGCTATTCTGTGTGAATGCGTGAGTGTGTCTGTGTAAATGCTTGAGTGTGTCCATGCTAGTAGAAAATGGAACGTGTATGCAAAATTAAACACTTTTACATTAGTTCCTGTAACATGTCTATAAAATTGACTATTTTATCGAAACATGTACATCTTCTGAAGTTCTAGTTCTTCTAGTTCTCTAAACCGAACCATTACAATGGTGGGCATTGATGCGACAACAAAAATACACTGAAGCCGAAGGGTCATCTGTTTAATAACTTTTGTGCTTTTCTACAATACACTCAAACACAATTCTACGCTTCATCATCTTTATCTCTCATCTACGCTTAACGATATAGTGCATGAGTCTTTAACCAACATCTTAAGTTTTAATTTTGATTGAAATTCGTGAGTTTTTGAGCAAACTGGGCTCACTTGGCACAATGTGTATCTTTGCTACACATCTTAAGATTCAAGTTTGCTTGCGTTTCGTTCATTAGTGCGTCTTCTGTGCGTAGCACTATTACTTATTCTGTGGTCGGTTCATGTTGGTACTGTTCATTTTGAATACAGAATTGTGCCCGACTACTATGGTTGTGGTGTGGTTATGGTCATCGTGTCGGTGTGAGTGTCATAGGCTACCACAGCCTATGACACTCGATAGAGATAAATAAAGAAATAGGCTAAAAAGAGATAGGTGTCAATTTTACCACAGTCGCTGAATTACGTATGAATGATGGTTAATAAAAATTATGCACGAAAATGTCAGTAACTGCTTTACACGCTAGGTTATCCGTTAGTAAATTCAAATAATGTTGACTGACTATAAAGAAATAAGTTTAGTTACGTAATGGCCCGCTAACGGCCAATGTTAATAGGATCTAAGATTAGACCAGAGATCGTGTTATTTTAGATCAGTAGCCAAGTGACTGCTGTTATTTTTCTATAATTAACAAAAATATCTTAGCAACAAAACTCTAGAGGGGCTCTCTCTATCTATATATATAGGTTATTAATATTGTCCGTAAGTTACCGACATCTGAACTGAAGGAAACCTATCCTTTTATTTGGGGAAATCTATCCTTGTATTTGCATGACAGAAGTTTTCGTAAGATCCAGTTAATACATATTTGGTTCTTTATCTTTGCGTCAGTAGTTGTTTTAAACAGATTATATTCTATGTCGATATTTATTTATATATCTGAATAGACTATATCTTTTTATCTATAATGTTAATTTGTCTATCATGTAAATTTGTTGTCCGTTTTAGATAAACGTGATTCAAATCTGCCGAAATTCGACTGATATTCTCCCACGAGTATCCACATACTGTTTAAAGTAATCTTATCTATCTGCTTACATTTACTTCGTAGCCTTGGGTTTCGTAAGGATAAATAAATATCTCTGGAATACACATACATTCATACATGCCTCGCTTCATCCAAATTAATTATCCTGAAATATGAATTGATATAAAATTTGAGTAAGCGAAATAAGTATATTCTTTTGTTTTAAGTGTCCGTCAAGATATATTACATTATTTCGTACTATGACGATATTGATGTCGGACAAGCGGAAAGCTCTCTTGCTAAACCTGACTTGAACCTTAGATGTTACTGATGCGTCTCTAATAACTATTTCTAACTTTACGATTTTGTGTGTGAAATATCGATTTTTTATGGAACAAAGCAGTTAAATCATGGTTTTTGATAATATATACTTTTGGCGGTGGTTATTACCAAAGTAGTTTATCTGTTTTTATAAATTTTAAAGAAAGAAAAAATTTCGCCCCAGACGGGATTTGAACATGTAACTTATCGTGTCAAGCCGACGAATGCTTTTGAGCTGCTGAGGATTCAAATCCGGTGGCGAAATTTTTAATTCCTTTCGTGCCCGTTATCGCGGGTAGTTATGTCCTATAGATATACAGTTCTCTATACTTACCTGCTACTTGAGTTCATACTTCATAATTACAGATGAAATTCACATTTATGGACATAACTGCCGTTTCTTTTAAGGTATTTTTATTTTGGCACTTGTCTTGTGTTTGGGTTACATCTTTATAATATATAATTCTTGTGTTCGTGTCTTTATCACTGAACTCCTACTAACGACTGGACCGATGTTGATGAAATTTTTTGTATGTGTTCAAGGGAATTCGAGAATGGTTTAGATTCACAATTTGGTCTCCTGGAAAATGTTTTTTTAATTATTTTTTTAATAATAAGTAGTTGTTGATTTTGGAATGTTTCACATCGGATCCGACAGACTGCGTTACTGTCGAAGCATTAAAGTCAAGCGATACGAAGTTTGCTGGGTCAGCTAGTTTCTATATATGTTAATAAAAGAAAGCAAAGAAAAGAAAGAAAGAAATGAATCTGTTGTCTTTTGTTTCAGACATTGGATTTTGACCGCGATGGCCTGACGAAGCTCAAGAAAGCAATAAAAGCTATACACAATTCTGGAAATGGTATGTTTTAGTTTTGTCAAATTATTCGACACAATGTCTAGCTCATTTTTACTGTTACATCCTCCACCCCTATAGGTATGCTCAGGAAATGAATATTCTCTGAAATTCGGCAGAACTCTTGGCATGGCGTTTATCTACTCTGTAGTCATTTCTGTCTCTCTTCACGCCATTGTGGAACCAATCACTGGCGGTGGTTTTCCCGAAACATTGCTTCTTGAAGAACATCATTAAAAGAGCTTATTCATTCCTTGAAGGACGACACCGCATCTATGTTCTTGTAGTGCAGTTGTTCTTAGGTGGCGAATATCACATTCCATCAGCTAAACCGCTTGCTCTGGTATTATACGAGGGTGATATCAAAAGTCTCCGAAACCGGCATGTTGTATGAAAACGGTGATGATTGTGGAGGAAGCCAGAAAGGTCTGTAGGGATTGTGAGTTTTCCATTCCGTAATCTCTGCACATTCCGCGAGGGACTTGGCGTGAAGATATATCATGAACCGCTTATTCTTTTGCCTCTTCCGAATAAAAATCGTTCTGATAACAGAAAATTATAATTTTGGGAATGTTTTGGGAAGACGCGGAAACAATAATGGAAGATATGGGTAATTTTCTTGGGTAATACCAGTACCGATATTACCCAAATATTCGGATATGACATGACTGGTAAATAATGTGTATAACTGATTACATTCGTTTCATGATTTTCAAGTAGTTACAGCGTATTAAGTTAGACAAATAAATTATTAATTAGATCTGATTACCTTCGTTTAATGGTTTTTAAGAAGTTACAGCGTATTAAGTTAGACAAATAAATTATTAATTAGAATTTAGAAAATGTCTATTCAACTCTTACCAGGGGTCTGATTATGTATCTCAGAGGCCAACTCAAAAAGGAAAAATGTACAACAAATAGCTGCCAAATGACGTCACTTGTGTTTGCTATCTCTATTGTAATTTGTATTTCTGTTAGTCACTGGAGATAGCAAATATAAAACAAGTCATTTGACAGCTATAATATGATGTACACTTTTCTATTTTGATTTGGCAACTGAGATACATAAATAGCACCCTAGTTCCAGTCCTGGGCTTAAAAAAAATATAGACCTACTGCTCTCTCACAAAGCAACTCGTAAAAGGGGTTCTAGGTAAACATTGGTTTGCAATCTGAACCGCAGATTTAATTCAATTTTAATAATAATACGAAAATGGAATTAAAATTTTTATTTCCTCGTAGTTACTATTATTTTAAAATCGTCTCAAGTCTGCTTTTTAATCTCAGACTGTATTGATAGATGTAAATGTCAAGTATATATGTATAATGATATTATTTGTCGTGCTGTCCTATGATATCGATTTTTTAAACGTAAATTATTGTAGATTTTTGAAAAAAGATAAAACCTAAATTTGTTTTATACTGTCCTGGGTAGAGTGTCTAGGGTAAGATAGAGGTTAACTCAGCCTCAGGAGGTCAGGAGGTCAGGAGGTCAGGAGGAGGAGTGGCTGTAAGCGACGTGAATTTCTTACCACCAGGAAATCCGTTTGTGATATTAAACAGCTGGCGATTAATTTATTTAGATTTGCACACCACAACGTGGAAGAATACATAGGTGTGATTAAGTATTTTGTTAACAAATTTTTAAACACACACATTTTGAAAATAAATCATTTTCATTTCATGTATGATGCGATTACCAAAGAATGTGGATTCCGATATCTGTTTATTGGTTTAAGAGAATTTATGCTACTTAGGATAAACAAACACACAGATAAAAGCTTTTAGTCGAAGGCGATGAAATTGGGGCAATCGAAATCGTTCTCTGTATTGCTATAACAGTGGTCAATGTATATTAACCTGGGAAAAGATGGCCTAACTGATGTTTAATAGAGGCCATTGTTCAAGGACATGTCAATTTGCCAATATGCAATGGCATTTTATTGGCAGTTTGCAATCATTGCCAGTGACGTCAAGAAATTTTGTGGTAAAATACAGCACACAGCTCTTCTGACGGTAAGAGACAAACGTGACCTATAGTTTCCGCAAATGTTGTAACTGCATCACTGACTTGTGGCAGAGGTGTTAGGACTACTGAACAAGTCTACCGGCTACCATATCCTGCGTACCGGAATGTAGTAATGTATACTACACCAAGGTATCAGGAATAGGGAAAGTGGTGGAATTGTTGCACAGCGCTCAACCTATATTTTAACCAGATTTTCGAGCTGTCTGGCAGATGGTCTATTCTACGCAGAGGATCCAGACCTCTAAAAAATGTAAATGATTACTTAGACATTATCGGATGTCGCACTCAGTACGACAAACGTCAAACCTATTTTTTGATATTTTCCATCGTCGGGGCTTAGTAAAACGTTCAAATATTTTTTAGCCCTAATTATGATGTATAAGCGAAACCGGTAGGCTATTTACAAAATAATAAATTATAAGTGATACGTAAAACAGTACAAGTGTTTCTTTTTTAAAAATATGAAACGTCAAACCGGTCATCATAGCGTGCCGCTACTATAATGGAATTAATTACTTATGCAGTTTTAACGTACTTGTCTCAGTAGGTTTATATGCAGCACCCATTTGTTTGTTTCCCTATAAAAAAAAGCAGTATCAGAAACCAGCTCTTTTTTAGGTTAGGACCGTTTTTGGATTTAGCCTAGAAAAGGGTTAGTGCTCTGTATTCTCTGGAAGGAAAAAAAGGTGCAGAGAATATTTAAGACTACATTTCACGCGTTATTTTTGTCCCGGTATGCCATGCAACATTCTAAGACACGGAATGTTGGAGCGCCGCACTTAATGTTAGCTGGATGAAGCAGTTTAATGGTTTCAGTTTAGGGTTGCCAGATGGGAAGCCTGAAATGTCTTGTAAAATGTTAAAAGGTTGAGATTGTATATGTAGTCTGGACAAAAATCCACTTAACAATTCTAACAAAAACCTATTTTTTGGTATGTTATGTTTATGTTGTCGCCTCTGTGGTCTAGCGGTTCAGTTGTTGGACTTGACTGGCAGTCAACTGGCAGTTAACTGAGGTCCCGGGTTCGAATCTTGGGTTGAGCAACAAAAAGAAAATTAGGTTATTCCAATTTTCTAATAAAAAATAACGTTCGAGCGATTGGATATGTGCCCAGTTGGCGATAGGCTTGCCACCTGTCACATTGTGGGACTTAGTGTCTTCGGCTAGCCGTGGGTGAGTGGTTTTGTGCCTCTGTCTACAACTTCAGGAT
Source organism: Calephelis nemesis (assembly GCA_002245505.1). Classification (NCBI taxonomy): domain Eukaryota; kingdom Metazoa; phylum Arthropoda; class Insecta; order Lepidoptera; family Riodinidae; genus Calephelis; species Calephelis nemesis. The sequence goes on from NJDD01003137.1 coordinate 34,615, forward strand.
ATGGGCGTGAAGATACGTTTTTTTGGCATGTTATGAGATCACACATAACATGTCTTCATTCTTATGTTTGTCATTTCGTCTGTTTGTCACTGAACTCCTTCTAGACGACTGGACCGATGTTGACGAAACTTTTTGTGTGAGCTCAAGGGAATTCGAGAATGGTTTGGATTCGCAATTTGGTCTTCTGGAAAATGTTTTTTTAAATATTTTTTTTAATAATAAGTAGTTGTTGATTTTGGAATGTTTCACATCGGATCCGACAGACTGCGCTACTGTCGAAGCATTAATGTCAAACGATACGAAGACTGCTGGGTCAGCTAGTAAATATATATATAGCTGTATATTTAAGTTTTGTATTTCTGTATTTTGCAGTATATTTGACTGGTGGAGAACTGTTGTCATTTTAAATTTGTGTTATTTCGGGACATTTTGTATTATTTAGAGTTATTCATCTGGCAACTCTATTTAAGTTGTTTCTTTACGACACGAGACACACGGAAATAGATGAGGATGCACTATGGAAAGGCCGAGCTTAAAATAGTCCGGTTCTTTCCAAATTGGGGAGCATAGGTGAATTGTTTGAAACGAATTTGAGTTAGAATAAATTTTGTTATTTATATTATACTGACAAGAGTCTTGCGTTTTGATATTATTTATATGATACCGTATTGTATATCAATGCGAATGTGGATGGATGTAGGTACCCGGGGAGACCAAGGCTGATATTCTACGATCAGATCATACGGATATTATCCGAGGGTGGTGTCAAGAGTCTCCGAAACCGGTGTGTTTGTATGAAAAGAGTAATGAATGTGAAGGAAGCTAGACAGGTTTGTCAGGATAGTGAGGTCTGTCACTCGATACTCTCTGCCTACCTCGTAAGGGAATTTGCGTAAAGATATGTAAGTATGTATGTGTGATACTAACCGACCTGGTGAACTTCGTACCGCTTGACATTGTTAGCTGCTGACAGTTTGTATAGAAAGAAAAGAGGTATTCCGATTTTTTCCTTCAAGAGAACAATAACCCACAAAAAAAGGATCAGCAGAATTTGTCCATCCGTTCAGACGTGAGGCGATAGCCACGCGAAATGGGTATATATGGACTAGATGATTACCTGCTACAGTTGCTACTTCGTCAGCGTAGGTTATATTTTCTTGCAAACTCATCTCCTATTGTGGTTCTTTTTTTAAATCGAGAATCGATAGAGCAATTTTTTTTTATTTTAGATTTGTCCTGTTTCTGAATAGTAGAATAACGATAAAACATTTGGCAAATTGAGATAATTATTCTTATGTTTGACAATTATGGAAGACTATTTAGTAATAGTAACAATCGTCTTCTTCATTAAAATAGTGCCGAACTGAGCCTATCCAACTCCGAAAAAAGTAATTAAACATGTTTAATTCGCGGATTAATATTTAAACATAGCTATTTATTTTCTATATGAGTTGCTTTGACTCTTATAAGTTTTACTTGGATTTCTTTCGGGGTCATTAAACACTTTTAAACCCCAAATATTTTTTTACAACAATGTTTAAAACTATTATATATGTCCTTGAAGGTTTTTTAAATCTTTGTCCCAAATATGCCAACATCAGTTTTAGGCGGCTATATCACTCTGCACCGGATATCCCTGTTTTGTCCGCCAATGCTGATTTTTAACCATATCTTATTTAACTGAGAGGAGGTTTTCAATTCGAGTGTATATTTTTTGTAAGATTATTACGGGATTACTTGGCCAATCACAAACCGATCATGATGATTCTTTTTTTGAAAATGTAGGTCATGTTTCATGACTTGGAAGTAGTCAGTGGGGCCTAATCATTATAGATCGATCGAGTAAAATTCCTGTGGGGCTATCTCTAAACAAGGGGTGGGCTAATTACAGCCCGCGGGCCGGATCCGGCCCTTGAGAGGGTTTTTTTTAAGGAAAAATGTGAACCTCCTTAAAAATAAATGGTCGAAATGTTAAAAGATTATTGAAATTTGAACAATTAAGGTACTGAATCGATTCTTCAAACATATATATTGGTATTTCATATGTTAAGACTTTAAGTATAGATTTTATTTTAATAAGGGATTGTAAAATAAAATAAAAAATTCCTTATGTTATCTTTATACAACTTTTTATAATCGTAATATTTACTGCTATTTTTAGGTGTTTTAATAAACCGGCCCGCGTTCAAAAGAATTTGCCCACCCCTGCTCTAAACCATTTCCTATCTTTCGAAAAAAGGATTGTCAATTCGCGACGTAGTAATGTAATAGAGTCGGTTTTTGAAGTTTTATTGCGCTTAATCATATTTTAAAAAAATGCGATGGCACTTTCTTCTTTTGGATGACTAATGTGTTACCAACCTCGCGGTATTTACAACTTCACCGGGCTTTGTTGGTCGAGCAGAGTGTTCAGGCCGAGACATCATTATTTAGATCCGACTAGGTGGTAGAGTTTGGCAGCGACTCGCCCGGATTGGTACCACCGCCTGCCGCCATAACGCCATGACGTGTTCCGGTTCGGAGGGTAAGGTAGCCGGTAAACTTACTTTTGCTCGAGGCCTAACATCCCGACCTCAGGTTGGCAACGCACCATTACCACCTTTTGTGTCTCTAGGCGGCGTGAATTTCTTACCATCAGGAAATCCGTCTGCTTGTTTGCCTTCCTATAACATAAAAAAAAATAGTGCTGCGTCCTGGTTAGTGGGTGGATAGATGGAGGAGTAGTAACGCGTCGCTCGGCGTTAGGCGCCGGGCACAAGAGATCTTCGACACCGAGACCGGCGGCGACGGTGTAGTTTAGTGTCATACGAGTTTGTGTTTGGGTTATGGCGAAGGCTTGCGTTTGCCGCAGTTATTGGGTTCGGAGGATCGGATAGGACGTTATTGATGGCAGTGTATGTGTTTTTGTATACAAATATTACAATCCGCATCCGGTGTGCGGTGTAGTGTGATATTTGCCTTATTCTAGTTTACATACCTACATACATTCATATCATTACGCCAAGTCCATTACTTGCTAGGCAGATAATATCGAATGCCAATTCTCACACTGCAGACCTGCTGGGTTTTAATTTAGATAATATTCTATTAGATATTCTAGAGGTAGTTTCATAAATGTGTACAGTGTAGTTGCGACCTGCGCCTGATGAGAATAAAAAATACTAAGGTAAATCACTACATAGTATAAAACAAAGTCGCTTCCTCTGTCCCTATGTCCATTTATATACTTAAATAATTAAAACTACGCAACCGATTTTGATGCAGTTTTTTTAATAGATAAAGTGATTGAAGAAGAAGGTTTATATGTATATTTCATAATCGTGCGAAGCCGGGGTGGGCCGGTAGTATTTTATAAAATGTGGAAAAAGGAATGCGGAGAAATATGTCATTATTCTTCATTTTTTGTTGTTTTCCGTATGTTGGTATGAAAAAACAACGTGAGAACAATAGCATTCCAGTATTCCGTTCTCCATGTTCCGTCGACCTGAATTCGCATGTCGATCTAATTACCGACGTACTCGGAATGCTAATGTTCTGTATCAAATTAGGGTCATACAGCCGCGGTCAGGAACCATAATGCGTCTTGAGGCGAGAGGCTAACTTTCACTGAGGACGTCGGTTGTGGTTGCAGAGCTAGCTTGAACATACTTCGGCTATCCTATACTTTAAACGAGTTTGTATACACGTATATATTCGTATGTATGTATGTTTATATTTCTCTGAAATGGCTCTGAAGATTTTAAGGAGTGGTTTTAGTATTTAGATAGTGTTTTGCTATTTAATTAAAATGTATGTATGTGGTCACTATTTCCTCATAAAAATATACAATGTGAAGTAACACTGCTAATTTTTTATATTCCAAACTACATTACGCTATGCTTTTTTGAAACGCAGTATTTAGAGACGCACTGAATTATATTACTTACTATCTGGCTCGGAAATCTTTGTACATAGCATAGCATTACGTAACTGGTTGAATTCAATTTTTAAGCCATCCAGGAACCTATTTAAAAGAACATACAAAATTTCCATCCAATGTGGTTCAGCCGTTTAGGAGTTAAGTGACAAGAACACATACAGAAGCTTTGTATATATTGAGATTATGATGTAAACAACTGTTTAAAAATACATTTATTTGGCAAACAATTTATGTTAATATTATTAAGCACAGTAAAATAGCAAAAACCGACTACAACTATTTCATTGGGTACCACGCATGACGCTAACATCCATAACACAAGCATATAATTTGCTCACTTTGGGGTTAGATTAAATTTGTGTAACTTGTTCAGGGACATCTATTATTATTACTATTATAACAATAGCTGGCCAAAGGTTATGTCACCTTTCGTATTGTAGGACAAAAGGCGGCAATCAGAGACGTCATTTAATATTTAATCTATCATTAAAGTCACAATT
>NJDD01003137.1:39234-66086 GCA_002245505.1 Calephelis nemesis
AGTAAAATTGCAAAAACCGACTACAACTATTTCATTGGGTACCACGCATGACGTGGTACCCAATGAAATAGTAGTAGTTTATTAATTCCTTTTTCAAAAGATATTAAACGATTCCAAGATCGTTCCATATGAATTTTATTTTTATCGCAGAAGTAGTTTTTGAGTTACACTCAATAATGCATATATTTTTCACTTATCTTTGATGACGTCTCTTGAAGATTAGTAAAAAATTATGCACTATTAAGAATAACTCAAAAATTACTAGTCGGATCATGATAAAACTGATATAGGACCACCTCGGAATCATATCCTATCTTTATAAAATGAAAAATCAAAATCGGCTGGCTATAGGCTGAGTAATCGCTTAAAAAACATAATAAAACATACAGTCGAATTAAGTAGTTCTTCCTTTTTGGAGTCGATTAAAAAGTTGACTAAAGCGAAGTTAGTTAGGTAGTATTAGACAACCAGTGTGAAGTAAGACCGCTCAGATGGTATATTTTGATTTGGTTTTTACAAACAAACACATATATAGACAAGAGAAATAGTGATGACGATTGAAACCATTGACCTCTAAGCATATGGACATGAAATACCTACGAAAAAAGCCTGCCGTCGGCTACTAAATATGGCTGCCATTTTTATATTTTAAGGCTGTCCAGAAAAAGTAGAGTACCGATATCGATACGTGATTAATTAGTGACGATTGATAGTTAAGTTTAGGCAAATAGATAAGAATTATTATTTACTTACAAAAGAAATCGAACTATCACCTTACTTACTTTGTGCTTCTCAATTGACTTATACCTAAATAGGGAAATGTAATTAAACGAAAAAAAGAATATTTCTTTACTTTTCGCGAGCACGTTTTTTTTTACATTGTGGCGTCCAAATATGATTCATTATCATTACACAAAAAATAGATCAGATTACATTTAAACCACTTTTTTTACTTTAAGTGAGCACTTGAAAGAGTTCTTATAAACTAGACTGTGATTGATATTTTCAGTGACCATGGTATACTCTTGTCTAAATATTCTTTTCTGGGAATGTAAAATAAAATATCGACAATTGTAATAGTACATCACTATAAAAATTGAACACTAAATATGGATTCTTGGCAAACATGAGAACTGTCATGACGTCACTTTAAATCGAAGCCAAAATGAGCATAGACAAAAATGACGTTATCTCTTTCGGCGTACGTAGTATCAACATTTGTTAAAAGAGACAAAGAGATGTTGTTAAGTTACATGTCGATTCCAATAGTATTTATATCACTTAATTTGTTATAGATTGTTGCACTTCTTTATATATTCCTATTTCTATGATTAAGACTGAGAGTGAGATGTCAAGGTTCTAGTGTAAGTTTAGCAGTTACATCACTTTTCAAGCTTAAAAGGAATGGCAGGCTCTGGTGACAAAACTAAGGCAGTGATGCTGTTCAGAAAGTCTTAAAAACAAAATGGCCTACCACAATTAGATGTCTGCATTTTCGGGTCTGGGTGTTTATTAAATTTATTCTGGTAGGTTTATATAATACCTACGTCAATAGGTATTTTTATGTATTAGTATCAGTGACTAACATCCATAACACAAGCATATAATTTGCTCACTTTGGGGTTAGATTAAATTTGTGTAACTTGTTCAGGGACATCTATTATTATTACTATTATAACAATAGCTGGCTATAGGTTTGTCACCTTTCGTATTGTAGGACAAAAGGCGGCAATCAGAGACGTCATTTAATATTTAATCTATCATTAAATTCACAATTTTGTAGAGAAAATGTCGATTTAATGTTTGGTTAAAAGATTTTTGATTTCTTGCCTTATATGTAGTACCTACCTTCGGCTAATAGCAGGTGCCCGGGGGCTGTTTGCTTATCTTTTTAATAATGAAAACTAGGTAAAGTATACAGTAAATAAATAGCTGTTACCGTGTTTTATATTTACTATCTCAATTGACCAACAGAAATACAAAAATGATGGCGAATACGAAACACCTCATTTGACAGCTATATTATGTACATGCTTATCACTAACACCGTGACATCTGACTAGGTGGTAGAGTTTCGCAGCAACTCGCCCTGATTGGTACCACCGCCTTACCTATTCCTGCCGCCATAACGTCATGACTTGTTCCGGTTCGGAGGGTAAGGTAGCCGGTAAACTTAATTTTTTCTCGAGGCTTAACATCCTGACCTCAGGTTGGCAACGCACCATTACCATCTTTGGTGTCTCTAGGCGGCGTGAATTTCTTACCATCAAGAAACCCGTTTGCTTGTTTGCCTTCCTATAACCTATTCCTGTAACCGTGACTATAAAGATACGTAATCAGCTCCTTGATTGTACCCCTGCCTATCGCTTTGTCAATACAGGCGTGAAGGTACTTAGTTTAATAAAATGCAAAACAATCGTAAGCATATACTGTTACTATAATTTTAATATATATCTAGTTTCTTTTTGTAAGAGTTCTTGGTAATTCTTTTGTGAATTTTATTTATGCAAATGGAGATTTTCATAATTTATTAATATTTAATTCTGTATTTCTTTGCATTAAGTACTTGTGACGAACTACGACCTTGTACATTAAAACGTATTTTTAAATACTAGGTTACACTCCCGGCTACGCCTCTATCCAAAATTGTTATGTGTTACTAGCTTCCGCCCGCGACTCCGTCCGCGCGGATAAAACTGAAAAATTAAGATTTATTTTTTATCTACTTTTTTTGCATGAAAAAAAGTATCTCATTTTATGCCCAGGATAATAAGAAAAGAAAAGAAAAAATATTTATTTGCGGAATATGAGTGTTACAAAGATGTTACAAAAATATTTAGGTGCTTCTACATATTCCACCAACTTTTGGTGTGCAAATATTTTAAAAGTTAGATATTAATCAATTTAATTATTTACCTACTATTTACTCACTGTTTATTGTATTGATTAGGTACATGATTATTTATTAATACAAACAATTTTTAGAATGTAAATACATTTATCCCTGTCTACCGTAAACTACCACCGTTTCCAAACCTAGCCAGACAGGAGAAGAAACGGCGAAACAAACTCCTGCGCACCCAACATTCTGCAATTAAATTAATCATATTAGAAATTCTTTATTATTTATTCTTATCTGCAAGAAAATCTTTGACCCTATAATAATTTTTCTCTAAGAGTAAGTTGAATACCTTTTTTCGAAATCTGCTTAATGGAAGTGATTTAAGATTATCAGGAATTTGGTTGTATATACGAATGGACATGCAATACACATTAGTTTTGTAAATGTTGATTTTTTGGTTAGGTACATGTAGTTTCTCACTATTATATATCACTATCACTATAACCTAGGACTTCAGTATATGTATGAAACAAATGATGATGTATTTTTACAAATACACATACATCCAATATATGTTATAAACAAGGTAAAGGTAATATTTTAAGTGACTTAAAAAGTGGCTTGCATGAATGTAACTGATTGACACTACATATCGCTCGTATCGCTCTTTTTAACTCTAAAGAGTCTAGTCAATTCTACAGAATTCCCCCAAATAGGAATACCATACTGCAAAACGGAAGAAACATACCCGTGATAAGCTAATAGAGATGCCTTTAATCATGACACTTCTCTAATTCTTCTCAACACGTATACAAAACTATCGATTTTATTGCAAAGTGAATCAATATGCGATTTCCAGTTACAAAATTTATCGATTTTTATTCCTAGAAATTTAGTACAATCTACATTTTCAATAGTAGTATTATTTAAAATAACGTCTAATTTTTTGGTATAATTATACCAAGTTACATCAAAATTGAACCGTTAGTTTTCACGTGATACATACAGACAGACAAACATTTTTTTAATCACCTATTTGGGTTAGGTATCGATCCAGTAACACCCCTTGCTATTTATTTTTTCAATATTTGCAATGTACAGAATTGACTCTTCTACAGATTTATTATATGTATAGATTCTTATGTAAAATTTATTAAAATGAAGTTGAATATAAATCCGTTCAGTAGTTTTTTTGCATAAAAGATTAAGATTCATCCATCTACCCAACCATTCATTCTAAACGTACACAAGTAAACACTAGGCTACACTCGCGACTACGCCTCTATCCAAAATTGCTATGTGTTATTCTTATGTATTTTTTTTTATGTTATGAGAAGCAAAAAAGCAGACGGATTTCCTGATGGTAAGAAATTCCCGCCGCCTAGAGACACCAAAAATGGTAATGGTGCGTTGCCAACCTGAGGTCAGGATGTTAGGTCTCGAGCAAAAGTAAGTTTACCGGCTACCTTACCCTCTGAACCGAAACACGTCATGACGTTATGGCGGCAGGAATAGGTAAGAGGGTGGTACCAATCCGGGCGAGTCGCTGCGAAACTCTACCACCTAGTCAGATGTCACGGTGTTAGTGATGAAAAGCCTAAAGTTAAAATAAAGTTTCATATAAATCCGTAAGAAACATCCATCCATCTAACCGTCCATCTTCACAAACTTTCGTATTTGTGATATTAATAGCGGTTCACCCGCGACTTCTTCAGCGTAAAATAGTTAGAATTTTCATACAAACTTTCTTTTCCCCTTGTAGAATTTTTGGGGTTGACTTTTGAAAGAATGTTAATTGTAAAAATGTTTGAACTCGGGTCATAAGCATATTAAAATTACATTTAAGTCGGTCCAACAAGCGGAACAAACAGATAAACTTTTATGTGTATATTATAGGTTTCGAAATATTGATTAGTCTATTATAATAAGGATATGGATAAGTCACAGAAAGCTAGCTGTTGCACATAGCTTTCTTCGGATTTCAAATTTATTTAGTTTATTTTCGCTACTCTCGTTAGATGCCGTGATAAAAAGTAGCCTGTGCCCTTCTTCTCCAAGGATGCACATTGTACAGTAGTATGTACTATTTAAATTATGCGCTTCAGCTATATTCGTCAAGCTTCGGAAATCTAAATCTATATATATATATAAAAGAAAGTGGTGTTAGTTACACTATTTATAACTCAAGAACGGCTACACCGATTAGGCTGAAATTTGGTAGGGAGGTAACTTAAAACCGGGAGAAGGAAGGAAGGAAGTTCAATTGTGAGGAAACTGGGAAAAACAACATTTTAATTTTTCCAATACAAACTGAACGGGCGGAACGAAGTTCGCCGGAACAGCTAGTTTATTTTAAAGATATCTATATAGAGTGGTTATTACACGTAATTATGCATTTCGCTTAAATTTAGATTAGGTCAGCCAGTTTAAAAATAAAAGTATAAAGTGTAAAAAGAGTAAAAAGTAATTTAAATAGTAGTACTGTAAGGTTGTTTTAATCTATTCATATGCTAAAATGTATTAAATAGGAGTCACTTTAACGTGAAATTGGAACGGTTGAAAAGGTGGTTTTGAACAGCAGTGTTAGATTTTTTTATATATGAAAAACACTTGCAATGTTTCTTTTACATACATACATACATACATACATACATACATACATACATACATATTACGTACATACATACATACATACATATCTATGTTTCTCTTAATGTAATTAATACTTATTACTACTATTATTAAGTGAAACAGTGCTACTATCTTTTATGTATAAAAATACATAATGGAGTTTCACCAAAAGTGCCAAGTATGTAAATAATACATAATAGTAAAGTATCTTCACGATCATATCCCCGAAGGGGTTGGTAGAGGCTCGCCTACGGCCCAGGGCACCCACGATTAGCCGAAGACACTAAATCCCATAATGTGATAAGTAGGTGGCAAGCCTATCGCCAACCGGGCACATATCCAATCCCAAAAACATTTTTTTTTCATTTGAAAATACCACATTTTCTTTTTGTTGCCCGACACGGGATTCGAACCCGGGACCTCATAAAGACAACACAAGAACTAGCGGTCCTTGTGTTGGTTCATCATAATCACAAATGTTATGTGGTTTTCTAATTTTCTGTCGCAGTATTAATTTTAAACGCGCTGAACTGGAATGACCTATTTAGGAAACATCAGATTAATTTAAACAAAATGTATTCATTTGAAAATGTATAATTAAAGGTGCTGCAATTTTTTTAGTATTTTTTTTATGATAATGGAAGGCAAACAAGGTAAGAAATTCACGCCGCATAGAGACACCAAAGGTGGTAATGGTGCGTTGCCAACCTGAGGTCAGGATGTTAGGCTTCGAGCAAAAGTAAGTACCGTATCGTAGAACCGGAACACGTCAACGGGAAGCATCGAACCTCAAGCAGCGACTCACCAATCCTGGTGAGTCGCTGCGAAACTCTACTACCTAGTAGGATGTCACGGTGTTAGTGACGGTTAGCCTATGCTCGCCTTTTACAAGCTGCGAGGCAGGAAGGCACATGGTCTATTCTGCAAAGGAGCCCGGACCGACACGAGGAAGGGAGTATTTGCATCCTTAGAGCTGAAGATTGAAGCTTCCAAGCGGAAATTTATGACGTCGAAAAGCGAAAAACTTGTTTTCCCAAAATAGTAATACGAATAACCACGCTGTGTTCGAATACTTCAGTTGAGCCTTGCCAATTCATTCATTTCATTTGTTAGTTATATTATGTACTAGCTACAGCCCGCGACTCCGTCCGCGCGGATGTCTTCGCGTGATAAAACTGAAAAATTAAGATTTATTTTTTTCTACGTATTTTTTCAGAATAAAAAGTATCTCATTTTATGCCCAGGATAATAAGGTAATTTTGAGTGCATATTCAGTAGGTCTGAGAATCGGCCAACATCTATTTTTCATACCCCTATGTGACAAGACTCATCCCTAATTTTTTTTAAATTTTTTTAAAATCACATTAAAAAACTGGCAGAAAAACGTCTGCCGGGTCAGCTAGTTTAATATAAAATGCTTATAAGTGTATCCATAAATACTCCACGCAAAAACTGGTTCACCGTTCTTACATGTGATATGTATGTGTCTGGACACAGTGGTACGATATCTGACGCCGGCACACTTTCCTAGTGTTGCAGCTCGGCCATACAGGGAAATTTGTTTTGTGGTTTCCTACTGGTAACCCAGATAAGGCTTGGCCGTTGAATATTTGTAGTTTATGTGTAGTGTGCTATGTGAAGTTTTCACTTTGATTGGCTATGTTAGAAGGATGGTTTCTCTTACTTTCTTCAATTACATGTCATCCCAGCGTTTATCCCATATCTACACGTGTTCCTCTTGGACCGCCTTCGTACTTGCTCTCTCGTCTCGTTGCAACAGTTTTTTTATGATATTTTTTTTTATGATTTCTTGATGGTAAGAAAATCGCGCTGCCTAGGGACACCAAAGGTGGTAATGGTGCGTTGCAAACCTGAGATCTTAAGCCCAGAGTAAAAGTAAGTTTACCGGTTACATCACCCTCCGAACCGGAACACGTCGACGGCAAGCATTGATGCTATGGCGGCAGGAATAGGCAAGGCGGTGGTACCAATCCGAGCGAGTCGCTGCGAGACTCTACCACCTAGTCCAATGTCACGTTGTTAGTGACGGTAAGTCTATGCTCGCCTTTTACGAGCTACCTGGCACAGGAAAGCAGATGGTCTATTCTGAAAAGGTGCCCGGACCAACACGGGGACCACATGTTACGATATTAGACGTCGACGTACATTTTAGACGCGGATTGTCCATGAAATGAAATTTAATTGTGGTGTCCTACAGGAATTGCAAAATTGTCTTCAAATTAATGGTTATTAATAATTAATGCTTATTTCTTCACTTCTTACCGTCTTCGGTATCCCTAGTGGCGTGTTAATTAGTGCATGCTTACCGTCACGAACACCGTGACATCTCACTAGGTGGTAGAGTTTCGGAGGGTAAGGTAGCCGATAAACTTACTTTTGCTCAAGGCCTAACATCCCGGCCTCAGGTCGGCAACGCACCATTACCAACTTTGGTGTCTCTAGGCGGCGTGAATTTCTTACCATCAGGAAATCCGTCTGCTTGTTTGCCTTCCAATATCATAAAAAAACATGGTGTACAAGTATTGATAATATCAATACTTGTACACCATGTTTTTTGTTTGTACACAATGTATATCAATTTGATATACTCCTATTGAAACTACATCTATACTTACAAAATAACAAGTCCTGACTGACTGATACATCATCGCTGAGCAAAAACAGTTTCAGTTACAGCCATGAAATGACGAGAGTCATTTTATTAAGTAGACACCCCACTAGGGACGGAATTTTGGAAATTCTTCCCCTAAGGGGGTGAAATAGGGGTTGAAAATTTGTATGGAAGACCGTCACTTTCTTAAATTAGGAACATGAAAGCTTATATTTGGGCTACTTGTTGAAAACGAGTGTCCGTGTAGTTAAGCGTTTCTGGAAATCTTACCCCTAAGGGGTTGAAATAGGGGTTAATATCATAAATGCGTAATGTACGTATAAACGTATGCGTAAAATATATCGTAATCGATACCAATCTCAATTTTTAAATGGAAACTGATCTGTGATTTTAAATTATACAAGGTACAAATTACTTACAAGTACGTTTTGTTTTCAAATATTTACACTTAAGTTCAGAATCACAATTAAGAAAATAAAAATGTTAATAATCATACGTATAAGGTCTTTCCTTTCGTATAGTAACAGAATGCATTTTTTTAGTAGTTCCCCAAATTTAGTAATAGCTTAGCTGTTATTAGTGTCATTGTACCTGCTATAATACGTTCAGTAAAGATCAATATGTATGAAAACGCCGCTTTTTTGTAGTCATTCGAATGTGGTCGCATAACCGGTGTTTTCGTTGCTTTTTCGATTTTTGTTTACATTTACTTAATGCGAAATATTTCACACTAGATATTTATCTTACATATTATTTGAATAAACGCACTAATTTTTTGTTAACACCTAAACATCTTAGGTTGAGACAGTAATTTGTGCAATCACGTCAAAGTTAGAACGCCGTTTTTTGACTTTAATTTATATTATTCAAAAACGCATGTATGTATGCTTTTGATTTTTTAATAGTGAATATACACTATAAGAAGAACTGAAAACAGTTTTCGGTGACCTTATATATTTTTTCATTTAGGCGCTACGATTTCTTTTTGATTTTTGGAAAAACCGCGATTACTTGAAAACTATAAATATTTTTTTAAATCTAATTTTGTCACAAATACGCACAAATTAAGAGCTATTTGTGCGTGTTTATTCTACATGCGGACATATAATTGTCTTTGAGATACACGATTTTGCAAGACGTTACCGCAGCAGGAAACGCAATATCTCGAAAACCTGAAAACGCACAAATTTTGTTTTTAGCGCACAAATTTGCACAAATATAAGCTCTCTGCTCATATACAATTTTTAACTCTCCGATAATTGGTATAGATTTTTCTTGCTGGGGTAACGTTACCCCAGCAGGAAGTGTTTTTTCCGTTTATTTCCAAAACGACAACATGTACAATTTTTTTATTCGGCACATCGAGCACTAATTATTTGTCCCACTCATATCAGTCTAGGTGCTACTTTCTTGCTAGGATAACGCACACAAATAGGGAGTGAAAGTTTGTATGAAAGTCCTTATTAATAGGCTATAATCAGTAAATATATTAACTGCCACGCGAGCAAAGACGGCAGAATTTTTTAGTCGCGGCTCGTACTTAAAGGAAATTTGTTTCCTACTGGTAACCCAGTTAAGGCTTGGATATGTTGAATACGTTTACACGTGAAACATGTAGGGCATGTGGAGTTTTCACTTTTATTGCATTATTGTAGAAAGTTAATTTGAGTTCGATAAATACCCAAATGTTTTTGTCAATTATAGCTTTTGACCACTGGCCTTCGAACGAACTGTTGTCTGTGACTGAATGATTTCCCAAATATAATCTAGCTGTTAATCTTTGTTTCTAACCTATTTCGAAAAAGGAGGAGGATATATTATTTAAGACTTATGTATTTTTTATGTATGTTAATCGATTTTGAAAAATGTTTTTTTTTTCGAAAGAGTCTTGAGGACCACATTAAATAAATAAATAAATAAATATCCCTGGACTAGTCACACAAATTGAATCTAACCCCAAAGTAAGCAAATTATATGCTTGTGTTATGGGTGTTAGTCAACGACACTAATACATAGAATTACTTAAATAGATACTAGAATAAATTTAATAAACACCCAGACCCGGAAATGCAGACATCTAATTGTTCATCACACAAATGCCTGCCCCCGTCGGGAATGGAACCCGAGCCTAGCGATTCGTCGATGCAGTTAGGCAAGTACGCTAGCCACTCGACCAACGAGGCGGTCATTGCCACTAAGTCTGGTTCTGATGTTGGTATCCAAGAGGAATTGAAGAAATCACTTCATTCATTTATTTATTGAAATCGTAGTCTTTTTTGAAGTTTTACTGCTCTTAAATTATTGGTGCTCCTGATTTTTTCTACATTATGAATTTATGTATACAGTATTTGTAATTTTTTTTGTATGAAAGTTTTTTTTTCTTAGTTTATGGTTGATTAAAGACAAACCTTTGTTCTTTACATTATTACTATGTAAATATACCTACCTACTCTTAAAAAATTCTGCTCACGTGTTCATTGCGTTTTAAATTAATTTAGCTTCCAAGGGAATCACGTCTTTTCGCAGGTCATCAAGATTTTGATCGGAATGGGTGTTTAGGTGTGAATTAGAGAAAAATGGATAAATAAGTATATAATTTTATATATTCCTTTATCCATTTTTTATTTATTCTATTCCGGCGTCCTAGGATGTGCTTCGCTAAGTATAAACAGAAATATTAAAGAATGTATGTTGAAACATCAAATTTGA
The DNA here is from genome assembly GCA_002245505.1 of Calephelis nemesis. Taxonomy (NCBI): domain Eukaryota; kingdom Metazoa; phylum Arthropoda; class Insecta; order Lepidoptera; family Riodinidae; genus Calephelis; species Calephelis nemesis. The sequence continues at coordinate 50,049 of NJDD01003137.1, forward strand.
TTTATTCAAACAAAAAATATTTTATTAATTGCTAGGCTATTTTAAAAAATAATCCATTTTAAACACAGCAAAACAAAAAAGAAAAAACATCTGAAAAAAGATTCAATTTGACTGAAAAATACACTTCAATAAAATGATCCGCCATTTATTGAATTCATTTGTTACAATAAATTTGATAAATGAAGAACCGCTCTATGCAAACTTCACATAAACCATCTACATTTTTTTACTAAATAGTCCGAACTAAGCCTAAACATTTGGTTTGCAGACCCGTTCTTGTGTTATAATTAACGAAAAGTGACATTGATTTTATGTATATAGATATAAAAATGTGACCTAGGTCTAACCGTAGTTTAAATTGTTGGTTTTTCGAATGCCGAATATTTGAAAACCAAAAACCTAATCATTGACATTTACTTAGATAACTCTATCGCGTCTGTTATCAATGATAAAATATACCAATCAGTGCATGTTTTATCACGACCGCGTACCTACGATGGGATATAGGCATAAATGCATAATTAATCATTCTGTCACATTTACTTAACATATTCTTTGACATTATTTGTCGTGGTGTAGCTTATTTAAATATGTATCCTTGGACTTTATGGTCTTATCTATTTTTATCTCTATCTGTATTAAATTATTCATCTAAAATAAATAAATAAATAACTAAATATCCCTTGACAAGTTACTCAAATTGAATTTAAGCCCAAAGTAAGCAAATTTCTAAATCCAAAGTAATCGAAATTTTCCCCCCGTGTTGGTCCGGGCTCTTGTAGAATAGACCATCTGCCTTCCTGTGCCAGGCAGCTCGTAAAAGGCGAGCATAGGCTTGCCGTCATTAACACCGTGACTTCTGACTTGGTGGTAGAGTTTCGCAGCGACTCACCCGGATTGGTACCACCGCCTTACCTATTCCTGCCGCCATAACGTCATGACGTGTTCCGGTTCGGAGGGTAAGGTAGCCGGTAAACTTACTTTTGCTCGAGACCTAACATCCCGGCCTCAAGTTTGCAACGCACCGTTACCACCTTTGGTGTCTCTAGGCGGCGTGAATTTCTTACGATCAGGAAATCCGTCTGCTTGTTTGCCTTCCAATATTATAAAAAAGACTGATAATTTTAATAGTGCAAATATGTTTTTTTGATTACATCAGACGAAGTTGGTAATTTATCTGGTGCTCAACATGTACATTTATTTAAAGTTATCGCTGTTTCATTGCAAAGCAAATAATAAAAAGAGACAAAACACGTTCAGTGCTGTGAGATTAGTTTTTACGCAACGTCTCTGGATTAGTTAGATTCAATTTGTGTGACTTATCCATGGATATTTATTTATTTCTGTAGATGTTTACTCTCTACTTCGGATTATTCTTATCATTGCTCGTTTCTTATATATTCCAGAAATTAGTCGTTTTGCTTAAGGACAGTAGTATTTGTACGAATATTAAAATATCTAACTACGGTCGCTCTCCCCTGGTCGATAACTCAGAATATTTTGTGGAACGCTTCGTTACATTTACGCAAACTATGTTGTGCTCTCAGATTACAGTTCGTTGATTATAGTTATGTCCTGGTTAATTTGATATGTCCATGTTCTATCTATTTTGTTTTTATGTCATCGTTTTTATTGGAAACAATAGCAGTATATCTAAATAAGTTTATATAATGTCAGAATCGGTACTAGATCTACCCTGGTGCTATTTAAAAAAATATTTTCGCACATGTGTCTGGGAAGTTTCTAGAAGAAAACTTCTATCCAATGTGGTATGAGAATAAGCGTAAGATTTTATTTTTATTTGATGTGGACCATAAACTACGTTATTTTGTCTATAAAAAAAATCCGCGTATTAATCCGGGCTTCTTTACAGAATGGATCATCTGCCTTCCTGCCAGGCAGCTCGTAAAAGGCGAGCATAGCCTTACCGTCACTAACACCGTGACGTCGTAGGTGGAGCTTCGCAGCGCCTCACCCGCATTTGTACCACCGCCTTACCTATTACTGCTTCCATACCATACTTTTGCTTGAGGCCTAACATCCCGGTCTCAGGTTGGCAACGCACCATTACCAACTTTGGTTTCTCTAGGCAGTGTGAATTTCTCACCATCAGGAAATCCGTCTACTTGTTTGCTTTCCATTATAGAAGAAATCTAAATTTAAAACCTGCGACCTTGTTGCAGTCCATGATGTTCCGGTAAAAATTTAGTGGGCATGTCATTTTTTAAATAATAGTTAACAAATAATATTACAGTTATTAGTTAAACCGAAAAATGTTGTCCAGTCTTAACTATGAATATTGAATTCTTAAATTTTCAAACATCCTGTTAATATAACATTTTTTTCTTAAGAACATTGAACGACAATATTAACAAAAAAAAAAGAATTAGCCAATTTTTTCCAGCCTTTTAGACGTGATGCGACGTTTTTATATCTTCTTTAATATACATAAATCTCGTGTCACAATGTTTGTCCTCAATGGACTCCTAAACCACTTAAGCGATTATAATAAAATTCGCACACCATGTCCAGTTCGATCCAACTTGAGAGATAGGATAGCTTATGTAACTCAATTTATGGTAAAAAAATTACCATCCGAGCGAAGCCGGACCGGGCAGCTAGTATATTGATATGTTGCGAGATAAACAACACAATACCATAGGACGTACATACCAGCTAGTACTTAAAGGGTTTATTGACTTCACAATCAATCTGGTGCCTGTTTTGTTTATTGCAGTTTGCGCCGTAAACTGGTTGTACGAGTTTCGGTTGCGCCATTGCAGCCGGCAAGGTCGTGCGCGTGCGCATACAACTGCCGCTAGTATATAAATGTAATAAAAATGTATAACGTCAAGAGACACTGTTGTTTAACATGCCGAGTTGTGGTATTTCCGTGTGACGAATGATCCGAAATTATTGTAAAACTTGTATTACACTAGATAAAAACGTTTTTCATTATTCTGTATTACTTCAATTTTTTTATTTGATTTTGATATCACATCCAAACTAATGCTAATGAAAAGTGGACAAAATATTTTAAGAGTAGTTAAGCAAAAAAGCGGCCAAGTGCGAATCGACTCTCCCATAAAGTTTTCCGTAGCAGCCAGCAACATAATATAAAAATTCTTGAGTTTATATACATTTAAAAAAACTTCCACCCAACATTCCACCAACCGATCATCATATTATATTTATTTTAGTTTTGTCATTCTTTTATTTTAGAAGTTACAGCGGGTGGGGGACACAGTTTTCCACTTTGGATGTGTCCCCGGCGCAAACTAAAGTGTCAGTGTAAAGAGAAGATAATCTCATCCTTAATATTATTTTTGGGGACCTATCTATAGATACCCTACGCGTATGGGTTTGATAAAAATATATTTTTTGGGTTTCTATTTTAAGCATAGGGAACCCCCAAAATTTATCGTATTATTATCTGTTTAAGTGTGAAAATCCAGAGGGTGGGGACACAGTTTTCCACTTTGGATGTGTCTCCGGCGCAAACTAAAGTGTCAGTGTAAAGAGAAGATAATTTCATCCTTAATATTATTTTTGGGGACCTATCCATAGATACCCTACACGTATGGGTTTGATAAAAATATATTTTTTGAGTTTCTATTTTAAGTATAGGGAACCCCTAAAATTTATCGTTTTATTATCTGTTTTTGTGTGAAAATCCTAACGCGAATCACAGAATACTCTTACTTCCAAGTTTCAGCAGTATAGTTCTTTTTGCGAAAAGCAGGTTAAGACTTCGAAGTGGTTCCCGCATGTACATGTTATCAAGATCAGCTTCTTGAGTTTACACTTGATGATGTATATGTTTTCATAAATCTCTATTATCGACGATGATGTTGATGACCACCTTAAAAAAATTATACACTAAAAGTTATTAAGAACTACTTGTCGAATTTTGATAAAATGTAAATAAAACCACCTCGCCATCTTAACGCCCTTCGAAAAACGAATTATCAAATCACGACATGGTAATGAAATTGGAGTCTGTTTTTATGTTTCTTACTCGATTACACGTCCAATAGAAAACCGATTGTGATGGTTCTTTTTAGAAAGGTAAGATAATGATTCCGAGATGGTTCCACATACATTTTATCAAGATCAGACGATTTTATCAAAAGTTTTATCAAGAAGTCGTCAATGACCGTGAATAATATAAGCGCAGTGAAACTGCAACAGTTAAGCGCAGTATATCTACAAAAACCGACTACAATCTCTTTATAGTCAATTTAAACATGAAAACTAAAAAGTATTTATTAATAGACATAACATACTACACGTAACTAAAAGAATATAAAAACTAATTAAACTAAAATAATGGACAAGCAGAAAAGCCACAATAAATCCTAATAGTCTGTAAACTTGTCTATTTATGGATACATATCACAGTTTATGTAAAGGGTTTTGTGTACTTCAACACTGGTAAATTAAATCTCATTTGCGAGCTCTCCAACTGTCTTCGTACTTTATGTCCTTGGGAACCATTTCGTTAACCCTTCAACCTTCTATAAAGGTTACTCCTTTATGCGGTCACTTTAATTATACAGTGTGATATGATTTACTAGCAACCCGTCCCAGATTCGCGCGGGTGGACAAACTTAATAATAATATCTTTATTGTATACAAAAAAAAACGTTAACACTAAACATAAACATGAAGATAATACAGTACAATGGGCAAGCTTATCTCTAGCAACAGAGATTTCTACCAGCTGACCCGTGAAAAGAAAAAACAGTAACGAATTAAACGTAGACTAGGTGTACATACATGATTTGTTGACTATGAAATACATACTTTGTTAACTTTGTTTTAAATATAAACCACCCTCTTAAATCGCTCTATCTACTAAAAAACCGCATTAAAATCTGTTGTTTAGAGTTCTAAACATGCATGAGCACAGACAGTGGGAAGCGACTTTGTTGTATACTATGTAGCGAAGCTGTAAGCTGTAAAAAACCGATTACAATTTCACTACGAAGTCGCGATTTGATAATTCCTTTTTCGTAAAGTAGCTCACGATTCCGTGATGATCCCACATAATTTTTATTATGATCTGACTACTGGTTTTAAGATATACTTAATACATTTTTATCGAGTTCATCGACGACTAGTCTGTTTTTGATAAAATTTATGTCGGACCAATTGGGAGTCATAATCTTTAAAGCTTTTCCTGATGATAGCTAACAAAAATAAATAAAAGCAACATTTTTCCATCTATTCACGCGTGATACGTTGACCAAGAGAATTATTTGTTTTTTATATGGAATTTGTTTATATATTTTTGATATGATTGAACGAAAATTGATTTGATATAATTGAGAAAAGATTGAACACTACCTAATTAACTCTATAGATCACAGTGAATCAAGTGTTCATAATGGCTCTATGAACTAACTGTTCGTTATGAGCACCAAGTAATGATGAGGGACCGTCTGCTCACATTTACCAACACTCTTTTATGATACACGCTGTATACATTTTTGTAAAAATTAGGTTTTATTCGTTTTATTTAGTTACTTTTATTCCTGTAAGATTTTTTTGCTACTTTATGTTTTCTTTTACAGCTCGTTTCGTATCTACGTTTTATTAAGGAATAGGTCAGAGAACAAACCTTCGGGTCTCTTGATGATAAGACACAGCCGTGGCCTAGAGACACCATAGATGTTATAGGTGTGTCACTGTCCTATAACCGGGATGTTAGTCATCATGTTTAGACGATTTATGGTATTTGAAGGTAAACAAGCAGACGGATTTCCTGATGGTAAAAATTCCCGGGCCCAACAATTTAATCAAATAATTAAATGTACCCAATTAAAATTATCGGTGGCAATAAAACAACCCCTCCATTATAATTGAAAGGAAAAGTAGATTGTAGCCTAAATTAATACATCCTGTACATTTCCGGTACCTATCTAGGATCGGTAGACACCTCGTTAAAACCGTTGACACGATCTTTTGTTCGTTGGTAGGGTTGCCAGATGCCGCGAATTTTCCTCAAATTTCAGGGACTTTGGTTACTTTATAAACGGAACAAATTACAACGGATATTATCTAGATTTTTGTAAGTTATAAATTTACTGTGTTTGTCACATGTTTTGTTATAATAAAAAGTGTATGGGATATTAAAACATCTTTTTGTATGAAATAAAAAGTCTCTTTATGCGAAAACGAAAATCCATAGGATTTGGTCTCTTCTCATGACACGTTATGTAAAAACTGTTTTAGTAATTTTTAAATATTTATACTTTTTTAAATATACAATCTCAGTACATTTATAAGTTACAAAAATCCAGATAATGTCAGTTGTACTTTGGTTTCTTCTCATGACACGTTCTGCACAAACTGTTATAGTAGATACGCTTTAAATATTTGATTGTCTAAATTAAGGGAAACGTCGTACAAACATTTATGCTGTAAATGTTTATTGTAACAATTAGATATTTTAATGTAAAAAGAATAACGATTTTGTTGTATATATATTGTAGTTATATACATACATTGAAGTTTCTTCAAAGAAGTCGCGATATTTTATTATGGGTTCTGGTAACCCTATTTCTTACATGTTAATTAAAACTAGCAGTAGTATAAAAAGTTGCCACATTTTCTAGTTGCGATCTAATTATGTATTATTGCGGGACACGAGCATAGCTTTTGTTATGAAATTTGCCTCGAGATTTAGTACCTGCTTTAATTTTAACTTTTTAATGAGCTAGGCTTGAGTTAAGTTTAGTATTTTCGTTTTCTATAACGGTTTAATGTAATAATAAATATTTTGCCAAAAACAAAAGTGAGTTTCTTGCCGGATCTTTTCAGTGGTAGCGTTTCGATCCGGTTCGTGGTAGATTTTAGTATTATATGTAAAGACTCGTCACAAGTGGCTTTTGTATGATGTATGTTAATAAAAAGGTTTTTCTAATTCTATATATATAAAAATCAATGCCACTTTTTGTTGTCAATTTATAACTCAAAAACGGGCTCGCCAATCAAAACCAAATTATTAGGCTTTGTTCGGATTATTTAGTAGATGGTTTTTGCGAAGTTTGCATAAAATCGGTTGAGCGTTTCTTCATTTATCACATTTTTTGTAACAAATAAATTAATAAATAGACGATCATTTTGTAAATGGGCATTTTTCAGTCACATTGAAACTTTTTTCAGTTGTTTTTTCTTTTTTGTTTTGTTGTGTTATGTTATTCATGCGTAGTACGTAGCGAAGCACGTAGCAGGCCGCTAGTTATGTATAAAAAATCCTTAATTTTATTTCATTCAAAATAATCATTCGAATAGGCAACCAGACCATTTAAGTGCACGGATTTTTTATTTTATTGTATTTTATTCTAGTTTGGTCAAAACCTTTTATTTTGTACGTTTTACAAAAACAATCAAAGTCATTTAATTTTGACTAGTAGTGTCGTACTACGCCGGGTACGCTGACCATACCTTCTTTGCAAGGCATCTCGTAAGAGGCGAGCACTTGGTGAATAAGTCATTATCAACTGGTGGTTGGTTGGTGGTAGAATGCTGTGCAGTGTTGCCTGAATAGAGATCCACTGCCTAAACTACTCCTGTCGCCATAATAACTCTGTTCCGGTACAGTAGACTTGCACAATAGCCCTTACATCGCGATCACAGGTCAGCGAGCTACCCATAACAAATATAGCGGCGTTAGACCACGGTTATCTTACCACCAGAAAAGTCGTGTGGTATCATCAGAAAAAGTCGTGTGGCTGTTCGCTGAACTCTTACATAAGAAGTGGTATCCCGTTTCTATTTTCCTACCCTGGCCTTAAGATCGTGGACACAGGACACAGCGAGCTACCCATAACATATATAGCGACGATAGGCCACGGTTATCTTATCACCAGAAAAGTCGTGTGGTATCATCAGAAAAAGTCGTGTGGCTGTTCGCTGAACTCTTACATGAAAAAGTGGCGACCGGTTTCTATTCTCCAACCCTGGACTCTATCTGAACTAAATAACGCTCCACAACCCACTACTTATGGGTAAGGGAAAATGTAAAACTTTGTTTTTTTTTTACCAGCTCACGTGGACAATGAAATGTACCTGTCGCGGGCGTTGGAGAGGCTCGGAGGGAACGCCCTGAGCAAGGACTCGGAGCCGGACATAGGAGCGGCTTTTTTTAAGTTTGCTGTTGTTACCAAAGAATTATCGGCCCTCATGAAGACTTTGGTAAGTTAAATCTTAATTTTTAACATTTTATTTTTGTATTTATTTATTTCCCATCAGAGCATGATATCAAGCTCTCTGATCTAGCTGTTCGATTTTGTACTTGAGTAGTTATAGTAACTAGTAAGGAGAAAGTTCTTATGAAGAGAAAAAACCGGGAAAATTGGAAAAACAGTACCTTAATTTATCTCCTAGACAAACTGTTAGTATCAACGTAATGTCAACGTAATCCATTTCCCGTTATCATTGCGTCATCCCAAAACGAATAGACCAATTCTGCTGTTTCTTTGGTTGTCATGTTAATTATTGTCAGAATGTTCTTACGAAGAGAAAAGCTAGGATTGTTGCAGGAAAAAGGGATAAACGATACTTAGATCTTTACCATACAAAGTGTTAGTAACTGTTCATGTCAAGCGAAACAAAGTTCGCCGGGTTGGCTAATTTTCTAATAAATACAACGACGCCAGGGATTAGTTATATGCCCGCTTGATGATAAGCTTGCCAATTATATTATTGTGGGATTTAGTGTTGACGGTTAGTCGTGAGTGCCCTTTTTCTGCCTCTGTGTACCGCTTCGGTGTACAGGCGTGGAGACAAAAAATCCGTGACAATTAACAATCTCGGTTGTATGAAATTACCTAGTCATCATAACCCGTTATTTAATAATATGATACAAACAGGTTTTGATTTAATAAACTAGTTTTTTTTATAAACGTGCTATTCCATCCATATGAAATTGTAAATAACTAGCAGTTTCACGCAGCTTCGCCTGCGTAACTTGTCTTCTACTATACCGATTTGGATGAAACAAAGCCTTTGTCACTCGTGGATAATGTAGCTTTCGAATGGTGAAAGAATTTTTAAAATCGGTCCAGTAGTTTTTGAGCCTATTCATTACAACCAAACAAACAAAGTTTTCCTCTTTATAATATTAGTATGACAAAATATACTATCATAACAGTACATTAAATTAGAATATGATTATCATATTAATAATTTTAAATTATCGCCCCTGTGGTCTAGCGGTTCAGGGGTTGGACTTGACTGCATGAGGTCCTGGGTTCAGATACCGGGTCGGGCAATAAAAATAAACCCGGGTCCAATTTTCTGAATAAAAAAAAAATGCTCGGGATTGGATATGTGACCGGTTGGCGATAGGCTTGCCATCTATCACATTGTGGGACTTATGCCCGATTTCACCAAGAGCCCCTATATTTTAGGGGACTTTTAACGTATTTTGGGGGACTGTTTTGTATGGAAACAGTCCCATAAGTAACGTTAAAAGGTCCCCTAAAGTATAGGGGCTCTTGGTGAAATCGGGCATTAGTGTCTTCGGCTAGTCGTGGTTGCCTTGGTTGTGCGTGCCTCTGCATTCCTTTTCGGGGATATGGGTGTTAAGATATTTTAATTTTAAATTCGCGTCCATAACTAGTTAAAGATGAATCAACGAAAGCTATTAGCAAAGTATTGGTTATGTTTGCTGTCTTTAGGTCGAAATGAATTATTTATGGGTTTTTATTATTTCTAATTAAGTATATTTGAAAATTAGGGCTTTGGAAATAATTCCAATACCAAAATATAAATTTGCAATTTATATATATAAAATTTAATGATACTATGCCTGTACGAAATATACTGTACATAGCGCAGGTACAATCAAGTCCTCCAATCGAATAGCGACTTCCGGCGCCAGTTCACAAAATACGAGTATATGTTTTTTTTGTATATTAATTGTTGTTATAGTTTAGTATATTAATATTCTAACCTTTAAGTGGTGTCATAAACAAGACAATCATGCCCGTGCAGGAAAATAAGAAAATCATATCATAGCCTACAAATATGTATACAAAGGGCGGCGTGTTGGTCAGAATGTCAATATTTATTCCATTAATGTATACATAGTATAAATTCAACATTTATAACACAAAATAAAGGTTTTACGCATCTGTAAAACTTTTATTGCTAATAATATGATCTGATGATTGATAATAATATGAGATCGTGAAAGAGAGAGCTTAGTCCAGAGATTCCCAAAAGGCTAGGAATAGAATTGGAAGCCCCTAGTATGAGTTAATCGTGGGCGATGACAATTATTAACAGGTGAACCGCTTGCTCGTTTGCCTCTTCTATAAAAAAAAACGACGTGTTGCACTTCCGGCACAAGTGAAAACTTGAATAATAACGTTGTGCATTTAAGCTATTTTGGAATGGTTAGGGAATAATTTTGCACGAAGTACTATCATTTATGTGGTAGAATACAATATTCATTTATTGCGCTATCTTTTCGATCAGGTCACGTGTCCTGACGCGAGTTTAGAAGTGCGCAACGCCGCTAAAGAAGTTTTCACTTCAAAAATGACGATATTCGAGTAGGCGATCTGTCCAACACTTTCGAGTTCCTACGTATTAACGTTAACCCGGTTATAATATTTTATTTTCTAGTTAACACAACAATGTATTCGGGTTAACAGTTCTTAGAAGAGCGGTAGTGAGTTTTCGCGCGTTGAACGATGATTGAATTAACGCGTGGTGCGTGGGCGCAGCACAGATTGTGCTCTGCAAATGGGTCACGGTAAAGACCTATCGTGTCTGGTGGACAGGATTTGATGCATTGGTGCTCATTCCGCTGAGCATCAATTTGTTTTAAATGTGTGTTGTCTTTGTTTTTTGGAGTTTAATCCTTAAGAAACGATTTGAGTTATAAGGCCCGGTACGGAAATTTTATGAGTAAAATCAAGTGTAACACGAAAAGTTGAGGCGTTACGTAGAAAGAGACAAACATATATATCTTGTGGATTGAACGTGTAAAAGAATGAGAAGGACTACATTACACAGCGTATCTCATTCTCGGGATCTCCTCCTGCGCGATACTTCGTAGTCTCCGTGCAGGAGGAGTCGCCCGCCATCTATCAAAATACTGACTATTTGGATCACACTTCTAATGTCTGCGATGATGCTAATTTAAGAAGAATTAACATAACTAAATCTGCTGTAGGAGACATGTGTGCTGCAAGATACATTTCGTAAGGAGTAAACTCTAATCGTGCGTAGCTGACACATACACATTTTTTTTTAATATTGGAAGGCAAACGTCTGTTCTCTGCAAATGGGTCACGGTAAAGACCTATTTAGTCTGGTGGACAGGATTTGATGCATTGGTGATCATTCTGCTGATCATCAACTTAATTTATTTTAAGTGTATGCTGTCTTTGTTTATTTTTATTATTTGATATTGGAAGGCAAACGATTGTTCTCTGCAAATGGGTTACGGTAAAGTCCTATCGTGTCTGGTGGACAGGATTTAATACATTGGTGCTGATTCTGCTTAGCATCAACTAATTTTATTTTAAATGTGTGCTGTTTTAATTTTATTTGATATTGGAAGGCAAACAAGCAGGACGCATTTCCTGATGGTAAGAAATTCACACCGCCTAGAGACATCAAATGTAGGAATGATGCGTAGCCAACCTGAGGCCGGAATATTAGGCCTCGAGCAAAAGTTAAATTGTTTAAGTTTACTGGCTACCTTACCCTCCTAACCGGAACACGTCACCGGTAACGCTACCACCGCGTTACCTGGTAAATCGGGTAATTTGCAGCGAAACTTTACCACCTAGTAGGTTGTTACGGTGCTAGTGACGGTAAGCCTATCTAATGAAACAAAAAAATAGATCATAGAACATTTTAGATACATATGTTAGTATTGTTCTTATTTGTCAACTTGTGACGTGTCAATATTTTCCGAGGAATGAATTAAAATCTGTAAAAATGACACGTACACACTAATCTGACAGCACTAAACGTTTTGTTTTTATCACTATCGTTGAAAGAAGATAGCGATAACTTAAAATTGTTTCAGTGAATGCGCAACAAAATGACCATCATTTTTAATTATAGACCTGGAAAAGATTATGATCCCCTCGTTGATCGAAGGACTACACTCATAAGTCCAACGAACTATCGCGAAGCTCAGGTTCGATACCCTACAGGGGTAGGCGTTTGTGTGATGAACTCATTTCTTCCAAAAATGTTGTATGTCTCTATTACTGTGTATTAAATTTGGTTTAGGGTTGGATAGAATATTGAAAATTGAAAACCTGGTGTTATAAAAACAGACAGATTTGCTGATGCCTAAAATTTATATTGACAATAGACACATAATAATGGTGAAATGCGAACTAAGTTGTTCGATCACTGTGTGAGTGGAAATTACCCAGCCGTTCATGTACACTCTTTATCATCCCACCAAAAAGGGAACACAATATAAGCAATAACTGACATAATGGCGATAGTAATTAGGCGCGAAATTAGTTTCAATGTGGACAAGTCGCTGCCTATTACCATCTAGTAAACAGATATTAAGTTGAAAAGAAACTTATGTTTCGTAAAAAGCGATCTTTTTTTTATTTAAACATATTTTATTAAGCATATTATTATTTACAAGCTGTTGCCTGCGGCGTTGTCCACGTGGTCAATGGTCCAAGAACATTTTTTCGGGATAAAAATTATCCTTTTGTTAATCCAAATTACCCCCTGTGTATGTGCCGATTTTCATGAAAATCGGTCCGGCAGCTTTTGCGTGAAAAAGTTACAAACAAACATACAAACTTTCGCATTTACAATATTAGTAGGATTTTATTTTATTGCTTATCTTACTGAACCCAACTTAACTTTTTAAAGGATTTACGCCTGTTGAGCGTTCGCGTCAATACAAGTCCCATAAAATCAAGTGAAAAGGGTAAAGGGAACAAGTAAAACCTCTTTGTAACTCGAATACGGGTTTTGGAGCTGACAGCTCCGTGGAACGGCAGCCGAGCGAGATTGGATTGCGCAGAATCCAAGACCTGCCCTTGACACGTTGCAATCCTTTGTCCTTCCGATAAACTATTATATCATTTTCATACCGTTCTGTTTTAAATTATGTATTGTAAGTGTTTTTAAGTGTTTTCGTAATTTGTCAGGTTTTCGATTATCGGGTTGCGCAACTTAAAATAGGTTCGTCCAATACTCTTATATAAACACCGTTGCCCGGGATCGGAAAAGTTCATTGGCGATAGGTTTGGCGCATATCGCATTGTGGGACTAAGTACCTTCGGATAGTCGTGAGTGCCCTAAAAAATACTCTACCTACCTCTTACGATAGGATTTGGAACCACTTTTTCTCGCGAATCCGTATTATGGAGTTGGCAAGCGTAGTGGCAAATTTCCTAGCTGCCTTATAGCAACATCGAAGTGTTGACGGCAAAATGTTAAGAAATCTTCAAAACACCCTTTTTCCCCACTGTACAGACGGACCACAGAAGGTTTTTAATAGATTTTTGACAATGCGCCTGTGATTACTTACATTGATATGTGACGAGACCCGGGATTGGATATGTGACGGGTTGGCGATATGCTTACCACTTGTCACATTGTAGAACTTAGTGTCTTCGGCTGGTCGTGGGTACCTTGGTTTTCCCTCTGCCAATCGCTTTAGGGATATGGGTGTGAAGATTCTTCCTTACTTTTGCTTAAGAAACATCTTTTCTTAATAAAATTGAGAGTAAAGGAGAGGTGATCTATCACATAGTGACTCTAGTCAGCCTTGATGTTTCTACGACCTTCAACCGAGTTTGACATAGGACACTCCTTTCTAAGTTACCGTACAACGTTAACGGTAACAGACGATAATGTTATGCCTGCTAAATTTCCGCCAGTGCATCATCATCGCTTCTTCTACACATTTCTCTGTCATCTCATCTCATTCATCTCTCATGTTCATCGCCTCTGTGGTCTAGCGGTCCGGGTGTTGGACTTGCCCGCAGGAGGTCCCGGGTTCGAATCCCGGGTCGGCCGACAAAAAAGAAATTTGTTTTTTCCAATTTTCTAATTAAAAAAAATATTGGGATTGGAAATGTGCCCGGTTGGCGATAGGCTTGCCACCTATCACATTGTGGGACTTAGTGTCTTCGGCTAGTCGTGGGTGCCCTGGTTTTGCCTCTGCCTATCTCTTCGGGGATATGGGCGTGAAGATACATTCTACACACTATGACTATGCTACAACTCGATGGTATTGAATGACGATGTTACGGTTGATGATGTTTATATGGGTCGTAATATTGTTTAGACACAGATGGAAGAGATCAGGAATTGGCTTGGTTTGGATGTTGAGGTCTTGGGAACGAGTCTAAAATTGCCGCCACCTGAATATAGATACATTCTAACCTATATTTTATTTTTTTTATCATTCGCCGGATCTTTTCAGTTTATGGCTGCGATTCCGATTCGTTTGTAATCTATAAAAATGTCGACGCGCACAAGTACCACATGTATGGTCCACATAAATATAGTTTTTTTTATTCTGTTTCCTAGTACACTTTTGGCTTTCATTCCTTTATCATTCCTTATCATCATCTATTAAGTGGGCTGAGGGTCAAAATACCAAGCAATTAATCATAAAAAAGGACTTCCAGAAACTTCGAGCTTTTTGCCGAACCAAACTTCGGTCATCGTTCCGCGCCCCACCGCTCTGAGACGTCCTGCCCTTCACCCATGTTGCTCTGTTTCTTTTTTTTTTACGTAATCAGAATTACCAATGAATATAAATGCAGCACTAGCGACCGTCAAGCCTGAGATCATCGGGAAGAATATTTTTTAACGAGCATCGACTAGAGCATTCACTAGAATGCTAATGAAAATATGCATAGCAATGTTTAGCTCTATGCTTGGCTTGGCTCGTTGTTCAGTTCGACAAATATAAAAACGGCGAATGCTCGATGTTCTGTTACAAGTGAATGCTCAAGTCTATCAGCTCTTTTAGGTTTACATTGACATTACAGTATATACTATAGTCTAATAAACTTAAATCTCAAACCTAGGAGTACTTTAGCTTATGTTTATTATTAAGCGGGTCATATAGGGGTATAAGGGTAATAAATATCTCTGGGCTGGAGACCAAACGCTCTAATTTGATAGAATCTAAGTTCTAATATAGAGTTGCGCAGTTTGTGGACAATATTCTTTTCTTCGTCTTATTTTATTAAAAGTATGTATGTTAGTCCGGGTGGAATCTTGCAAGTTGGATTTGTTCCACTAGTTACTGATTGAGCAGAAAATTTGCATACATACGTTAATCGGATGTCAATGCAAAATTATTATGACATTCATCTTATCTGATGATGGAACTGAATGGCTATAGGAGCTACTAAAATTCCCTAAATTATCCTGTCGTGTTTGGGCTTATTTGATGCGTCTTGAATAGTAGTACTTCTCAAGTTTATTGCTGGGGATAGCTTCTACAAATTATATAGCTTGTGATCAAAATTATTTTTTTTTGTTAAAAACTCATTTTTTCTACCGAACCCTATGAACTTCGTATTGCTTGACAGCTACTACCAATTTGTATGGAAAAATTGAAGTATTTTTTTTTATTTTACAATTTTTCTGGTTTTCCTACTTATAAGAACCTTCTCTTCACAACGGCTATCGCAAAAAAAAATTTGCAGTATTGGTTCACCCGTTCAGGTGCGATGCGATGATCATGCGAAATAGGGATTCATTTTAGTGTAGATAGATAGGGAGATACCTATATATATTTAAGCACGTAGCCGCTATTAAATTATGAGGCTTAACAAAGTAGGATAATGAAAGTAAACGTCACAGCGAAAGGTTAGTGGCTCGGCAAACTTGTCTCGTCGATTGCCACAGCGGCCACTGCCCAGCCACGTACAAATTTGGAACAGTACAAAAACTAAGCCTACGAGGGCCAAACTGAAAGTTTTTAGAACTGGCAACTTAAAAGCATTATATTAAAAAAATAAGTTTAAATTTTGAAAATAGAACTCTTTACCAATAATATTG
>NJDD01003137.1:66222-88014 GCA_002245505.1 Calephelis nemesis
AGACGTGGAATTACTGGGTCACCCGCCGTATAGCCCCGACCTCGCGCCCTGCGATTTTTATTTATTCCCGAAAATAAAAGAAAAACTTCGAGGAAAACATTTTATGGGCGCCGAAGTAGCAGTGGCTGCGTTTCAAAACGCCGTCGAAGAGACCCCTAAGGCCGAGTGGGCAAGCTGCTTTTCTCAATGGTTCCATCGAATGCAGCGATGTATTGATGTAAATGGACGCTATTTTGAAAAGTTAAAATAAAACTAATAACTTGCTAGAATGCTTAGTTTTTGATTTTCTAAGAACTTTCAGTTTGACCCTCGTATGGCCCGGCCGTTTCGCGTGAAGGCACAGCGAGATTTGTTATCGTTAATTTTTTAGGGAATTTATTACAATGATCTCATGTCTCCTCAGTTTGTAACAGTTTGCTTAGATTGTTTGACTATGTAAAGATATTCTATATAAAGGTAGAAAGCTAGTTGATAGGTGTTTTTTGTGTTATAAGTTAGCGATTAAGCAAGCGGTTCTCCTTGATGGCAGAGCTCTTTGCAGCAGCTAGTCCAGACTGGTTCCATCTCATTGCCTATTACTAGAAGAGTAGCCGGTAGACTTATATATGTAGCCTACTCTAAGATCCTGAGTTCGAGGCCATAAGATAGCAATGTGTAATATGTGTGTGTAATATGTAAATAACATCTATGGTGTTTGTAGACGACGATTGCTTCTTACCATCAAAAGGGCCTGTTTGTTCATTATTTGTGTAACACAAGAAATTGCTTAAAAGTTCAAGTATATGTATATGTTGGTCAAGCATAGAATAATGTGAAAATAATAAATAAAAACTTCTGCGGATTAGCGGCCCAGGTGTTGGATTTGATTTTATGAGATTCCGGGTTCAGTTTTCAGAATCAGAATCAGAATAATCTTTATTCACATGAACCATACAAGTGGTATTTGTGCGCGTTGACATTTTTTAAACTACCACCGGATCGGAATCGCGGCCTCACACTGAGAAGATCCGGCGAAAGAAACTCAGCGGACTTGTCTTTTTTCAATAATAATATTTACAATATAATCTAGATTAAAAATACAAATTACAATCTGATTTTAATTTAAATAAAAGGTACAACAAATTACATTACAAATTGCAGAGTGAGATTGAAATCTCTATCCCTAAGCATGTTCATCTTCCAAATACTTTGAGACATATTTTGACATAATTTTACCTTTATACATTTTTTAAACTTATTTATAGGTAGATCTCTAATACCAATGGGCAGCATAAGCTGCTACAATAATGTAGAAACGTATACATTGACCCACAAAGGATTTATTAATTTTATGGAGACGAGTTTTGTATGCGACTAAATTATTTTTATTCCTCGTATTAATATCGTTAACATCACATTTTTTTGTAAACATACATAGATTTTTTTTAAATGTATTGAGAACTGAATCTTAAAATATTTTATTTCTTTGAATTTTTCTCGGAGGGAATCCCTTACCTTAAGATTATAAATACTCTAATAGGTCTTTTTTGTAATACAAATATAGTATTTACATCTGCATAATTCGTTCGGGCAACAAGAAAATATGGTTTTTCCAATTTTCTAATAAAAAAAAGTTTCTCGTTGTTGGATATGTGCCCGGTTGGCGCTAGGCTTGCCACCTATCACACTGTGGGACTTAGTTTCTTCGGCTAGTCGTGGGTGTCTGGACACCAGAACCTGGGGTTCTGCCTCTGCCTAACGCTTCGGGGGTATGGCGTGAATATACTTTTTATTATAATATATAACAACGTATGTGTTAAACGTAAAAGTTGTATAACGGGCTACAAAGGAGCCCGTGTTGGTCCGGTTGTAGAATAGACCATCTGCCTTCCTGCCAGGCAGCTCGTAAAAGGCATAGGCTCACCGTCACTAACACCGTGACATCTTACTAGGTGGTAGAGTTTCGCAGCGACTCGCCCGGATTGGTACCACCACCTTACCTATTCCTGCCGCCATAACGTCAATGCCTGCTGTTGACGTGTTCCGGTTGGAGGGTAAGGTAGCCGGTAAACTGACTTTGTTCGAGGCCTTACATCCCGGCCTCAAGTTGGAAAGGCACCATTGCCACCTTTGGTGTCTATAGGCGACGTGAATTTCTTACCATCAGGAAATCCGTCTGCTTGTTTGCCTTCCAATATTATAAAAAAACGAAATACCTGACCTGTAAATACTTTCAAAGTACTTGTCGAATATTTCGTTTGCTTACTGTACATGGAAACTGTTCGTACTTTATACTTAGCGGACGTAAAACTGATAGTATCTTAATCTGTCAGTTCTTACTAACGGCTTTTGTTTCAACATTACAATAATGAAATGACGATCTCATGACAACAATTTGCATACAATCGGGGGGAGTAAGCCACGCGCGTGCTTCCAATTAGAACAATGATCATTGTTTTATCGAGTTTCGTGTAATTGTGGTTGTGTTCTTGCGAGAAAAACTCGATAGAGGGTTCTGTATACAGATAGTAGACACGAAACGTCTATTCGATAAGAAAACTCACTACAAAAAATGAAATGTAACTAAAAACGTATCTAAGCGATTGCATAACTTCTATCGCGGGCCTTGAGCGTGGAGACCGAATCCAGAAATTCCGTAACGAAAATAACCTAACACCCCCACTCCGACCGGCACAGCGGTGATACTTTTTAGTTATGCTATCTATCGGTGAATAGCAGGACTTTTAATGGCTTAGATCACGCTTGTCTCTAGTTCAGCAACTCGCCTCTACGTGGCATTGGTTGTATCGGCGTTACTGCGCATGCGCAATCCCCCTCTTCGCCTCGCAATATGGTGACTCATGCCTGCTTATGCAATAGCTTTACCGCGGCAGTCTCCGAGTGCCACACGTCTTTTCTTTTCAAACTTACTAAATTAAGACGTTTTTGCACATTGTGGCACTTAGTATCTTCGATTAGCCGTGTGTGCCCTAGTTGTGCCTCTATCTAGCTCTTTAGGGATATGGGCGCAAAGATACTTTAAGATGTTTTTGTTAAATTACAATAATGTAAATAAGATAATAAATATCCTTGGGCAAGTTACACAAATTGAGTCTAACCCCAAAGTAAGCAAATTATATGCGTGTTTAATGGGTATGGTTAGTCAACGATTCTCATACATAGAAATAGGTACTTAAATAGGTACCAGAATAAATTTAATAATAATGCGAATGTGAAAGGTTGTAGGTACCCGGGGAGACCTAGGTTGACCACCACGTTCCAATGTTTGGGTTTTGTCCGAAGGTGGTACCAAAAGTCTCGATACCGGCGAGTTTGTATGAAAAGGGTTAGCAAATGTGAAAGAAGCTAGGCAGGTTTGCAAAGATCATGAAATTCAGGCTCGAAACTCTCCGCCTATCGCCTGTAGGGTCTTGGCGTGAAGATAAATGAGACGTTTTTATTATATTCCTTGTTCAACGTGACCAAAGTAACATTAAGCAGTAATTAGAGGTCTTGTAGCCTCTGGCAGAAAGGTTGAAGTGTTCGTGATATGATAAGAAACAGAAATATGTTTTCTTGAGGAACAATAATTGTGATAAACCGGAGACAGTAAGTCCCACTTCGTGAAAAGGTGGCAAGCCTGCCAACCTGCATGTCAAAGTCAATTCCGGGCAAGGTTTTTAATGTAAAATTTGAAAAAAACGTTCTGTTTTTGTTGCTCGACCCAGGGACCAAGCTTGGGACCACATGAAATTATGTCCAACGCCGCCGGAGCGCTAGAACGCAGAGACGAAACACTAGGTAACAATAGGCTTTTTTGAGGCATCTTGCCTACTCAACAAGAGATTTGGCATGAAGATATGTGTGTATGTAATAATGAAGAACTCATAAACAATAGTTCACATAAAATGATTTAGTTAAGGCGCATTTAGAGCACGTTAATTGTTAAAATGGTTCGTAATTACCAGTGTAATGCGATTATCTACTTATTGCCGTTCATAAAAGCAAAAAGTAAAATACGAGTAAACAAAATAAATTTCGAATATGCTTGCGTATTTGTTGTGCAATATTTTTTTCATGATATTGGTAGGCAAACAAGCAGACGGATTTCCTGATGGTAAGAAATTCAAGCCGCCTATGGACACCAAAGGTGGTAATGGTGCGTTGCCAACCTGAAGCCGGGATGTTAGGCCTCGAGCAAAAGTAAATGTACAGGCTGCCTTATCCTCCGAACTGAAACACTCTTTGACATTTCAACGACAAGTGGAGTCGTTATGAAATAGGTAAGGTGGTGGTACCTATACGGGCGAGTCGCTTCGAAACTCTATCACCTAGTAGGATGTCACGGTGTTAGTGACAGAAAGCGATGAAAGTATGGCGGCAGGAATAGGTAAGGCGGTGGTACCAATCCAGGCTAGTCGCTGCGAGACTCTACCACCTAGTCAGATGTCGCGGTGTTAGTGACAGTAAGCCTATGCTCGCCTTTTAAGAGCTGCCTGGCAGGAAGGCAGTTGGTCTATTCTGCAAGTGAGTTCGAACCAATTCGGGCATTAAGTCATCCTTTGTACAGTATTGTGTATAAAAATATATAAAAACATAGTAACTGTAAGTTTGTGCAAGAAAGTAATATAGCCGATACACACCACAGAGGAGCGAAGCTATAAAATACATTTTAGCACGATTTACTTGCCTATACCGTTTATTTATTATTATTACCTTGTGAACTTAAACTTCCATGCGTATTTCCAAAACTTAATTTATTTTCTGTTTTGATGGAAGGACATTCTTTTCAATCTTTAAAGTATGTTAAAGGTGAGTTGCCCACCTAAAGCTGGAATCTTATGTCTCTGCCGTCAATTAGTTTTCCACCGGCTATCTTACAAAACGGAAAAATAATGATATCAATTACGGTCGACAACTATGCTATAAATAATCTGCTATGTTTGGACTGTGTTCTAGAGTACCTAAAATATCATGCCCGAATCCAATATCCAATTTTCCCCGTGTTGGTCCGGCCTCCTTTGCAGAATAGACCATTTGCCTTCCTGTACCAGGCAGCTCGTGAATGGCGAGCATAGGCTTACCGTCACGGTGTTAGTGACTCACCCGGATTGGTACCACCGTTTTACCTATTCCTGCCGCCATAACGTGAATTGTTTTGGTTCGGAGGGTAAGGTAGCCGGTAAACTTACTTTTTTTTGATCGAGGCCTAACATCCCGGCCTCAGGTTGGCAACGCACCACTACCATTTTGGTTTTTCTAAGCAGCGTGAATTCCTTACCATCAGGAAATCCGTCTGCTTGTTTAATAGTTAAGATTTCCATACAAACTTTCAACCACTAATAAAGTGTTGATAATACAAAAACAGTATGTTTGAACTCGAATCTTTACCTATGTGCATATCAAATTTCATTCAAATCTGTTCAGCGGAAAGTGCAACAGACGGACAGACAGACTTTCGTATTATTAATATTAAGTATGGATGTTATGGTAAAAGATCCGGGTCTGATATAAAATAGACCATCTGCCTTCCTGCCAGGCAGCTCGTAAGAGGCTAGCAAATGTTCAATCTTAACAAGACTACTACTCGTACTAATGTGTAACAAGACTACTGGTGGCTGCAGCTCACCCGGGAAAATATCCACCGGCTAGCCTTTCCCTGCCGCCATAATGGCATTGCCGTGTCACAATCTGAGTGGAAGGGTAACCTATACATTTTACAATTGACCTACCACCTCGGCCACAAGATAGCGACGCATCTAAAACATCTATAGTGTCTATAGGGCATGGTTTAGTTCTTACCATCAGGAGAACCGTGTGCTTGTTCGCTACCTTACCGCATAAAATCGATTATTAATTACTTTTTTACTTCATTCATGAAATTAGGTTATTTTAATGGCAATTACATATTCATTTTCTATAGTTTTTGGCCCGGTTCCTGTAATCAACGAACTACAAACTATTAGTATAACTATTGGTAATTTGCCTAAAAGTAACGAAGTATTGCTCATAGTTACACAAAAGCTTTGAGTTCGCTAAAGAAAATGAACAACTGTTATTAGATTTTTTTACTATTCGTATAAAAACAACGTAGTCGTAAATAAAACGATTCGTTTCTTGAATATATAGAAACCGGGCGCTAATGCCATATTTTTGTAATGTTCCTAAATTAATAGTGTCTCTTTATAGCCTAAAGGTAAAAGGCGTTATGGGCTCAGATAGAATAGTCGTAACATTTAAACGAACGAAGTTTACCTTAATGAGGATAATTTGTCCCAGATAAATCGTTGGAACTTGCTCCAGTTAAACTTGCGTCCATTTTCCACTCCGAAATATGATTTAGATTATTGAGTTTAGTGATTAATTTTTCTGGAACACGTATTAATTTCTGCTGCAATAGTATTTTATGAAACCGATGTGGAATTATCTAGAAATTCAGCTGGATTATTTTACTAGTGCTACTAGTGTAGTTTAGTATAATCTTTTTTTATGTGAGAGGTCAAGGAACAAGCACGCGGGTCTCTTGATGGTGGGAGACAACGTGGACTATAAACACCATAGATTTTACACGTGGTCACTGTTCTGTGGTTGGGAGTCTTCTTATTCCTATCATAACTTATAACGTTAGTGTTGCCATATTGTGTTCTGTGCTGAAGTATGCGGTAGTCTAGCATACGTAGCTGAAGATCCCGTTCAAAGGTAGTGACAATTAGAGATGACCTCTGTGGTCTGACATTGGCGTTGACTACTTGAGGTCCCGGGTGCGATCAGGTCGGACAACTTTGTGTTTTTCCAATTTTCTTATAAAAAAACAAGGATGGGCACTTACCCCTTATCAAGGGGATAAGCGCCCTATTGGCTATAAGTTTGCCACCTATCACATTGTGAGGAAACCAGTAAAACCTTTTACTGGTTGTGCGTGTTCTGGTTGTACTGGATACGGGCCTGAATAAACATTTTAGAGTCTTACCTACTCAATTGTAACGAAGTTCCTTGCGCAGGCTTGGAGGAGATAGGGATTATGCTGCGCGATCTAACTGAAAAAAAATGTGTAGTAACAACCGTAAGAAAAAACCGTGGAATAAAAAAGTGAATTTAGACGTGCGCAGGCGCGACAGTCGTATATACAAGCGAGTAGTGTATAATACCTTTCTCCCTCCCTCACTCCACCCCGCCAATGCATAGTATATACTCATGAATTGTGTCGATTCTACATTAGCCGAAGGAACTTCGTTTCTACCTGGTGTCCCACGACACCACATTTATATTTTAAAATCTTACCTCACGTCTTCTGCGTCTAAAGACTTTAAATGGTATTGATCGCTCTGTCACACTTTCTATTTTTGATCAGACGCCAAAAGTCGAAACTTTTTTCCGAGCTCTTCCTCTTTTACAAATCTAAATTGAATAAGCGAGAAATATATTATGATCCAATTCTCTATTCCAACTTGTGCTACGTTTAAAAATAAACTTCGTTTTGCAGTTGAGCGAAACTCAACTTTCGTACTTAAAATAATTAAAAATGTGCTTCCTGAAGCTGTAGTTCCGGAAATTTACAGTTTGGACGTATTCAAAAAGGCCGCATCTAGTTTGATAGCCCTCCATTTACCTTCTCACGTCTTTCCACCAGATGGATTATGGATATTCCACCAGAGATTCAGCTACACTTCCATACTAATGTTACAAATGAAAATGTGTATTAGTTTTATTAGTGATGTTGTTTTAGTGTATGGACGTAGAAGTGAGTCTACTTTAAGGAAGGGAGTGTGATAATGGCTACTTTTGTCCCCGTATCTCAATGGGTTCCCAGGAGATAGCTAAATGTCGTATTTTTATGGAATAATGGTACATGACACTTGTGGCTTATAAATACCAGTAGAGGTCATAGGTGTGCTGTGCTGAGTGGTCGGGGTGTTGTGTTATAAGGTCTGATTAACAGCTACGCGATCTTCCAGTACCAGAACACGATGGTGTCAGTCATTATGGCTTTTGCAATTTATAGGTAAGGTTGTGGATCCTTACTGGTGCAAGTTGCTGCACAGCAATCTTTGAACATCTGCAGCGTTATCATAAACATAATTTTAACTGTTTCATTGAACACTGTCTATCCAACCAATAACAATCTACACGTGGATGACGTGGCAGCATTCTATTGGCTGAGAATCCAATTTCAGACAGTGCTCAGTAAAACCCGTGTTCAGAGTTTGTTTATATTTGTTGTAATGAGACTAACGGCACTCTCATTAGCTTTACATTAATCGATGATACAGGAACAAATTTGATATCCAGTGACCCTTTGTTGATTGTAATTTAAAGATCGACCTCCGGTCATCACTAACATTTGACCTTTATCCACTACTTGTACATAATCAATTTACAGCTGACCTTATCCCGATGTTGTCAAGTAAAAGTAAAAGTAAGTTGTTGTCGTACGGTTTGTAAAGATAATAAAAATATGAATGTGGATGGATGCAGCCACCCGGGGACACCTAGGTTGATATTTCACTCTCAAATTGATCTGGTTTTGTCCGTGGATGATGTCAAGAGCATGGGCGTAGCTAGGTACAGGCAAAGGAGGGCAGCAATCACCCCCCACCAAGAAGAGGGTGCAAATAGATCTGCAACTGTTTACGTGACCGAAAACTGTTTAAACAAGCTACGTAAAATAAGCAAAACAAAGATAAACTTTAAAAAAACTTTTATAAACCACACGGAATATTCATCAAGTAAATTTATTTCTAGTTAGTTATCGCCTCTGTGGTCTAGCGGTTCAGTTGTTGGACTTGACTGCTTGAGGTCCTGGGTCGGGTCGGGTCGGGTCGGGTCGGGTCGGGCAACAAAAAGAAAATTGGGTTTTTCCTATTTTTCTAATAAAAAAAAAATGTTGTTCGGGATATGATATGTGCCCGGTTGGCGATAGGCTTGCCACCTATCACATTGTGGGACTTAGTATCTTCGGCTAGTCGTGGGTGCCCTGGTTGTGCCTCTGCCTACCTCTTCGGGGATATGGGCGTGAAGATACTTTTTAGTTAATATATTTTGTTTTGAATGATTACCCTCTACTAGGTACTTACTTATGTGAGATGGACATGAGAAAAATCATGATTTAAAAATTAAGTTTAGGATTTTCTTTATCTGCCAGACACTAAGTCCCACTGTCGGACAGATGACAAGCCTATCGCGAACCGGGCACATGTCCAATCCCGGGCAATGTTATTTTTATTAAAAAATTGAAAATACACATTTTCTTTAATTTTTTTTGTTGACTCAGAGATCTAACCCACGAATCACGAAGTCAAGTCCGATACCTGACCGCTAGTCCACAGAGGCGATTTTTTGAAGTCTAGATTTAGAAATTGACCAAATTACATAGCCGTCACTCACTTTTGAGCCTTGTTCTATATTCCCCACACGTTCAAAATCAATTTACAGTTGACCTTACCCTGATCTTATCGGGATAAAAATAGGCTTTTGTATTTTTATAACAACACTCTTAACTCTTCTGTGGTGTAGCGGTTTAGAGTCGGACTTGAATCTTGAAATCCCGAATTCGACCCTTGGGTCGGGCAACAAAGAAATGTGTATTTTCAATTTTCTCATAAAAATAACGTGGCCAGGATTAGATTTGTGCTTCGAGAGGCTTGCCACCTATCACATTGTGGGATTTAGTATACAGTTAAAGTGTGTGAAGATATATGTTTTTTAATAATCAGACTTTTTTAAAGCAGATTTTTATGTGACGGCGAAAATGTACACAGCTCTCTTAGTATTTTTTTTTGATAAAATTCTTGCCTTTTGAGTAATTTTTCCAAAAAATCATGAATATAGTATACTTTTATTATTTATAGTTTATGAATTTAAAACTTTGACGATTAAATCGAAAAGTAATAGAAAGAACTTTGTAGTAATATAGTTTCTCAAAATGTGTTAATCTATCCATGGCCGCTTATTACCATAAAAATATCAAGGTAAACTTTATAGAACCGAAATACCATTTTACAAGGTCAACTTTATGAAACCTAAATCCAAATTTTCTTAAAATTCGTGCCGTTTGGCACGATTTGGAGGGAAACTGGGCATGCAACTAGCAACACTTTCAAGAATTAAGCTAAATTCGTGTTCAATCACAAGGGTTGCAAATGTTTGTTGTGTTATCGTGTACAACAATCTCCCGATACTTGCTCAAATTAATAAAGAGGGTGTTCAATGGCTTTACTACATATTCCGGTTTCATTGTACCCGACCTGCCCCCAACCCTCGACTCTCGTGACTGGCGCGTTCGCTCCATTGGCTGCACAATCGCCCATCGTGGATACGTTCTATCTTTAAAGTGCTTCTCTTCATTATTTTCTAGTGTAGTAGACTTTGCCGTACAAATAACTCCAGTATCTATATATTAATACGTGATGCCAAAACTTTGGAACCCTTTTTTGCGAAAATTGCGAGGATGCAGGAGTATAAAATTTGACACACTTATAGTTTATGTGTAGGAAAAGTGCAGAACACTAATATTTTTCAATAATAATGATTATAAAGTACATTAAATCAATAAATAAAACATTACCCACACTACCATGCATTTGACACACACAAACAAATATATTGATGATAACGATAAAAGATCACAGATGGCGCACTAAAAAGTTTGGAAACAAAGTAGTTGGTCTTGAGAAATGAAAATGGCGTTCTTATCCACAAGATATTAAAATATATTATGGTCGAATTTCGACCAATTTGCGACCACTAGTATTTTACAAAATTCTAAAAATGTTATTCAGAAGTAAACAATGCAAACGTTTTGAAAAATGTTTTATTCGCCTAAACCAGCTTTTCCCATTTGATGGGTCATCAGTATGAAATATCGAGTCGTAATATACCTGTTTTATTTTTGAAATATCACATACTAACGATCGACTGATCGTAAGTATTCGTAAATAAAACATAAAGTTACGAAATTTATTGAAATATTTTTTTTAAAAAAAGCTAGCTTTGGTGAAAAAAACAAATACTAGCAGAAGCTCCATGCACCGCAATAAATAGGCGATACCGAAATATTATTATTAAAACATTTATGCTAACAGTAAAAAATATTTTTTAGACTTAAAATGATCAGTTTGGGTTTAAAATAAGTGGATTACGAAGGGAAAGTGTGAAATTTACTGGGCTATGGCAGAACATTTTTTTTTATGAGAAAGGTCTGCAAACATACTCATGGCTCTCCTGATAGTAAGAGATGAACATGGCCTATAGACAAAATAGAGGTTACAGGTACGCAACTGTCCTGTGGGCGGGATATTAGGTTAAATTGTAACTTAGAGGTATTAAAACTAACATAGGATACTTTTTCAATGATCCGTTGGTCCGGGCTCCTTTGCAGAATAGACCATCTGCCTTTCTTGCCAGGCAGCTCGTAAAAGGCGAGCATAGGCTTATCATCACTAACACCGTGACATCTTACTAGGTGGTAGAGTTTCGCAGCGACTCGCCCGGATTGGTGCCACCGCCTTACCTATTCCTGCCGCCATAACGTCATGACGTGTTCCGGTTCGGAGGGTAAGGTAGCCGGTAAACTTACTCTTGCTCGAGGCTTAACATCCTGACCTCAGGTAGGCAACGCACCATTACCATCTTTGGTGTCTCTAGGCAGCGTGAATTTCTTACCATCAGGAAATCCGTCAGCTTGTTTGCCTTCCTGTAACATAAAAAAAAACTTAAAGGCGGACGAAGCCGCGGGTGAAAACTACTATCGTTCCTTTAAAGCTTATTGTTTCTAGTCCAAATATTTAGGTTGCCTAATCAAAATTGCGATTCTCTATACGCTCACTTATCCGAGGCGGTGCATTTGCAACCAAGTGGAAATATCGGTTCAGCAAAATGTTAAGCAACCTCAAGTGCAGTCGATATTCATGTCTATAGGGCAAATATTTTGTAATGGAGCTTACGAATTACTTGTAAAATAGGCGTCTATTCTGATTTAGCACATTGGTGGTAATTCTGTTGCGCATTAACTAAATTTATTGTGAGTTATCGCTATATTCTTTCAACGTGTTTTATTTTTTATTAAACGTATCCTGTCTCTTTCTACTCAATAGAAACGTTTTAGTTTAGTACTCGGATTAGTTCATAGATGATATTTTTATATATTTACTCGTTTATCCCGATTGAAAATTACAAGTTTCGCATGTCTAAAATGTTTCATCTCTTTTTGTTTTTCTGTCATTGGAATGAGATGGCGTCGACCTAAAACGGGTCTAGACAATTTGGGTCAGAATCGGCAATATTATCTAAACTCATTTTGGGTGTATGCTGTCTTTTTTCAATTAAATAAGAACAAAACAGGTGGAAAATGTAGATAGTGTAAAACCATTCAAAACTTAACAGAACAACGAAAATATAATCTGTTAAATTACTTGCAGTAATGTAACTGACACTTGCAGTAATTTTATTGTACACTCACTAATTTCAAGTTATCGCTATATTATTTTAACGAAAGAGATAGTAAGAGACACAACCCGTTTCTACTGTCATATTAGTTTGTACATGACACTTCTACAGACGTTTTATATATTTCTCGGAAATTGTTAAATAAAACGTCACGAATTGATATATATTCGGATTTATCTGACAGGTCCAAAATGTTCCATCCCTTTTTTAGTTTATTTGAAAAAAGTAGATAGCATGCTTCTAAAATTAGTTGCGCATAAACTCAACTAATTTTAGAAGTAAAGTAACTGAAAGAGACAATGGTGGTGCCATTGTCTCTTTCAGTTACTTGCTTTGAAAGCGGATTACCATAACTTAAAGTAAGTTAGTTACTGGTGGTAATTTTGTTGCGCACACACTAAATTAATATTTAGTTATCGCTGTCTTCTTTCAACGAAAGTAACAGAAAGAGACAAAAAACTTTTATGGAGTCAAATTAGACCGTACATGTCATTTCTATAGACTTTTAATATATCGCTCGGAAAACGTTGATTAAAAACATCACAATGTGACATTTTCGGACTAATATGACATGGCTAAAACGTTCCATCACTTTTGTTTTTGTTTCATTTGCAAAAGATAGCATGCATCTAAAATAAGCTTAGTTTGTGAACAGCAGAATTACCACCACTGCACCGCAAAATTACCATCCCTAAATACTCTAATAGTAAAGTTATTGTTGGCTCCTTTGTACGCAATATTTTATTGGAAAACGTTGAACAAGAACTGTTGCTTGGATAGTGAATGAATGTTTGTTTGTTGAGTTTAATGTAAACAAGAGAACGCTTGAAGTATTTGTAATCTATTGGTAGTTTATGGTCGTGGTACTATGGACACAGTATATTTAATGCAATATATTACTTCTTCCGTCGCCTTTCTGGTCTAGCGGTTCAGGTGTTGGACTTGACTGCATGAGGTCCCGGGTTCGAATCCCGGAACAATCAAAAAAGGCATTAACAAGAAAATTTGCTTTTTCCAATTTTCTAATAAAAATGATTCTCGGGATTGGACATGTGTATATGTAGTTGGCGATAGGATTTCCACCTATCACATTGTGGGAATTAGTGTCTTCGGCTAATTGTGGGTGCCCTTGTATATATTATATTGATATACTGTACTTTTTCTATTACTTCTTATACATAACTAGCAGCCGTCCCAGCTTCGCACAGGTGAAATAAAAGATTTACTATTTCTATTAAAATAAGAGCGCGACTTCGTCTGCTTAAAACTAAACAAAAAAGTCTAAAATAAGTCTAGTCTTAAGGTACTTCTTATTATATCAGCTCCCTGAGAGTGAAAGTCCCGTCAACATCAGTCCAGCCGTTTCAGAGATTAGCGAAAACAAACATAGGGATAGACTAAAATTGTAAAAAATGTTGTTCTATTATGTGTATCGTATATAAATTTAAATTTTAGGATAAAAAGTAGCCTATTGTCATTTTCCAGCTTCTTACCTAGCACCACACATGAAAAAACACTACAAAGTTGGGTCGTAAAAAAAGAAAAAGCAAACAAATACACATTCGCATTTATAATACTAGTAACAATACAATACCTATTGTGTATAAAATACATAATAATCATAAATTTCACCAAAATAACTTAAAACCTATGTAATATACAAAGACACAAAGTAAATGTGAATATTTGTCCACAGATGCAGAATATCAATAACATAGTTATGTTTCCTGTGGACAGTCTTCTAAAAGGCGACCTTAGGGGTGTAAAGGGTGACCTTAAAAGGCCATTCGACAAGGCATCCAAAGATTACGAGTCAAAGTACCTGAAAATTGAAAAGGAAAAAAAATCACAGGCCAAGGAGGCTGGTCTCATTCGAAGCGAAGTGACGCCGGCGGAGATAGCTGATGAAATGGAAAAGGAGCGGAGGTTGTTCCAGCTGCAGATGTGCGAGGTGAGGATTTCCGTTTTATCTTGTTAGCTCGGTAAAACTACTATAAGTTATGATGGTAATTTTTATTAATTGAAAAAAACCGTAATGTTTTATGTATAACTTATAAATTATGATTATTCATTATAGTATATGTATATAGTCTTACGGTTTTTGAAACATCATCAAGGCTAAAACTTAAACTAGGCACCTCTGTGAGTACTATTGTTCTGTGCTAGGTACCAAACAACATCTTTGATTTTTAACATAAATTCGTTGCATAGTGGGTAGATATAAAAACTTTAATACCTTAGATTACATAGTTGCTAACGGTTGATTTCCCCATGTATTGGAAAAAATTTAATAGAATAGATTAAAAAGCAATCATTATTCTTATTTACGGTTTCGTAGACAAAGGCTAAGAAACGGAACCCTTGAAGTGTCTATCTGTCCGTCCGTATGTCACAACCATTTTTCTGAAACTGTAAGAGCTATGCTTATGTAACTTAGTCAGTAGATATAATGTTCTGTGAAACCTCATTAAGATTTTCACCCAAAAATAAAACAATAAAAATAAATTTTGAGCTTCCAATTTTTTTTTCAAATCCATAAGTGTGAAGTATCTATAGATAGGTCTTCAAAATGACGATGACGTTTCTACTACCATTTTTTTCTTAAATGGTTTGCCCACAATCCTACAGGCGGCAATCGCGTAGCTGCGGTTTCATTTTAAAACTCACGAGACCACAAATTTGTGAGGTCACACAGCCGTCACGGTTGAAATCATCGCTCGCAAACTTGTGCGATTATACGGGCGGACGACCGGTGCCGCGGGAACCGCAATCAACCGCGGGAGCTGCGGGTGTAAAACGCGTCGTAAAATGTGCTCGTTTTTTGCATATAAATCTACATTTTACAGAACCGGCGGGCCCGCAACCGCTGCGGGCGTTGCAAAAACCGCTTAGTGAGTTCTTAAAGGCCTAATGGGCGAGTCCGACTCGCACTTGCCAGATTTTTTATATGTATTATATGTTATATAGGATATGAATCTATTTTCCTTGGTCATTATATTTGAACGGATTTTTTATGACATTGGAAGGCAAACAAGCAGACGGATTTCCTGATGATAAGAAATTCCCGCCGTCTAGAGTCACTAAAGGTAGTTATGTTACATTGCCAGCCTTATGGTGGGATGTTAGGCCTCGAGCGAAAGTAAGTTTACCAGATAACTTATCCTCTGAACCGGAACACGTCATGACGTTATGGCGGCAGGAATAGGTAAGGCGGTGATACCATTTCGGGCGAGTCGCTGCGAACCTCTAAAACCTAATAATAAGAAAGAGACAAAACGTTTATCGTTTCACAGAATGAGTGGGCACGTACCATTGAGAGCAGAGAGGGAGACGTCAAACATATAACACTCCTTTTTTCCTTTAGGTGTTTTAAAAATCTATATATTAATAAGTGATGCTAAAACGTTGGCCCCTTTTTACGAAAATTGCGCTAAACACAGGACCATAAAATTTGGCACACTTATAGTTTATGTGTAGGAAATGTGCAGAACGCTAATATTTTTCAATAATAATGCTTATAAATTACATAAGATTAATAAATAAAACCTTACCCACACTAACATGCATTTGACACACACAAATAAATATATTGATAACGATAAAAGATCTCAGATGACGCACTAACTATTCGGGAAACAACGTAGTTGTTCTTTAGAAAACGAGATGTCGTTCTTATCAACAAGATATTAAAATTGATTATGGTCGAATTTCGACCAACGAGCGACCACTAGTAATATTTAATACATGCAACAGAATAGCTATCATTACGATTGTCTAGTTATTTCATAAAACGAGAATCATCATTGAATGAAAATTACGTACCACGAAAAATTTAATATGACGGGAAATAGGAGCCCCAAAATTACATAATGAGTCTGACGATAATAATTTATTCATGCTGTATCACGAATGAATTCTATTGTATGAATGTAATCCATATAATATTTCTATTCATTTCAACAATTTGCAGAAACGGGTTTTCTATTCGCCTAAAAAAGTATGCCTACAAAGCTTTCTTTTACCATTTTTTTAAAGTTTTGGATTACGCAATTATGATTTGTGTTGGACTATTTTTAATCGCTAATAGCCGAGAGGTTTTTACAATCTCACTAAGCTTTGTGGACGAGCAGAGTGCTCAGCCCAAGACGGCGTTATTAAGGCCCCGTACTCAGTCAGCCAGAAGAGCCAATCACCGCGCTCCCCCGTTCCATGATTACTATGAACAATGGCGCTCTAAAGTAAACGTCTTTAGCGACAAATCACCATTTTTGACACTATAAAAGTAATTTGAAAAAAGTATAAAAACTGAAACACTTATCTTTTAGGTATAGTACTATGTTTATGTTAAATCTGGTGTCGATATTTTCACAATTGAAGTAGACAGAAAGCAAAAGCTTTAAAAAAAGGGGTAACTTTTTGATTTTTTTCTATCGAGTAAAGTGAAATGAATCGTGTTTTGGAAACACTAGTCTAGTAAAGCATATTCATGTTAATCTTGTGTATTTTTGTCAGCAAGATCCATG
Source organism: Calephelis nemesis (assembly GCA_002245505.1). Lineage (NCBI taxonomy): Eukaryota > Metazoa > Arthropoda > Insecta > Lepidoptera > Riodinidae > Calephelis > Calephelis nemesis. The sequence continues at coordinate 83,169 of NJDD01003137.1, forward strand.
ATTGCTTTGTATGAAAAAAAAAACAGTAAACTGCTGACGTATTTTAGCGTATATGGCCCCTTAATAAAAGCTATGGATGGGATTTTCCCTTATATAAGGAGATTTGTCTTTTTGTTTGTCATTAAATAAAAATAAACTATTACAAACAATTAATAACAAAAAGGTGTGTGTGCGATTCACACACGATAGAAGTGAAACTTCAGTAAACCGACAAAAGAATAAGATGAATATTTATTAGTGTCTTCTACCCGTCGTTTTTTCGTTGCACCCGTTTTGAAATTACAACTATTCTAAAAAACGTTTCACTTCAATATGGATGGGATTTTCCCTAATATAAGGAAATTTGTCTTTTTGTTTGTCATTAAATAAAAATAAACTGTCAGAAACAATTAATAATAAAAAAGGTGTGTGTGCGATTCACACACGATAGAAGTGAAACTTCAGTAAATCGACAAAAGAGTGAGATGAATATATATTTGTGTCTCTTACCTGCAAAAAAGAGAGATAAATATATATTTGTGTCTCTAACCTGCCGTTTTTCCGTTGCACCCGTTTTAAAATCACAACGATTCTAGAGAAGTTTCATTTCTATTTACATACGACCTACCTACATATTATAATGTAACTAAATCATAACTAAAAATTATTTTCAAATGACTCTAAAAAGAAGGTTTTCAATTGGTTATATTTTGACCGCCTCGTTGGCCGAGTGACTTACGTACACGCCTAACGACATCGACCAACCGCGAGGCTCGGGTTCGATTCCCGGCGGGGGCAGACATTTGTGTGATGAACATGTAGATGTCTAATTCTTAAATTTATTCAGGTATCTATTCAAGTATTTCTATGTATTAGAACCGTTGGATAACATCCATAACACAAGCATAAAATTTGCTAATTTTGGGGTAAAACTCGATTCGTGTGACTCGTCCATGAATATTTATTTATTATAAGAAAATGAGTCTTCTGTACGTTATTTTTTCTGTTGTACTACTTATTCTGTGATCCCGGATTTCACCTTTTCCAAGTACATTTATTGAACTAGAACATACACGTAGGCATCGAAAGTATGAAATCTTTGAGTAGGTATTTGTGTCAAAGGCTTCATTAACTCTCGAGTAAACTAGTCAACTCGCATTCTAACATGCTCGTACCTTTGCGATAAAATTGTCATTAACAAATCATTATCGGTTCAATTTGTTTTAAGTATCCATATTTAGTGTCAAAGCAAATGTTGTAGTAAAAACATATTTATCTTTTATTATATTTATCTTTTATTTTGTCGCCTCTGTGGTCAAGCGGTCCGGGTGTTGGACTTGGATTTATTGGAATGAAAATTGGATTTTTCCAATTTTATAATTAAAAAAAATGTCGGTCGGGATTGGAAACGTGCCCGGTTGGCGATAGGCTTGCCACCTGTCACATTATGGGACTTAGTATCTTCGGCTAATCGCTGGTGCACTGGTTGTGACTCTGCCTACCTCTTCGGGGATATGGGCGTAAAGATACTTTTTTTTATCTTTTATGATATAAAGGAGTGTTTAGACGTTGACACAAGTTGCAACACAAATCTGAGACATTATCATCCTCTCTAATAATAATAATTCAGAATTTGTGACAGAAATTCGGTGTCGCATAACTTAAAATATCTTTGCTCACACTCAAAAACTGGGTTTTTCTTTGATTGCGCTGGGTGTGTATTCGACGTGGGGATGTAACGATCCCATAAGCCGCCGATGGTAATCTAGAAATTCAGGTTAGTGTATTCCATAGGTGTTAGAGAGCTGTACAGCAGTTAGCCCGTATTGCTGCTACAGTCTTACTTATTAAGTGAGCGTAGGGTAACCAATAAACTTGCACACGTAATCTAAGATTCCTGACATGAGGCTATGCAGGATACTTATAATGTCAAGAGGCGATGGTTTATTACTATGAGTTGAGCCGCAAGCTTTTTTTCTTAGAGCCGACAATTTTTTTAGGTGATAAATACACGGCTCTGCTGATGTTAAAAGACTCTCTATGTATATTGTAGGTTCGTCTCTGTCCTGTGTTAGTTTAATTTTTCAAGTCTACCGACTGATGTACCACAATACATAACACTGTTCGCTACCTTATAACATGGAAATGCTTTGCCAAGCCACATACTATATTGTATGTATATGTCGTGGCCAGATCGTTGAATTGGGCCGATCGAGATGTGCCAAATTACCGGCAATATCTGTCGATGCTTTACGTTTGACGATTTGCCCGACTATACTTAGTCTAATCGATTTTGTAGAGTGACGAAAGTAATATAATATATATCTATATATACATATATATGTATATATATATATAAAATAAAATTTGTATGTGAGTTTATTTACTTTCAAGTTAAAATAAAAATTATTCGACTGGTAATTAAAAGAGGTAAATTTAAAGTAATTAATTAAAATAAAATTTATACTGACGACATGCCCAGCTAAATAGGTATCTTCACGCCCATATCCCCGAAGGTGTAGGCTGAGACGCAACCAGTGCACCCACGACTAGCCGAAGGCACTTATATAATATTACTATTTAATCAAAAAATGTGTTCAAATATGACTTTCATTATAAATAAATATCCATAGACAAAAACAAACTTTATAAACAAATTTAATAACCGCCCAGGCCCAGAAATGCAGACATCTAAATGTAATCTAACGCCTTTTCGGGAAATGAACACGAGTCTCGCGGTTTGGCGGTGAACTTAGGTATTTTCAGTATCTTCACGCCCATATCCTCTGGGAGGTAGGCAGAGGCATAACCAGGGCACCCACGACTAGCCGAAGACACTTAAGTCCCACAATGTGTTAGGTGGTAAGCCTAACATCAACCGGGCACATATCTAATCCCGAGCAACGTTATTTTTATTAGAAAATTGAAGTACATTTTCTAATTTTTTTGTTGCCTTACCCACCGAACCCAGGACCTGAAGAAATAAAGCCCGACGTCAGACCTCTAGACCGCAGAGGGGATCTGCTATAGTTTTAACCGGGGCGATCTTGAATTTCCTGGCCTAATGAGGATTTGACGACGTCTTGCGATCTGTCCAAGCAAATCACGATTGGCCCGATTTAACGATTGGCCAACAACATAAGTATATATGCAATATCAGAGTTTAAACTAAGCTTAACACATCAATAAACACCAGTATAAACAATATCCACAAATAAAAATGTCATTATTGCAAACAATTAGTTGTTCAATGCTTTGTTTTAATTGGTAGATACTATTTTAAGAATAAAGGAAAAGGAAGGTTGTAATTTTTTTTCTAACTAGAAATGTCTCCGACGGCTTTGTTAAAGTTTATTCAATAGACATCGTTATAATTGCTACCTCGGAATCGGAAATCGATAGAAACAGAAACCTTTGATTCTTGTTGATTCTTTTTGCTTTGCTTATTTGCGACAAAAATAAATATTTTTCCTCTTACAGAGGGTTTTGTTTTTAATGGTTTCACGTTTCGTGTGTTTTGAATTGATGTTAAATTTAAATATCGATCATTAGTAACCTACATACATACATACATATAATATATCTTCACGCCAAGTCCCTTACCGGTAAGGCAGAGAGAATCGAGTGCCAGACCTCTCGATCCTTAGAAACCTGTCATTTGTAACTTATTTAATGCAATATCGTGTATGAAAACTTACATATTGTTATAGGAAAATGGTCACACCCGAAGAAACGTTTACAAGTTTTTTTTTGTTGTGGAGACAAATGTATTTTTATTAATTTTTAATACATTCATACATATCTTCACTCCAAGTCCCTTACGGGGTAGGCAGAGAGTATCGAATGCACAGACCTAACGATCCTGACAAACCTGTCTGGCTTCCTTCACATTCATTACCCTTTTCATACAAATACATTTTTTATAAAATAAATAAAAATGAGTAAGATTATCATCAGAACAAGAAATGTAGACCCATGTTTATCGTCAATGATTTGCGATCAAATGAAGATACTGTGAAAATCGTGATACATGAATATATGTGTACAATATTTGATTAGTATAGTAAATATGTGTTTATGTTATAGTATATACGTGTTCACGACTAACTGGTTCTGAACTAGACCGAACTTAATGAACTTTAGCACAGAAATAGATTTGGTCTTGGATAAAAACACTGGCCATTTAATGTTATATGCTACTTGTGTGGGAACCTATTGAGGTTTCATTGGAGAGGTAATTCTATAAAATAATATGTAGATCAGTGTTATATAGATTTTCATTGTCCTTTGAGGTTTAATTTAAAAAAAAATATTTAAAAATTATGTAGCCATTATTCTACTGACTGTACTTACATCATGTTTCATCAGAATCGGTCCTGCAGTTTAGCTTTGAAAGAGTAACAAATAGATGGGTAGACTTTAACATTTATAATATACATAAGTATGTTGCTGTCTTTGGTTACCGACGTGCTTTTCTTAATATCAGGAAACCCTACTAGTTAATGATCCATAAAAGTATATTAAAAATAAAAATGTGTTTCGTGCCGCCTTACCGTTTTAGCATAATAATAATATTGATCTTCAATGATATTCTCTCACCGTCGCTCAGGCACAAAAAAAATAAACAATAAGTAAAACTCAGAAAGCACTTCTTGGATGTTGATCAAGAATATATGAAAACATCTGAATCACACCCTACCTTATGAAAAAAAAACAGTAGCAGTCGTGGGACTGCCGATAGAAGTGAAAACGGAACTATAAAGTTGAGAGTAATTAAAACTATATGCAAAAGTTATCCTCTCCGGTGCCCCAATGTCAAATGTCAAATATTCGAGAAGTGCCCATGCCAAATTTCGCGCATAAACGT
>NJDD01003137.1:88077-110396 GCA_002245505.1 Calephelis nemesis
GTACACAGGCTACTGCGCGTGCGCTAGTCTGGCTCTCCATAGCTATAGATATACTATTATCATTAGCATGTCGGTGACGCAAACCGAGGATTTACCCTCTACCAAAACGCTCAACGCGCCTAAAGAAGTTTTCACTTCAAAAATTCATCAAAATCGATTTATATTTGTCATTACCCTAAAACATACAAACAAAATGAGAACGAAAGAGAATGAGTACGAATTGAGAACCTCCTTTTTGGAGTCACTAAAAAATTACTTACGGGTACATATTATAATTTAACTGAGTCATATGTTCATAGTTTTATTTATAATAAAATTCTTCAATATAATGGTATTCACAACACGTCGCTCGTTCAGTAACAAAAAAATTAGCAATAAGTCTAACTCAGAAACCACTTCTTGGATGTTGATAAAAAATATAGGACTAATTCTGAATCATAACCTACCTTATGGAAAAAAATATCATCAAAATCGATTTATAATTGTCTGAGCAATGGCCTAAAACAAATAAAAAAAAGTATATTCACGCCCATATCCCCGAAGAGGTAGGCAGAGGCACAATCAGGGTACCCACGACTAGCCTAAGACACTAAGTCCCACAATGTGATAGGTGGCAAGTCTATCGTCAATCGGGCACATATCCAATCCCGAGCAACATTTTTTTTATTAGAAAATTAGAAAAACCCAATTTTCTTTTTGTTGCCCGACCCGGGACTCGAACCGATTTCGAAAACAAATAACAATTGAAAACCTCCTTTTTAGAGTCATTTAAAAAAAATTACTTTTAGTTACGAGTAGGTACACTGGTACATATTATAATGTAACTAGTCATATTTACATAGTTATATTTATATTGTCATATACATATTTAGAACGATCGAGTGGTGTGAATGACCGACCTCTTGTACTTAATGAAAACCCCGGTCGGTGCGTTGTTACACATTGTATAGTACTACTATTTAAATTATGCGCTTCGGCTTTACACTTTTTACTCTTTTTACACTTTATACTTTTATTTTTAAATTGGCTGACCTAATTTAAATTTAAGCGAAATGATTAATTATGTTATAACAATTCTATATATTTTTTTATGATATTGGAAGGCAAACAAGCAGACGGATTTCCTGATGGTAAGAAATTCACGCCGCCTAGAGACACCAAAGGTGGTAATGGTGCGTTGCCAACCTGGGGCCGGGATGTTAGGCCTCGAGCAAAAGTTAGTTTACCGGCTACTTTACCCTCCGAACCGGAACACGTCATGACGTTATGGCGGCAGGAATAGGTAAGGCAGTGGTACCAATCCGGGCGAGTCGCGGCTAAACTCTACCACCTAGTCAGAATTCACGGTGTTAGTGACGGTGAGCCTTTGCTCGCCTTTTACGAGCTGCCTGGCAAGGAAGGCAGATGGTCTATTCTACAAAGGAGCCCGGACCAACACGGGGAAAATCTATATAGATATCTTTAAAATAGATTCGGATATCCGAAGCTTGACGAATGTAGCCAAAGCGCATAATTTAAATAGTACCTACTACTATACCTGTGTAACGGAGTAACTATTTAATTTACACATAAATAAATGCTATTTCTTGACATGTCCTATTTATTAACCCTAGAAGGAAAATGAGTAAATAAGTATCTTTACACCCACATCCTCGAAGAGGTAGGCAGAGATACAACCAGGGCACCCACGACTAGCCGAAAACACGATAGCCCGGTTCCTACTCGAATAATCAACGAACCGTAATCCGTTAGTTAATCCATTTGTTTTTTTTTTTTTAAGTAACGAAGCGTTGCTCATAATTACACAAAATGCTTTAAGTTACAAATAGACATCGAAAGACCGTAGTTAGAATGCTTACTATTCGTACAAAAACTACCGCTTGCAAGCAAAAACGACTAGTTTCTTGAATGTATTAACCGGGCGTAAGTCGCACAATGTTGCCCATCGCCAACCGGGCACATATCCGATCTTAAGTAACGTTTTTTATTATAAAATTGGAAAATTCATTTCTTTCTTTTTGTTGCCCGACCCGGGAATCGAACTCTGGATCTCATGAAGTCAAGTCTAACGCCTGCACCACTAGACCACAGAAAAAGAGGTGTGTTATAAGTTTGATGTGTCTTTTTCTGTGTGTGATTGTGTCTGTAGGTGCTTATTATTTCTAACTTTGTCTATTTCATTCATCAGAGGTAAAAATGATTCATAATTTTTATTGTTATTTCGCAAAAGGATAGACAACGCTCCAATTTATCATGATTAAGATTTGAGATTTCATAAAAAGGTAAATTATTGAAAACTAGCTGACCCGGCGAACTTCGTGCCACCCGTTCTGTTTGTATGGGAAAAATTAAAATGCCGTTTTTTCCCGTTTCCTCACAATCGAACAGGATAAAAAGTTCCCCTCTCTTAGTACCTTCTCCCGGTTCTAAACTACCTCTCCGCCAATTTTCAGCCTAATAAGTTCAACCGTTCTTGAGTTATAAATAGTGTAACTAACACCACTTTCTTTTATTTAAATCTAGATTTATTCATCAGAAATAATGTAGGATTACGGCTTTGTAGTCTACCAAAAGCAAACAAACAATCAAATCTTTCCTCTTCTAAAGATTTGTAAAGAAAGTGTAAGTAACCTTTTTGCAACAGAAGTCGATCCCCGCAATTCGTCAAAAGTATCGACAGAATGTTGAACTGATTCGAAGGCGGAAGTAATAAATCATTTGTGGCCTTGATACAATCAGTAAAAAAAGTAAAATGTCAGATCCTAGTTCCTACTACAAAAATGTTTGATTTATATATAAAAACTAGCCTACCGAGTGGACTTCGTATTGTATGTTTATAACTAGCTTCCGCCCGCGACTCCGTCCGCGCGGATGTCGATCTTCGTGTGATGATACTGAAAAATCAAGATTTTTTTTCTACATATTTTTCCAGGATATAAAGTATCCCATTTTATGCCCAGGACAATAAGGTATAATTATACCAAGTTTCATCGAAATCGAACTGTTAGTTTTCACGTGATGCCTGAACATACAGACAGACAGACAAAAATTTTTTCAATCACATATTTGGGTTTGGTATCGATCCAGTAACACTACAGTACAGTAACCTGCTATTTATTTTTTCAATATTTTCAATGTACAGAATTGACCCTTCTACAGATTTATTATAAATGTATAGACTAGCAGCCTGTCCAAGCTTCGCACGCTTGGACAAACTTCTATGTACCTACATACATACATATACACCTTCCTCTGTAATTACTCTATTATTAAAAAAATATTTATTTAATAAAATCTCATCAAAATCCGTCGCTTGGTATTAAAGATCTGACCATACATAGTGATGAAGAAAAAAAAACATATGTACATCCTTTTGAAGCAGTGCATTGTTTTGTAGTATCCTATAAATATCATAAATGCGAAAGATTGTATGTTTGTTTGTTACTCCTTCACGTAAATACCGTTGAATCGATTTTCATGAAATTTTACATACACATAGAGGGTAACTTGGATTAACACAGGCTAGTTTTTATCCCTAAAAATGACCCATTTAACCACACGGGCAACAGCTAATAGGAATTAATTCTAAAATGCAGTTATTCAATAATACGAATATGTATTCAATAAAATGAAGCTTTAAAGAAAATGTGTACTATTCAGAATACGTTCAATTTGGTTTGAAACGTAGCCAATGTTTAATGCAGACTTCATTTACCTTTATTAAAAATGGATTTCAGCTGATCCCGTTCTTTTACTTTAATTAATAGCTCCGTTGCTATGGGCTGGGAAATGAACCCTAATAGAACGGGCGGCTACTGCTTTGGAGACATGCCCTTTCGAGTAAAGGGACCCAAAGTAACTTCAAAAAAAAATCAAACGAAATTTGGCATGTTCTCGTAGGTAGTATCAAGCTTTTTTTTTGTTACCTATACCAAGTTGAAAGTGAACAGAGATTGAAAACCATAGTAACTCGGTCGTTGTTCTTAAAAGTATTATCATTAAGTCAATTCGGTTTTCAAGGTAAGTAGTCAACTTCAGATATAATAAAGTAAAGTAAAGTTTTTTTCTGCATAAAAATGATTTTTTAATAAAATATTTCTGAAAAAAAATATAGCCAAATCGGCTACCTGTAGCCTGCGGATAAAATAATATCGCCGCTTGGTAAAATATACTTATATCTTTTTGTTCTGGTTCGTATGATAAAATAATTCTTTGTGCATATGATATATATATATATATATTAATACCGAATACGTGATGCCAAAACTTTGGACCCCTTTTTACGAAAATTGCGCGGACGTAGGAGCATAAAATTTGGCACACTTATAGTTTATGTGAAGAAGTGCAATATTTTTCAATAAAAATGCTTGTAAAGTACATTAAATCAATAAATAAAACATTACCCACACTACCATGCATTTGACACACACAAACAAATATATTTTTGGAAACAAAGTAGTTGGTCTCGAGAAATGAAGATGGCGTTCTCATCAACGAGATATTAAAATTTATTATGGTCGAATTTCGACCAACGGGCGACCTATAGTATAGTATATAATATAGTATAATATAGTATAGTGGTACTACTATACTAATGTACAGAATTATTATTACTAATGTAATGATTATTCTAAAATTTGTTGGTAGGTACACGTTGCTTTCGACTATCAATTAGGCTGTTTTTTATTTGTTCATTATTATTTATTTGTGATAAATTTATAATTGAAATAAGGCTTTTGTTTGGTTTAACATGCATAATATAGCCAGAGTTAGTTGTTAGTTTCGTGAGTATAGTTTTCTTTTCGCTGTATTGGATTCAAACCAACAAAATGTCAGACAATTCTGTGACAAACGAAACTCGTTACTTCGATGTTCAATTTGAATAAACGAGTCGCGAAATAGGAAAATGGTCATATTTCAAGAAATCAATGTGGCGTAGTTTCACCAGGTAGTCGCAAGAATAATGTTTCAACTTTCAACAGCTCAATAAGCGATTTTGAACCGACTCCAAAAAGAGGTTGTCAACTTCGAAGAGGAGTTGGACTGTTTTTTTTGCATTTATTGCATCACGTGATTATTCGGCCAATAACAAACCGATTTTGATAGTTCTTTTTCATGATTCCGAAGTGGGTCTAATTTTATCATGTTTCAGCTAGTGGGTTTTGAGTTATAACTACAGTACTTAATGATACACAGATTCTCTTGTATATTAACGATATCATTATCAATTTTGTCGATGTAGATGCACATTCGTTTTATTAAATATAACTTAAAAACTACCAATTGGATGTTGATAAAATTTATATGTTAACATCTCGGAATCATTATCTAACTTTTGAAAAAAGAATTTTCAAATAGCTACGTCGTAATCCAATTTGGAGGAGTCGGTTTTTAGCAATTTTACTGCGCCTTAAGTCTTTCACATGGACCTAAAAATTAGGTCCATAGTCTTGAAATATTTGTTTTTAGATAAGCCATTACCTAAAATATTTAGATTAGAAAACAAATTCGGGCTTGGGAACATGAAACGCTAATTAATTTCACTTCACAGACGTTACGCTATGAAAATTCTTTAATTTATTACAACGTAAATTCAGTTCATAAAAACGTATGTTGAACTGACTGATATTGACGTTTCCTTTAGTTGATTCTTTTTTAGGAGGATTGAATTGCAGACTTATTTCAACTTATCTACAGTTCGAGATAGGCTTACTAGAGTTTGATTGCTAAGATATTTTTATTATTGGAAAATTACTGCTAATGGGTGGTTAGTGTTCTACAGTAGCGATATATTTAACTGCAGATAGTTTATAGTTGGGGAGTCCGAGATGCTAAATGTGAACTCAATCCAGCGCCATGGGGATCTATTGGACTTTGAAAATTAGATAGGCTGAGTAAAATAGGTTATGAGACGCTTTTCTTCTAAGTGATGCGTTAAGCGTATAGAAGCTGATGATACAACTACTTTTACTTGGTCATAGCCAAGCTAATTGATATTTATCAATAATATGCCTAATGTGTACCCAATGACGGAAATATGTCGATCAGACACGTCACCATAATGCATAATGCCATAATCCCTCCATAATCTCTCGCCATAATCCATAACCTCCAATTAAGATCGTCTAATTCACGTACCCTTTCCATACCGTCGCATCGCACCAACTTCCTTTCTAATTCATTTAGTATACAAGCCTCCCGTCTCTGGAATGAACTTCCTCCTCACATAAGACAATCCCAATCAAAGTTCTCATTTAAGAAACACACTCGTAAATTACTTCTAACAGGCACATAGGTTGTACACTTATGTGCCTGTTAGATGATCATAAGTAGATTACGCACATTATATTAGTAGATTTACGCACTGTGGTTGTATTATAGTTGTCATCATTTGTTTCAAGCACCTGCATTGTTGTTTTTCTGTTGGTCCAAAGGTTGGCTGGTAGAGAATGTTAGCGCATTAAGCTCGCCTTTTGTATAACATATGGAAATATGGTGTACAATAAAGATTAAAATAAATAATAAATAAATAAATAAATAATGGACATAGATGACTTGTTTTTGGAAGTTTTTGATCTTAAATCATTATCAAACCATTAGTAATAATAAACATACAGTTGTTGGCACGCAATAAAGCCACCGCGCTTTAATATTACATGTTTGAGTATATTTTTAGTCAAAAATAAATAGACAGAACACATTTACATTTATATAAAGATTTGACGATGATACGTAATGGTTTGACTATGGTACATGGTCTGACGCATTTGATTAACTGCAAAAATCCCCTCTTGGGCCCCTCTACTATTATTGTAATTGCCCTTAGATAACTTATGATGAATGAATAATTTAAGTAGGTAAAAAATTCACGCCACCTAGAGTCACCAAAGATGACAATGGTGCGTTGCCAATCTGAGACCGGGATGTTAGGCTCGAGCAAAAGTAAGATTACCGGCTACCTTACCCTCCAAACCGGAACACGTCGTAACGTTATGGCGGCATGAAAAGGTAAGGCGGTGGTACCCATCCGGGCAAGTCGCTGCGAAACTCTACCACCTAGTCAGATATCACGGTAATAGTGACGGTAAGCCTATGCTCGCCTTTTACGAGCTGCCTGTTTCAGTTTGTTGAATAATTCGCGGCATAGTGTACCTAAGTTATGTCTCAAGAAATCAATACGACGTCGAGGTTGACACGTATAAAGTTTGAATACTTTAAAACGTCACAGGGACGCCCTGTGAAAAGGTGTGAGTTGATAAAAAAATACAGAATTACATCTTCTCCCGTCTCGTGTTTGTAAATATTTAATTATAAATGAATAACTTTTATTTAACGACCTTAATAATCATGTGGTTCTAAATTGGTCTGTATGTTTTTTTTTATTATTTCTTTATTGGTATGTTACGCGACTTTTCACCAATTACAAATTATAATAATTCTATTTTGATCAATTATCCTCAAACCTGCAAACTCCACTAAGTGGACGCGATCTGACACAACAACCCTATATATGTATGGTATGGTATATACTTAACAATAACTTAAAAACTACTAGCTGGAAAAAGGAATCACGAAAAAATGTATAAATACGTCTGTGTCTAAAATGTTTCTTAAATACTACTTCGTCAATAATGAATGGATTTTCAGAACCTTTTCCTTTCTTAAGTCTAATCGACTTACGTAACGTAATAAAAGTGGTTGGTTATATTTCATGAAATCGATACTACATAGTTTCACCAACTCGACACTGCAACGTATACCATTTCGATGTCTTAGAAAATGAAACGCGTAATTTACACTCGCTTCACAGCCATGCCAGCGCGAAAAGGCGTGAAGTCAATAAAACGAAAATTCAATTACGCAATGTACAATGAATTGGCCGCGATTGACGTCTGCCCCCGTATCGTGTTCGTCAAGTGCCATTGTCACGATTGCGATTCCAACTCCGTTATGTGTACATGAACCTTGGGCTCAGCGATTTGAAGTTTACCATTCAGATTGTGCGATCAAGTATGTGGGATGTTTGCTCGTCTCAATTATAAATGTAGATGGTGCTTTAAATCGTAGTCATTTTAACTGATTTCAAAAAGAGGAGTTTCACTTCGTTTGTCGAGTGGCTAACGTACACCGACGAACTGCATGGCTTGGGTTCGATTCCCAACGGGGGCAGGCATTTGAAGTATTAAATTTTAGATGGCTGTATTTCCGGGTCTGGGTGTTTATTAAATTCTTTCTGGTATCTATTTAAGTATTACTATGTATTAGTGTCGTTGACTAACACCACAACAACAACACAAGCATATAATTTGCTTACTAAGGTGTTAGATTTAATTTGTGTAACTTGTCTAGTAATATCTATTTATGAATTCGACTGTATTTTTTATGTAACGTAGATACTCGACCAAACTTTTGCTCTAGGCCTAACATCCCGGCTTTAGATTGGCAACGCACAATTACTATCGTGTCTGTACTCTGTAGGCAACGTAAATTTGTTCCCATCAGGAAATCCGTCTGATTTTGATGCTTCTTGGGAAGGTAGGTCTTTCCATATTAAGGAATTTGATCACGGACCGACTAGTCTGTTTTGAGTTACTCATGATCCTACCAAATATTGAAAATGCGCAAGTTTGTTTATTACTCTTTCACGTAAAAACTGCAGAACCGATTTTCGTGAAATTTGGCACACGCACAGAGAGTAACTTTGATTAACAAGTTGGATAGAAAATGTTCCTGTGGGACCATTAACCACTCAGGCAACGGTTACTAATGTTATATATTACATTGGAATCCGTTTATAATGACATCGAAGGGAATCGACAAACACGTCATATTAAGCGGACGTCATACAAAGCGTTTTGTGAAAAAAAAAACAATTTTTGCGTAAATATGTATGTATTTTAATAGAAAAATATAGTATGTAACTAATGAAATCAAAATTGCACATTGATTACGTACGTATGATAAACATACAAGTGCATTTTTAATGAATAAAATCTGTAATTTTTGTCTGCTTTTTTTTCATTTTATTGTGAAAATAGTCTCTAATACTATTGTGTATCGAAGACATCGCCATGGTCAAACCATGTGCCGAACGTCGGGAATCAAAGAACATTACCGAAGGTGTAAACATGATACTATGCAATGTAAAGTATTATATCGGTCATTATAACCGGACATAATTTATTAAAAATGGGTCATAATAAGCGACATGTCACTTTAAGAGAAGTCATTATATCCGACTTTTTTGTAAATAAAAATATATGAAAACAAAACTTCGTAGAGTAATTACGTCATAATAGGCGGTTGGTCAATGTAAGCGGAGTCATAATAAACGGATTCTACTGTATGTGAAAGTCTGTCTGTCTGTTACGCTTGGACATGATTTTAATGAAATTTGATAAAGATATAAATAAAAAAAGAAAGATATAAATGTATTATTTTTTTATTTAATTTATTATTACTTTATTGGTAATATGTGTATGATATATGTATTTTTGTAATTCTGTGCTTATTATTATTTGTATGTATATTTAATGTACTTTATTTAAAGTGTATGTCTATATGAAATAAAACATTGTTTTATTAGATTAAAATAAGTTTCTTTTGTGAAGCCCTACCTTAGTTTTTAAATAACTTAAATTGTCTCCTTCACCCTAAGGTTGTCTGGCAGAGATCGCTCTGAAGCGATAAGACCGCCTTTGTGCACCTAAGTCAAATAAGTGAAAAAGTGTGTATTTTTTTTGTAAATTTTGGTGCATAATAAAGTGTATTTATTCATTCATTCGTTCAAAGACCTGAGTTTAAACATAGGCTACTATTTTTTAAACCCACCAATTACTGTGAGTGATGAAAGTTTGTATAAAAATAATATATTCCATGATGACGAATAATGCATAAATTTCCTTACACGATGTCGTCGCGATGCATGAAATTTTGCATTATTTATTTATATCGTATGGAAGACCGACAGCAGTTATACAATTAAAATAGTTAAAATAAGAACAGTAAACTAATCACTAAACTCACTTATAGATACATACGGAACTTATGAAAACAGTGTTAACACGTAACACTGATATATCGACTATAAAAATAAGATCTCTAAACTTGTCAGTCGTAAATAGTAAATAAATAAATAAACATCCCTGGACAAGTCACACAAATTAAATCTAACCCCAAAGTAAGCAAATTATATTATGCTTTTGTTATGGGTGTTAGTCAACGATACTAATACATGGAAATACTTAAATAGATACCAGAATAAATTTAATAAACACCCAGACCCGGAAGTGTAGACATCTAAATGACCATAACACAAATGATTGCCCCCGTCGGGAATTGAACCCGAACTTCGCGGTTGGTCGATGTAGTTAGGCGTGTACGCTAGCCACTCGATCAACGAGGCGGTCAACAGAAAAAGTAGAAAATAAAGGCTATTATCGACCTCTAAACGACCTAGACATAGCAATAAATATGAGTCCGCAATCCTCGTTTTTGCTGTCAAGAATTTAGTCGCGGTTCTTTGCTTTGTTTTATACGAGGATCGTTGGCCAGACAGCGCGTCCGTGCTGTGTTGAATTTACGAGCTAGATTGTGCCACCAACAGCTATGTTAATGACAAACGCAATAGGGGGACATTCGATTTAACAGTGATACATAAAGCAGAATTATATTCATGCTCTATTTGCTTCACATTGCACGTTATTTAAATGTTACGTAAGTTACATATGCAGTAAGTCGTATATGATAGGAAAGTAGATTTAGATACACTTAACACATTGGTGGTAATTCTGCTGTTCACAAACTAAACTTATTTAAGATGCATGCTATTTCTTTCAAATGAAACAAAAACAAAAGAGATGAATCGTTTTGGACATGTTAGATTTGTCCGAACATGTCACATTGTGATATTTTTAATCAACTTTTTCCGAGTGATAGATTAAACGTCTGTAGAAATGACGTGTACAGACTAATCGAACAGCACTAAAAGTGTTTTGTCTCTTTTATCTCGTATATAGTCTCGCTATCTTCTTAAAAATATAGCGATAACTTAAAATTAGTTTAGTTAGTGCGCAATAAAATTATCACCATTAAAAGTTAAGCATCATCAAGATCAGGGGTGGGAAAATTACGGCCCGCGGGCCGGATCCGGCCCTTGAGAGGTTTTAATCCGGCCCGCCGAGGGTTTTTTTCTAGAAAAAATATGAACCTCATTAAAAAAATTAATGGTCGAAATGTTAAAAGACTATTGAAATTTGAACAATTAAGATACTGAATCGATACTTCAAACATATATATTGCGTATTTCATATGTTAAGACTTCATAAATAGATTTTATTTTAATAAAGGATTGTAAAATAATAGAAAAATGCCTTATGTTATCTTTATATAAAGTTTTGTAATCGTAATATTTACTGCTATTTTTAGGTGTCTTAATAAACCGGCCCGCCTCAAGATTAATTATAATTTACTTTCCCGCCACTAGATTTTTTTTAATTTACCGGCCCGCGGTCAAAAGAATTTGCCCACCCCTGATCCAGATGGTTGTAATCATGCCCCAATCACGCCTTTCATAAAGGAGACCTTGGTGGGAACTTTATTTGAAACAAATCAAAATTTGGATTAAATATATGTCCCACACGGATGCAAATCAATGTTTACAACCAATTTTTTAATCCGTATGGAACCCCTTTTACAAGTAAAGGACTCTACCTTTTAAAGAGATGTCACACGCATTCACGCACGCGTGATATGTCACGCATACGCACATTCACATAAACGCACATTTACTTATAATCATGCGTAGTTTGATTTCGCCTATGTCTTTGTGTTGTGTAAATTAATAATTTTAGTTTTAGAACCAAATTGATTTACAATGATTTTTTAAAAAACCTTAAAGAAATGCGCAATTGAATCAAAAGAGATTTCTTTTATATTTCTCAATCAATCTTTTTGAAACAGTTATATTTATTCATTCCTATCCATTCAAATTTATGCTAATTTCACATATTACTGTAAATATATTTTTCAAACACCTTCAAGCCCGGTATATTCCTGTCACGATATCCAAAACTACATCATGTTCACTTTTAAATAAATGTGATTGATGGCTGACAAACTTTCAGAGTGAGAGTAGGTCAAGTTTGATAGATCTAAAGATATGCTAAGGTTACCGTCAGCTAAAAGGGGTCGCGTTTGTTTGGCAATGACATTGGTCGGAGGTGTATTTTGATAGCGCGATATGAAACGGTTATGGCCCATTATTGACTCGATTATGAGCCAGCCTTGGCCAACCCCGTGTCAACAAATGCCATCAACCTCTAATAGTTATTCCAATAATTCTTGTAGAATGTTTGTTTCATTTGGCACGCGATTACGTCTTGCTTAATTCTTTGGATGTGATTTATTTAGTAGTTTGAGTTTGATGGTGAATCTTTACACATTATAGAGGGCGCGTTTGGCCAATGACAATGGTCTGAGGTGTTTTTGATAGTGCATTATGAGACGGTTATGGCCCATTTTGGTCACGATTATGTGACAGCCTTGGCCTATGGCCAGTTTGGTGTTAGCATATGCTGTAAAACTATAATAGCATTGTTTTTTATTGTCATAATTTCGTAAGTTAGTAAAAAAACGAATTTAAAAATCTGTATTCTTCTATAATATAAAAGTGAGTAGCTAAATGTGTTGCCAAGAGCATAACTTACGAATTTCTGAACCGATTTGGCTAATTTTTTGTTGTGTTACTTAATGTCGGAAGAAGGTTCTTATGAAGAGAAAAAACGGAGAAAAAATGCAAGGAAAATTTGAAAAAAATGCAGGGAAAAAATACTTTATTTTTTCCCATACAAACTAAACGGATGGAACGAAGTATGCCATGACAGCTAGTTGAATATATAAATTAAGCTCTGTATCTATATGTATATATATCTCTGTATCTATATCTATAGTATGTCTGTTTGTTTATCCGCTAATGCCACCTGCCATAATTTCAGCGCTTACTGTTGACGTGTTCCGGTCCGGAGGATAAGGTAGCCGATAAACTTACTTTTGCTCGGGATCTACTATTCCGGCCTTAGGTTGGCAATGTACTATTACTACTTTTAGAGTGAGTTGCACCATCTCACTTTAACCATAACAATTTGAAAAAATTGGTTAAATTTCCGGTTAAGGGAAAAAAGAGTTGCACCATTTAACATTGGTTAAAATGACGTCACGATTTGACGTTAATCGTAACCGTTCAATTTCGGCCGGCTACTGGTTAAAGTTATCTGTAAGCAATCAAATGTCAAATGCAACAAAGCTTTAATTTTTGTTTTCAAAAGCATCTCACGGCTCCATAGACTGTTACTTTAAAATACCTACTAATCACCTTAAATACCTAAGTTCAGTTGTGACAATGTCCCTACTACAAGAAATTCTTTGGGAAAGTAGTTCTTCTGATGAAGAACACGAAATCAGGAGAATGAGAAAAGTTTACCTGCCAAGAGTAGATAGATTTGCAAAATGGGACGATGATTCATTTTTGGAGAGGTTCCGAGTTTCCAAAAATTTAGCACGGGCTCTATTTATACGTCTTGAAGAATATTTAATACATCGGACGACAAAGTAAGTAGTACGTGGTTTAAAAGTACAATATATGAAATATCAAGTAATATTTAATGCGACATAGAATAGAATAACTCTTTATTGTGCACCAAAATACCCACATAAAAAATAAAAACTTTAAAAGAAACTTAAAAACTAACTAACATATTTACGAATTTGTAGCAAATAGTTAACCTATGGTTTTCATAGCAATTCTCGCCAAATTTGAAGGACATTACTTTAATTACCTATTCTATTTTTTTCAGAAATTATGCAATAACCCCGATTCAGCAAATATTAATAAGTTTGAATGACATGACATGACATGAACACGATTGACAAACTTGACAAGTGACACATAATGGCTGACAATGACAGAAAAAACCAAGTTGACCATTATAAAAAATAATTCCCTACTTGTCACCTGGGAAACATATGCGTTATTTTACTAGCAACTCTGTTAACGTTAACAGTAACAATCGATTTGATGGTGCAACGCATTTGAGAAAAACGTAACAGTTAGCAATTTTGTCAATGTTATGGTTAAAGCTTTAAGTTACAATAACAGTAGTTTTGGTGCAATCCACCCTTAGTCTTTCTAGGGGGCGTGAATTTCTTACCACCAGGAAATCTATCTGTTTGTCGCCTTCCAATATCATAAAAAAACATCTATAGATAGTGCAGCCTGCATTTTTGCTACATAATGAAATAAAAAATGATACAGACTTAACTGGAATATGAGTATTTACCAATCTCTTACGAAAAGTTACCGCAATCTATTTTAGCCTGTGATAAAAGTAGCTCTACAGTAGTAGTAGCTCGGAGTTTTGGCGCCATCGTGAAAGAAGATGATAGTAATTGTCAGGGGGAAGTTCATGTTAAGGAAAACCGGGAAAACTGCAGGGAAAATAGGGCAAACAATACTTTAAATATTTCCCCTATATAAACTGTTCTAGTAAGGCAAGCGATACGAAGTTCACCTTACGTCTAGTCCGTCTGTATATATAAAAAATGAATCTACATTTCGCGTGGTTATCGCATCACACCTGGACGAATTGACCGGTTTCTTTTTCTGTTGTGTAAATTATTGACAGAAGAAGGTTCTTATGAAATTAACAATTGGAAAAACTGCAGGGTAAAAGGGAAAAACAACGGGGAAAATGGGAAAATCTATACAAACTATTAAGAGCTCTTAATGTTGGCGATACAATATTCGACCAGTTCGGCTAGTCTAATTATAAAGAAGGTGAAATAATTATTTGGTTACTCGTAACTGATGAATTTTTATTTGAAGTTAAATACTGAAACGATTTTAGTTTTTCTGTATATGTATAAGCTACTAGCTGTTAGCCTGCGACCGCGTCGTCAGCATAGTAAGGATTTTCATACACTCTTTTATCCCCTATTCTGCGAGTAGTTATTTAGGTGTCAATTTAAAATAAAAAGCTGATGTTCAAACTCGTACTTTTAGTTACATGGATATCAAATTACATCAAAATTGTTTCAGCGGTTTAGCCGTCAATGAGCATTCAGACAGACAGACTTTGACATTTATAATATCAGTATGGATGTTATTTAGGCAAATGACGGGTCTATATCTGATTATATACTTTAACAGCGCAATGTTTAAAGACACCTCGGTTAATTGTTAGTTCTAAATTTTTATTATATAAAGTACAATAAAATAATTATTCGCATTAAATTCAATTACTACAACATTTTAACATAATCAATTCAATTTAAACAGTTGGATTAATTGAAACACGTGCCAGTGATATTCTTTTTCCTAATCGATGGACTGAATAATGAACAATTGTAATCGAGCACAACGTTGTGATAATTGGAAATGGACTGAATAATGTTTACGAATGATGAACAAATATGATCACACGATTTGTTTGTACAATTCTTAATATATTATACTAGCTGCGCTTCGCGGTTTCACCCGCGTAAGTCCCAATCCCGCGGGAACTCCGGGATAAAAAGTAGCCTATAATATGTTATTCTGGGTCTTCAGCTACCTACATACCAAATTTCATCGTAATCGGCTTTGTAGTTTTTGCGTGAAAGATTAACAAACATCCATACATCCATACATACAAACTTTCGCATTTATAATATTAACAGGATTAAATTCCAACTCTAAGATTTCGTATCAGTTGAGTTAATTGAAACAGGTGCCTTTGATAACCCTTTTTCCCAATTCATGAACTGAATTACATTTACTGAAGTTTAATCGAGCTTATGACATTTCGCACTTAATTCGAACTCCAAATTCCAATATTTCATTCCAGTTGAGTAACTTGAAACAGGTGTCAGCGATAACCCTTTTTCTTAAATGATGAACATTATTATTTATTATTATTAATTGTCTGTGTGCTCTGGTAGTCCGGTGTTGAATACATACCATTTCAAATTGTCTGTGTGCTCTGGTAATCCGGTGTTGACTATATATTATTACAAATTGTCTGAGTGCAGTGGTAATCCGGTGTTGACTACATACCATTACAAATTGTCTGTGTGTTCTGGTAGTCCGGCGTCGACTACATGTTATTACAAATTGTCTTTGTGCTCTGGTAGTCCGGTGTTGACTACATATGATTACAAAATGTCTGTGCTCTGGTAGTCCGATGTCGACAACATATCATTACAAATTGTCTGTGTGCTCTGGTAGTCCGGTATTGACTACATATCATTACAAATTGTCTGTGTGATCTGGTAGTCCGGTGTTGACTACATATCATTACAAAATGTCTGTGTGCTCTGGTAGTGCGGTATTGACTACATATCATTACAAATTGTCTGTGTGCTATGGTAGTCCGCTGTCCACTACATATAATTACAAAATGTCTGTGTGCTCTGGTAGTCCGGTGTTGACTACATATCATTACAAATTGTCTGTGTGCTCTGGTAGTGCGGTGTCGACTGCATATCATTACAAATTGTCTTACTATGGGTTTGAATATATTTACTTCCTTTAGTAGAAATAATGTTTCCCGGGATTGAATTGAATGATAGACTGAATTTTGTTGAGTACATGGTACACCATAATATTTTGCACTCAATTCGAATTCCGAATTCCAACATTCAGTTGCAGTTGAGTAAATTGAAACAGGTGGCGGTTTCAATTCACCGCTCGTTCCAGATTCGTGGACTGGAATAATGTTGCTGCAGTTTGCTGTTTTTAATAACCGCAACTGTTATTGTTCACCTCAGTTTAAGCTCACTTTTAGAGGGTTGCGGTTTGACGCAAGTATATTCTATATTTTATTTTCAAGTGACTGCTATTTCTGTAACTTGAGTATAATATATAGTTGTTAAGTTCGTTAGGTTTTCTTTTTTTTTAAATTACACTTTTGGGTGTCAGTGTGTTCATGCTTTGTATATTTTCAATTCAAAAGAGGTCCTGTCGTAGTTGAAATGGGTAAACGTTAGGAATGCTCATTAATGGCAGTGTTGGTATGATATGGTTTCGGCATTTTTTTTTTGTTTTGTCAGAAGTCAAGAACAGCTGTTATTTTTGTTTCGAATTTCTCAGTTGTGATGAAGGCGATAGTTGGTGCTGAGATATTGGTAGCTTATATTCAGTGTTTTTTATTAATTTGTTAAGTCCATCTGATTTTTTTTCGCCATATAGTAAACAAGCAGCTGCGGCTTTTCTGATGGCCAGAGAGAAACGTCGTCTATAGACTGAATGATGATTTGGTAGTACAAGGCTAGGATGTTTAAATTTACCGGAGGTTTTACACTCTTCCACGGTACACAATGATAGCGACACTATTAGGCGAGGTATATATAGTATAGGTACCAATTAGGATTTTTTAATGACTTAGGCGTTGCTAACCTCGCGGTTTTAATAACTTCATCGGGCTTTGTGGTCCAAGCAAAGTGTTCAGCCCTAGACAACATTATTTAGATGGCTTGGACTGTTCCCTACAACGCCATCAACAAGGACTGTCTCCCGGGAGACCGTACATCGACTTGGTGCTGTGTTCTAGTTACTGGTTGGATTTGGTGGAGGAGTAGTGGCTCGTTGCTTGGCGTTCGGTGTCGGGCACGGACACGGTGTAGTACAGTGTCTTGAGAGTTTGTGTTTGAGTTGGGAGGGAGGCTTGCGTTTCCCGCAGTTATTGGGTCCAGAAGATCCGATAGGATGTGCCATAGGATGAACTGCTGCATTCTACCTAATAAAAGCTGCGTGTTTACAAAGCAATAATATGCATGTAAACGAAATATCTAACCCCCGTACACTACTTTTGAAGTACTGTAAGGGGGTTAGATATTTCGTTTGCTTACTGTACTACAATAAAAAAATGTTCTAACAAATTCCAACATAATTAGCGATGGTAGATTACAAGATTATGTCGGAATTACCGTCTTCGTCGCGTGAATCATGATTCGTGACAGGTTTAATTTTAACATTCTAAGAATATAATAAACTCGCGCCCTTGTTCCACATTATACATATCACCTGTTTTCGATGATGGAAAAGAGATTATATTGATTGGATGGCAGCTCTTAAGAGAGCACAGGTTAAATTGGCCAATAGGACCGTGGGTGGTAGAGTTTGACTAGGTAAGGTAAGGTAGAGGGGAGAGAGTGTGAGACAGGGAATAGTGTGAATGGAGCGTTGGGTAAACTGTTTCAAAGCGAGTTTTGATTCAAAAATCTATACTCGCTTTGCATAATTCTGATCTTATCCCAACGTCATTGTATGGAAGCGAGAGTTGGGTATGTCAGCATTACAGCTGCCACTATCATAGCCCTTAGCTCATCACCTAATACTGCATAAACATTGCTCAAGCAATGTCTGACTGAGTGTAAAAATAATTACGAATTTTTATTTGTTGTCTTTTTATTATGTTTTTTTTACTATCTGACTAGGTGGTAGAGTTTCGCACCGACTCAACCGGTTTTCTACCACCGCCTTACCTATTCCTGCCGCCAAAATGTCATGACCTGTTCCGGTTTGGAGGGTAAGGTAGCCGGTAAACTTACTTTTGCTCGAGGACTAACACCCTGGCCCACGTTTGGCAACGCACTATTACCACCTTTGGTGCCTCTAGGCGGCGTGAATTTCTTACCATCAGGAAATCAGTCTGCTTGTTTGCCTTCCAAGATCATAAAAAGAAATTTAAAAAAAATGTTTTGTTTACTGTCCACCGTATCTCTCTTACTATCAGGATACCCGTGTGCTTGTTCGCTTAGTATCATAAAGAAACTAGTACCGTTCAAGCGCGAAACAATGAACAATTTAAGTTTTATTGCCTTAAACTACCAGAACGACATAAGTACTCGAAAGCATTTGTATGTAGAGTTGTGTATTAGCATTTAGCATATGGCACCATTTGGGTTAAATACAATGATGGGTATACATTGCGGTACTAAGTTCATCGACCGGCCTTGCGTCGCGCAGGGCCGTTGCCGTACCGTCGCGA
The DNA here is from genome assembly GCA_002245505.1 of Calephelis nemesis. Taxonomy (NCBI): domain Eukaryota; kingdom Metazoa; phylum Arthropoda; class Insecta; order Lepidoptera; family Riodinidae; genus Calephelis; species Calephelis nemesis. The sequence goes on from NJDD01003137.1 coordinate 107,103, forward strand.
CCCTTGCTTTGTTCGGCATAACTCCGGCTTCGTCATATGATACACGGCAACCCTAGTAAAGACATCTATCGACTAATTATCGAGTTCTCGACGAGATGTATGGTAATAGCGGTGGCGTATGAGCTTTTTAGAATTATAATATCGTAGCACTAGTGCTGTCATCGATATTAGATAGTCGAGGGGTTGTCTCAAGTCAATACATAACAGATAATTAAAAAAATGTCTGTAAATATTCTTAATTTTTGTAGATTTCAAATATTTGACATGGCAATGCTATCTTGCCATAGTCAAAAAGAAGAAATAACACAACTTATTCTTTTTGGCTTTTGTGCCGAAATTGGTATGTTCAATTTTCGTAATTCATTCACCATTAAACAAAATGTAAAGTACTGCTTAATTTTAAATTCAAGATTTTTTCTATTCTATTTCTATTTATTTTATAGGTAGATAGATTATCTTTTAGCACTTGTGAAGGTGGAATTTTTGCTCAATGGTTATAACTTTTTACTTTGAGAATGTATGAACTATAGCTTTGATTATTAGATTGTTGCGGTAAACACGCTGTAGTCGAGACCATTTGAAATAATATTTCTTTCGGTATAGCTAGATACCGTGCTAGTCCTACGTTTATTTATATTTAGCTCAACATTGTCTGGAACACGTTTGAAAAGACCTTGCTAGTCGGATTACTTAATCCGTAATTAAAGAATAATCCACTGGATGCACTCTGTGTACTACATTCTGTTCCGTCTTTTGTGTAATTTGTTCAGGGATATTTATTTATTTTCCTATGCTCTTAGCTCTAAAAATGTATTCACATCATGGTGATTGTTGATCGTTGGTAATGTGTCTAATATACGTAAAAACTCTATAGATCTTTTAAGCTAAAATGAAGCGCCCGACTTGGCATTTATACACAAGTATATATATTATACTAGCTGTTCCGGCGAACTTCGTTCCGCCCGTTCAGTTTGTATGGGAAAAATTAAAATGTTGTTTTTCCCTGTTTTCTCATAATTGAACAGAATAAAAAGTATCATATGTCCTTTCGGTTCTAAGCTACCTCCCCACCAATTTGCAGCCTAATCGGTTCAGCCGTTCTTGAGTTATAAATAGTGTAACTAACACCACTTTCTTTTATATATATATAGATTTATGATATAAACAACGTGACATGTATACACGAGTATATATTTATAATATAATATAAGCTATAAAGTATAAATAAAGAGTACAATTTTGTGATAAATTTGTGAAAATCCGTAAAATAAAAACCAAATAAAAAAATGAGTCTTAAAAACTGTCATATTTGTAGTCTATACCTACTAATATTATAAAGAGGAAAGGTTTGATTTTTTGTTTGTTTGTTTGTTTGAAATGAACAGGCCCCGAAACTACTGGACCGATTTCAAAAATTCTTTCACCTTTAGAATGCTACATTATCCCTGAGTGACATAGTCTTTGTTTCATAAAAATCGATGCAGTAGAAGCCAAGTTACGCAGGCGAAGCTGCGTAAAGCTGCTAGTATTTTATATAATTAATGTGTTAGTGACCAAATCGCTCAGATAATATAATCCGAAAGTAGTGTCAAGAGTCTCTGAAGCTGGCATGTTTGTGTGAATAGAGTATTGAATTTTGTTGAAGCTAGACAGATCGCCATTGCTTCTGTGGTCTAGCGGTTCAGTTGTTGGACTTGACTGCATGAGGTCCCGGGTTCGAATCCCGGGTCGGGCAACAAAAATAAAATTGAGTTTTTCCGATTTTCTAATAAAAAAAATGTTGCTCGGGATTGGAAATGTGCCCGGTTGGCGATAGGCTAGCCACCTATCACATTGTGGGACTTAGTATCTTTATCTAATCGTGGGTGCCCTGGTTGTGCCTCTGCGTACCCCTTCGGGGATATGGGCGTGAAGATACTTTTTTTTTAGACAGATCTGCAAGGATCGTGACACTTGGCACTCGATACACTCTGCTTACCCTGCAAGAGACTTGAGATGAAAATATGATTTCTTTTATGATAATTAGGAAGGCAAACAAGCCGACAGATTTTCTAATGGTAAGAAGAGACGCCAAAATAGGAAAGGTGCGTTGCCTACCTTAGGTGGGGATGTTGGCCACTAACAAAAGTTTATTTACCGGCTACCTTACCCTCCGAATCGGAACACATCAACGGTAAGCGCTGACATGGCGGCAGGAATAGGTAAGGCGGTGGTACCAAACAGGGCGAGTCGCTGCGAGACTCTACCACCTAGCCTGATGTCACGGTGTTAGTGACGGTAAGCCTATGCTCGCCTTTTAAGAGCTGCCTGCCACAAGAAGGCAGATGGTCTTTTCTCCAATGAACCCGGACCAGCACGGGGAAATTGTATGTATGTGTTATTATTATTAAATATTCATTGCTGTAATTGTTCATAGCTCAATGGATAGACACCAACAAGTATCTTCACGCCCATATCCCCCAAAGAGGTAGGCAGAGGCACAACCAGGGCACCCACGACTAGCCGAAGATACTAAGTCCCACAATGTGTTAGATGGCAAGCCTATCGCCAACCGGGCACGTTTCCAATCCCGACCAACATTTTTTTTTATTAGCAAATTGGAAAAATCTAATTTTCTTTTTGTTGGCCGACCCGGGATTCGAACCCGAGACCTCATGCAGTCAAGTCCAACACCCGGACCGCTCGACCACAGAGGCGATTAGGATAGACACCATACGCTATGAATACTTTTATGTATAAAAAACAGTCACAATACAACTTGTACTTGTTTCTTGCAACATCTATAAACGGGAGTATTAATAGCTTCCAAGATCGTCGGGCAAGGTCGTTCGAGTTATTATTATTGCACAACACCCGATCGATTCGGGATATATGCGCGTGCGCACGCTTCATGCTTTGCAATTTTATATCGCGAAAAATTGTTTATTTAAAGATGATTTTGATTGAGACCATAGCAACCGCATTGCTTCTTTGATTTCGATTAAAAATACATTCGGTATTTTAGGATTCGGGACTTTTTGCGGGATAAGAGATCGAATGAACACAGGGCCTCTCTGATGGTGAAATAAGCCTATAGACACCATATCAGAATCAGAATCAGAATCAGAATATTCTTTATTCACATGAACCATACAAGTGGTATTTGTGCGCGTCGACATTCTTTTAAACTACCACCGGATCGGAATCGCGGCCTCACACTGAGAAGATCCGGCGAAAAAAAACTCAGCGGGCTTGTCTTTTTTCAATAATAATATTTACAATATAATCTAGCTGAAAAATACAAATAACAATCTA
>NJDD01003137.1:123532-133810 GCA_002245505.1 Calephelis nemesis
GAATGTAAAGCGTGTGTAAATACAGGGACATCACTATCTATTCAATTTGTTGCCGTCTTAGAACTGTCAAATTAGACAGAAATTTTAGAAGTATGGTGACAACGGAATACCATTTCTCTAAAACAAATTTAATATTAGAAAATTTTAGGTTAGTTTAGAATTAGCGGTGACACAACAAAATCGGCACCATTGACTGTGTAAGGTATACTCAGGGCTGTCTTAGATTATGCTGGGGCCCTTGGGCACACAAAAACTTGGGTTTTTTTTTTTTGAGTACAAAGAAATTAAACTTAAAAATTTTTGCACTATGATTTTTTAAGTAATCGATTACATTATTTTATTATCTATGGTATGTCCTTAATAACATTAGTATGCTGCTGTTTTTTTATGATTACGATAAAAGTTTCTTTTGGGATTTCTGTTGCCCAAAACCTACTAAATCCTCAAACTCATTTTTCTGAATGGGTAACTTTCGATGCTCGTGTTTATTGACAAATTACTTAGTTGTTCTTAAGAACTGCTCCTGAATCAGGGCAACGAGGAAAATGTAATGCACCCAACCAAAATATTTTAATGTTAAAAGTGAGTGAAATGGTCGATCCTGAGTATAGGGGCCCTGGGCACGGGCCCCGTGTGCCCTTATGGTAAAGACGGTATTGGGTATACTTATTGATTACTGTGTAAATTATGATAGCAAGTTAATATTCAAAAATAAGCCAAGTAGTTCTTGAGTTTGCGACACAAAAGATACAAGGAAAAAAAACTTTTTTACAATTCTAAAGTTATTCCAATAAGTCTGACCGCGATTTCGTCCACCACGTAGTCTACAAGGGAAGTGGAACAGGCCTATTGTTTGAATTAGATTATTTACCGTCTATGAAAAATAAATTATATTTTTTTGTACGTTGATCAACGTCTTCGCAATTTGTAAACCGATTTTTTTGTAACGGAGATGGTCGCATTACCACCGAGTCTGAATCTGGTGAAGGAATACCAAAGAAATTGAATCAAATATCACTTAAATAATTCCGTTAGAAGACAATAGGTTCTCATGTATAGTAGATAAAAAAATAGTCGAGGTTATAATTTTGAAGCTAGACTATATCCAGCGTATTACCTATTCCTACTATTTAATGACTTCCATGTTCTGGCTATAGTCCAATATCACTTAAATCGTAAGCAGACAATAGCCCCTTATCTATTGTAGGTTAAAAAAATTGTATGTGTACTTATGTACACGCGTTAGAAGTTATGATTCTTCGGCGTAATAAGATAAAAATCTTTTTAAAAATTTTATCTTTTGCCTTATTTTACATTTGTAGACAAAATGACACTAACCATAGAAATAAAGAAATATTGTGAATACAGTTGTCAGTTCTCACGCAAACATACGTAGATGTCCTTACTTTTACTTTGTTGGTACCTTTTTTTGAAAAACTAAAATGTTATCTATAGCTAACTAATTCATCATGTCAGTTTTTCGTGACGGTGTGCGCGCGCATCGTAAAAATTTACCCTCATCATTTTTTCCTAACGCGCCAAAAGAAGTATAACTTCAAAATAATCTAGGTTATAATTTTGAAGCTAGACGTTATATTCACCGGATAACCTATTCCTGTGTGTTTAAAGTATGCCATGTTCCGGTTCAGAGGTTAGGGTTAGACGGTAGGACAATAGGTCTTACATTATATGTAGGACAGTGATGCACCTTTAGCCTTACACCATTTGCCTTTCAGAGCTCGTTAGAGGCGAGCAAATGTTAAATAGCAAAGAGTACTATGCTGCAACTTGTCCGGGAACGGATCCACCGCCTTACCTATTCCTGCCTCCTTGCGGACAGTATCATGTCTCGGTCCAAAGACTACGGTAGCGGGTGCACTTGCACAATTGTCCTAACGCCTCGGCAACAAAACAGCAATGCTCCTATATCTATTGGCCGAGTGGCTAGCGTACACGCTTAACTACAACAACCAACCGCGAGGCACGGGTTCGATTCCCGACGGGGCAGGCATTTGTGTGGTGAACATTTAGATGTCTGCATTTCCGGAACTGGGTGTTTATAAAATTTATTCTGGTATCTATTTATGTATTTCTATGTAGTAGAATCGTTGACTAACACAAGTATATAATTTGCTTACTTAGGGTTTAGTTTAAATTTGTGTGACTTGTCCAGGGATATTATTTATTTATGTATGGTGTCTGCGGGCTACGGTTATTTCTTAACATCAAAAGAGCCGCACACGGCTAAGTTCGCTATCTTATCCACATAAATGTACCTAATTAAATTAAATTTCGACTATAATGAACTTGTCTTAATTATTATAATGATCTTCTGTATTTATAATAATGTTTAGAATAAAAAATGTATCTTATACTCATGTAAAACAAGTGTGCGTGACCAAATCACTTTACAAATGTATATTTATTGTAATATGTGTAAATATGTAAGTGCGTTTATGTTATCATATACATTATGTCATAAATATGGAAAAGAGATCTCAGACAAACAATTTGTGTTTATCTTAGTCATGTTTATGTTATGAGATAGGAAAGAAGTAGGTGACTTGTAATGTTAAGATATAAGTGGTAACCTTTTCCTATAAAGACCAAAGGTATTAGTGGTGCTATACTGGTTTATGGCATGTGTGCAAGGTCTTCCTACTTACAGTATGGAACTATGGGCAGAATTCAGGCGACTATTACTCCTAGTTATGAAGGACAGCACTATTGGAATATCCTAGTTTTGTCGTGTTGGTCCGGGCTCCTTTGTAGAAAAGACTATGTGCAAGGCAGCTGGTAAAAGGCGAGCATAAGCTCGCCGTCACTAACACCGTGACATACTGCTAGTTGAGTTTCGCAGCGAAACGGCCGTATTGGTACCACCGAGTTAGGTACCTATTTCTGCCGCTATAACGTCAGCGCTTGCTGTTGACATGTTCCGGTTTGGAGGATAAGGTAGTCGGTAAAATTACTTTTAATAGAAAGTATCTTGACGCCCATATCCCCGAAGAGTTGGCAGAGGCACAACCAGGGCACCCACGATTAGCCGAAGTCCCACAATGTGATAGGTGGCAAGCCTATCGAAAAACCGGGCACATATCCAATCCCGAGCAACATTTTTTTTATTAAAAAATTGGAAAACCCAAATACTCTTTTGTTGCCCCACCCAGGATTCGAACCCAGGGCTTCATGCAGTCAAATCCAACAACTGAACCGCTAGACCACAGAGGCGATTACTTTTAATCGTGGCCTAACATCCCGGCTTCAGGTTGGCAACGCACCGTTACCGCCTTTGGTGTCTCTAGGCGCATAGTCAGCTTGTTTGCCTTCCAATATCATAAAAAGGCCTAAATAAGAGTAGCTTGTTTACAACCAACTGGCGATAGAGTCGTCGCATCCTGATGCCAAAAGTTAAAAACAAAGCTATAAATGTAAACCAGTATGTATTGTAACCAGGTAAACCTGCGGTTAAACTAGTTAAACCGGTAATTGTAACCGGTAAAAGATAATGAAACTATGCTTAAGTTCCTATATCAAAACATACAACTATAGAATCTATACTTTTATTCGTCAGCATCTGGTGGAATTTCATTGTATACACACTTTTTGTACTGTGGTCTTGCGGTCTGGCGTCGGACTTGACTTCTTGAGGTCCCCAGCTCAATTCCCGGGTCAGGCAATAAAAAATTTTAGACAATGTATATTTTTTTAATTTTTTAATAAAAATAACGTTGCTCGGGATTGGATTTGTGCTGGGTTTGCGATGAGCTTGTCATCTATCATGGGAATGTCTTCATCTAGTCGTGGGTACCCTGGTTGTGTCTCTGCTTACCACTTTGGGGATATGGGCGTGAAGATATTTTTTTTTAACTCTTGTTTTTTTCCCCACAAAACGTGTATGTTGTGGAAAAGTATAAGAGTTAAAAAAGTGTGCATAGAATTGTAACTGAAACAGCACATTGTCTCGGATTAGAAATCACAATCGATTTATGTATCGAATAATAAATAAAAGTCGCGTGGCTACATAATGTACCTACATTAAATATTTTTCTAAAAAAACTGATAGAATCTATTGAATACTAACAGAATACTAACAGAAACCAAAAAAATATTTTTGGAATTTTTGTATGTTTGTCTGGTAGGTACGTAAAGTATTCGAAATTACTTAACGGTTTTGAACGCCGTTTTCACAGGTAGATTACACATAATTATTGTTTCTGTTCTTTCCAGATCCAACGTGGCTATCAACAAACTTCGGTATAATTGTTTGTATAGAATGTTCTGGAAGCCACAGAGAGTTGGGGGTTCACATATCTCGGATACAATCGCTTACCTTGGACAGGCTTAGCACGTCGCAGCTGCTCCTGGCGCGACATATGGGCAATCACATGTTCAATGAAGTTATGGAAAACACATTAGATGACAGAGATAAATTAACACCAGAGAGTTCCATGTAAGTTGTTTTTTATTACTTTTTTGCGGTGGCATCTAGACCACAGGTGACATCAGATTCGCGATATGATTTTTAGCTAAATCGACTGTTTTTTTAATTTATTAGACCGAAGGTAGACAATGAAATCAGAATTGCTATATAATTTTTAGCTAAATCGAATGTTTTTTTTATTTATTCGGCCAAAGGTAGACAATGAAATCAGATTCGCAATATAATTTTTGGCTATAGCGACTGTTTTTTTTATTTGTTAGACCAAAGGTAGACAATGAAATTAGATTCGCAATATAATGTTTGGCTATATCGACTGTTTTTTTAATTTATTAAACGAAAGGTAGACAATGAAATCAGATTCGCAATATAATTTTTGGCTATATCGACTATTTTTTTTAATTTGTTAGACCAAAGGTAGACAATAAAATTAATTAGATTAGCGAAATATTTTTTAGCGACTTTGACTGGTTTTTAATTTCTTTTAGCTATGATTGTTGTGCTATAACTTGGCTAATAACAAACAGCTGTTGATGGTTCTTTTTTTTTGGAAGGTTGGTATATAAATGTTATCAGGATTCGATAAGTACTTAATGAGTTTTTTTATGATATTGGAAGGCAAACAAGCAGACGGATTTCCTGATGTTAAGAAATTCACGCTGCCTAGAGACAACGAAGGTGGTAATGGTGCGTTGCCAACCTGAGGCCGGGATGTTAAGCCTCGAGCAAAAGTAAGTTTACCGGCTATCTTTTCCTCCGAACCGGAACACGTCATGACGTTATGGCGGCAGGAATAGGTAAGGCGGTGGTACCAATCCGGGCGAGTCGCTGCTAAACTCTACCACCTAATATACAATACTTAATACTTAATTTATTTCCCATGTTGGTCCGAGTTCAATTAGTGGAACATACCACCTGCTGCTCTGCAAGGCAGCTTGTAAGAAGCGAGCACAGCTTAAATCATCGGATGTTACCAACAAGTGCACAGCAACTTGTCCGGGTAGGGATTCACTGCCTTATCTATTCCTTCCGCCATATTGACCTTGTTATGATTCGGTCTATAGAGTAAGGAAGCCAGTAGACTTGACCATAGGAATTCTTATTCATACTTAGTGCAGCGACGCACCAGTAACATATATAACGTCTACAAGCCACGGTTGTCTCTTACCATCCGGAGAGCCATATGCTTGAGCGCTGACCTCGAGCATATAGAAAAATAATATGCTAAAAAATTCTTTAATTTATTTAATTCGTATTTTTAATATCAAGCAAAATATTAATATTTTTATTAATATTTTAATAGAAATTGAGAAAATATTCAAATTGTTTTTTTCTTTGTTACACGTGTTAATGGTAAAATCATTTTTATGGAAATGGAAACATAATAATTGGTTTTAATAACATGGACTTTATATAAAAAAGTTTTGTCACAACGAAATCTTGTAATGTATTGTGTTACTGTAGGGACATTTTTCATTCTTTACTAGATCATTATTTGACTGACTCGTCGTTATTCTATCTTTTTCTCTGTTTTGTTATATTAAAACGTAAGAACTCAAAGTCCGCTTTCCTACTCATATTTATATACTTCGCTTTATCTTTGACATCTCTTTCTGCGTACCCAACACATTGGCATATAATATGTCTTGTTCCATCAAATCTGGGGACTAATTATGTATCTCAGTGGCCAACTCAAAATGGAAAAGTGTACATTAAGTGGTTGTCCAATGACGTCATTTGTGTTTGCTATGTCTACTGTATTTCTGTTGGTCACTGGAGATAGAAATGATAAAACACGTCATTTGACAGGTATTTGATGTACACTTTTCTATTTTGAGTTGGCCACTGAGATACATAAACAAATCTGGTCTTTTTAAAAGATGCTTCTTAATTTTACGAAATGTTTGTTGCACGTAACCTGTCAGGTTTACGATATACATGACTATCATCACCTCAGATGCCTTCCCTGCCGAGTATCATCCACTAAACTTTTTTAAATGAACGTTGCAGGGAGGATAGGTTGCGTTTCATCCGCGAGAAGTACGTGTACCGCGCGTGGGCGGCGCGCACGTGCCGGGACGGTGCGGAGCGGCAGTCGGAGGTGGAGCACGCCGTCAACAACCTCCACCTGCAGAACCTGCTGCAGGCCTACGCCGAAGGGGCCGACCTCGCCGCCACGCTGCCCGGCTCGGTATGGTGGACCTACTTTATATTGTATCCTGATGGGAAGGGACAATCGTCGCCTAGGCAACATTAAATAAAAAAATATTTTTCTTAATAAATATTTTCGAATTACGTTTGTATGAAAAGTCTCCTACTTTGCCGACACGGCTATGCGATTGTACCAAGGTAATGGTAGCATTATCAATGTCAACAGAAATTCGTAAGGTTTCTTATCCTCACAAAAACAATCTCAACGTTCCCGAGTCCGAAGACTATTCGTGATCTGGTCGCAGAGGTGGGAACTTTAGGTAGGGTTGTCACTTGCGAAGGATGTGACAATTTATATTGTTTCCCGAGTTCTTCCTTGATTCGTGTTCTGGTCGCGGAGATGGACGATGGGAACATTAGTTAGGCTTGTCACATTCTGTGTGATTTGGAGGATTATTTGCCACAACAGTTACATTGCTTACGCGGGATTAGCAAAGTAAAGGTTTGTTTTACATCTGTTATAATGGATTTCCGCAAAGTAAACCCTGATTCAATAAAAAAAATCTGTCCCGTGTTGCTCCGGGTCAGCTGAGTAGAATAGATCATCTGTCTCTTGGCTAGGCAGCTCGTAACAGGTGAGCAACGGTAAAACCGACAACACCTGGTCATGACCAACAAGACGACGTAGAGTGCTGCGCAATAGCTTGCCCACGTAGAGATCCGCCTATCGTATCCGCGATAATAACTTTTATCATCAAATCAAGTTTCAGCCCGTAGGATATTGTTCGTCTTGCATTATAGGCGTAACATCCTGGCCACAGGACACCGACGCACCTGTAACATCTATGGTGACTGTAGGCTACGGTTATCTTCTACCATCAAGAGAGCTGTGTGCTTGTTCTCTCCCACTCACGTAAAAAAAGTATTAAATAAACAAGTTGAGAGGTGTCAAGGGACACTCGGATGGAAAGAAGTTGCTTTCATTTCATTAGTGAAGGACGCCGCCCACAGCACGCGCACGCCGCACAGCGCACAACAGCTTACTGTAGCAAAAAGTGTCGTTACAACTTTTTGTGAGATTTTTTTCCATTTAGCCCCCTTTCACAACGCGCGGTAAGGAACTTCGTTCCAATAAATGAATCTTTCGAATTTCAGGATTGCGGGGAAACAGCACTACACCTTGCGATATCACGTGAAATCGGAGATGGTTCAGCCTTGCACATTGTTGATTTTCTAGTCCAAAATGGTGGTTCCCAGTTGCTCGACAAGACCACATTTTCGGGGATAACCGCCTTGCACTTATGCGCGGCGACCGATCGGACGGAACCGATGAAGTTATTGCTCAAGGCCGGTGCTGATGTTAGCATCAAAGATGCGAACGGCAGAACAGCACTACACATAGCGCGGCAGTTGGGACACCATGCTTGTCAAGAATTGGTAAGTGTTACACCACACTTGGTAATTGTTGTATTCGTTTGTGTGCGAGTATATCCGAACTAGCTGTTATCCGTGGTTTTTCTCGTATGGCAAGTAATATATTTATTGATTATAGCCCATTAATAAGGATTTTCATACAAATTTTCAACACCTATTTCGCCCCTTTGGGAGTTTCAATATCCACAAACGCCTAAATACGTATTTACTATTTTTTAATAAGTAGCCCAAAAACAAAGTTTCAAGTTTCTTACTTAAAAAATGGCGGTATTCCATACACACTTCCAACCCCAAATTCAACCCCTTAGGAGTAGAATTTTCAAAATTCCGTCCTTAATGGGTGTCTGTCTACTCAATAAAACGACCCTACTCACCAAATTTCATGGCTGTAACTCTCACCAGGTTTTGTTCGGCGATCATGAATCAGTCAGTCAGGACATGTTATTTTATAAGCAATTACACGATTCGTTGCCTACAAGACCACTGGTGGTAGAGAGCTGTGTACGGTTTGACCCGTACATGTTTTGCGAACGCGGCAATCTTTAGTTGCCGCGTAACATTTAACTTACATTTTTATTCACATAGTACTTTGAAACCAATTCAGTGCGATAATAACCACGGACAAGAAAGCATTTGCCAATATATACTTAACTTGTGTAACTTTAATTCCAATATATAACTTTCTTTAATCTTGAAGATCCTTCTAACTTCCGTCTCGCACTCCTGACTTACTACAGAACTACCAATATACTTCTACATTTTTTTGGTCCTTCGAGCCGGATCCTAATTTGGACATTTTTTGTGGTCCTTCGAGGGTTAAGTGAATATTAGTGCTTTGTACCCTTTACATAGTAGCGAATCGGTTCGTCTGGCCTCCCACTGCAATTGCGATTTGTTGCAATTCGTCCCGGTGGGAATCTACCGTCTAACCTATTCCAGCCGCTGTCATGTTCCGCCACGGAGGGTTGGGTAGTGATCAATTGGCGTAAGAACCCGGCCACAAGATAAAGACGTGCCTACAACATTAAAATAAATTTCATTTTCAATAAATCTGTTTGAATTTGTCAGCCAAATTCTTGAGGATATGTAAGCTATGTGATATATAGGCTATGTAATAGTTACAAAATTGTATGCATGCAGAGAACATAATACAGTCGAACTCATCTAAACAACTAATTCGAGTCATTGATTGAAATAATAATTTCCTTTGAAAAAGTTATTTCTTAATTTCAGTTGGAGAGTGTGGACAAGCGAGAGAAAAATATATTTGAAAATATAAATATCGACTGGAATCTCTCGCATGATGATGGATCGACAGATTTCTCAGACGACGACACTGTAATCGAAGAAAGGGTAAGAGACCTTTTTGCAAATTTGCGAGCGTCATGTTATGAATAATATTTACGACGTGAATCCCCCCGAGCGTCTTTTTGGCTATTATATCATTGGACAACAAAAGACAACCGCGGCCTATAGACACCTTAGATGTTATGGGAGCGTCGCTGTCCTGTGTCCGAAGTATTAGGTCTAATGTTGAAGTTTACCGGCTACCCTGTCTTCCGTATTATATGGCGGCAGGTATAGGCAAAGTGGAGGATCCCTATTCAGGCGAGTACTCCACATCACTCAAACACCAGTGGTTTTGCTATGCTGGCAGGTAGGGAGGCAAATGGTCTGCGTTACGCACGGGACCCAAGCCAACACGGAGGTCTACTATACTTATTACACTTCATAATTATAACAATCGCATCATCTATATGGTCGGTTCGGCGTTGGATTTGACTTCTTGAGGCTCCGGGTTCGATTCCCGGGTCGTGCAACAAAAAAATGTGTATTTTTAATTTCTAATGAAAGTAACGTTGCTCGGAATTCGATATATGTGCCCGGTTGGCGATAGGCTTACACATTGTGGGAATGTCTTCGGCTAGTTGGGGGTGACCTGGATGTGCCTCTGCCTACCTCTTATCTACCTATCTACCGAGGATATGGGCGTAAAGATCCTCTTTTTATAATAATTATTAACCGTTGTTTTTCAATTTTGCCCATCTATTTCAGTAATTAGGATCAAATTATAGAAATTTGTTTAAAATCGATTCAGAAATTTCGGAGATTGTCTCGAGTATAAATCGTGACATTAAATTTATCCGTTTTATTTGATGTATTGCAGCAAAACGGCAGCGTGACCCCGGAGAAGAAGTGCTCCCGTTCCCGTCCGCCGTCATACGCGGGCGGCGCGGGGGGCGGGGCGGGGG
>NJDD01003139.1:17313-27785 GCA_002245505.1 Calephelis nemesis
CTTACAAGTGAAGTTCGATCAGTATTATATGAGTCGCGTCATTCGAAGGACGTTATGACAGTAGAAATATTTATAGCGGTCGATACCTATCCGTGAAAATTGCTGCGTAGCATCACCATAATGGCTCCTTTAACCTATGATCGCTTTTTACGAGCTGCCAGGCCTAATTGTGGTCTATTCTTCTCGGGAGGCTAAAAACCAACACCTTAACTCAGCCAAATTCAGAAACTCAAATTTTGAAATCGTTTCAAAATATTAAACAAACCAATTGTTGATACTCACAATACAAATTAGCTCATACTATGATGACCTAGTTTAGAAGTGCTGAGCTCTGGAGCTACGTTAAGCCAGGTCTACAATAGAGGGAATGCAGCGAGTGTACATCTTAAGAGATTATCTTCAAATACTCTTTAATCTGATTGCTAATTGTCTTCTAAATATGTCATCGTGCTGAGGTTGCTTACCTTTATATAGAAAGCTTTGTTTTGTTATTCAAAATTAAAGGGATCGTGACTTGGGTATGTCATAAAAGTCGATTTTAACTTCATTTAACTAGGAATATTGATTTATTTTTCGGCGACATCAGGGAGAAAGTGGGATTACAAGCGTTGGTGAAAAAATAAAAAGTTGGTTTGGTCATATGAATAGATATGTGATACACGAGGAGACCTAGGCTGACATTTAGCGACGAAATTGCTCGGGTATTATTTGAAGAGTTTCAAGAATCTTCAAAACCAGCGTGGTTGTCTTATAAAAGTAATGAATGTGGATGAAACTACGCAGATCTGCAAGGATAGTGACCATTGGCACTTGATAATCTGTCGAACTCTCGGCGTGCAGATATTTGTATCTTTATAACCACTGAGACTGAAGTAGCATTAATGTAATTAAGAAAAAGAACAAAAACCGAAAATAAACTTTACTTGGATTATTTTTATTACAAAATCAATGTTATTTCTATTTCCGTTTGCTATTTTTTTCTTTGTAACAATTTGTTCTTCCGCACTCATTTCTTTCTCGAAGCATCAAGGCTTCATAGAGTATTTTCAGTCCCACCAACTAGTGAGTCAGTAGAAAAAAAATCTAGCTTAGTCTTCTTAAGCCAGATATGTGCTTATATTTTTCTTGGTATCTGGTATCAGTACGAATCCAGCAACCAAACATGGTAATTTGTAATTCTAAAGGGGAATATCATGTGGAAGAACAATCGGGGGAGCTCGTGGTAATTGCCGGGACAAATGAAGACGTCTCCACATACAGTAGTTGGAGTCGAAGCACACCTGGCTGGTTGGGAAGCCATCTTTGCAAAGTTCCATACATACACATCGAGTGGCACATTTCGTCATATTCGCTGGACAGAAGGGCGGTGGTGAAGAGTTTGGACAGGGGAACCAGCAGAAAGGCTTTCCACATGCATCATCTGTAATTAATGAAATTATTAAGGCATAGATTCATGGTCTCTGTGGTCTAACGACCCGGCTTCGGATTTGACTTATTGAGGTCCCAGGTTGGATTCGCGGATCGAGCATTTAAAAATAAATAGATAATCTGTATTTTTAATTTTCTGATACAAAATATCGTTGCCCCGAATTGGATGTGTGCCCGGTTGACGATAGGCTTGCCACCTATTGTGGGACTAAGTGTTTTCTGCTAGTCGTGGGTGCCCTGGTTGTGACTCTGCCTACCTCTTCGAGGATATAGGCGTGAAGCGCGAAAGCAGAATGGATATAAATATTAAAATTATGTACTTGTATTTACAATATTAACGGCTATTAATAGGTTGTTAATACTTAACAACCTATCTAAGATAATAGATAGTGCCAGTTTAGATCAATTACCAGGTAACTACTGTCATTTTTCAATTCAATTTTATTAATTATATCTTCTACTAGCGGCCTACGCCGGATTCGCACGTTTATGAAATATACATATAAACATTCCTATTCAATCACTTTATCTATTTAAAAAACTGCATCAAAATCCGTTGCGCAATTTTAAAGATTTAAGCACACAAAGGAAGAGATTATGTTTTATACTATGTAGTCTTATAACATAAAAATGAATCGCTAAATGTGTTGGTAAGCGCATAACTTTCGAACGACTGGACCGATTTGGCTAATTCTTTTATTATGGTGTTAGGTATTATCAGGAGAAGGTTTTTATAAAGAGAAAAATCGGAAAAATTGCAGGGAAAATGGAAAAAATAATACTTCATTATTTCCCGTACGAAGTTGAAACTAAGTTCGCCGGGATTGCTAGTTGTAAATAGCTTTGAACGTCAACATTACAGTAGCAGAAAATGTTAAGGTATACATGCTCCGCTGAACACAAATACATAATACATCAATTTGTCTGTGTAGGTGATTAGGTTAAAGATCCATTACGTGACATTTTCCACTTAAGAGCACCCCTCTTCACGCCTCATTATGGCTGCCGTCTAATGTGTGCCGTTTTTAAATCGGTGCATTAAATGCCATAAAGGATTCTAACAAGGAACTTCGCTTACAAGACCATGGTGGTAATTCTGCTGTTTTCTAATATTCTTTTTAGAAGAATATTACACGGAAAAGGGAAAAACTTTTTTTTTACACATACTCTTAGTATCTATCAGTCTCAAGCGATACATAGTTCACCGGGTCGGCTAGTTTATAAATAAAATAATTTTAATCCACAGTTTTAAATATTACAAAATTTTTTGTTGGTCAGGACGTACGACTTCAATTAATAACAAATAGTACTCGTATTTTAGAAGCTATTGTTTAATTGCTTTTCATGTTACATTGTAGTAGATTACAAAGACATTTGCCAGATGAAAGACATGACATCGATCTGATATCTTACTAATATTCAACTTAAAAGTATCTTCACGCCCATATCCCCGAAGACGTAGGTAGAGGCACAACCAGGGTACCCACGACTAGCCGAAGTCTCACAATATGATAGGGGGCAATCCTATCGCTAACCGGGCACATGCCCAATCCCGAGAAATTATTTTTTTATTAGAAAATTGGAAAATCCATAATATTTTCATTTTGTTGCCCGACCCAGGTATCGAATCCACCGTCACCGTGCTTGCTGCTAGTAATGGTAATTTTTTTTTTTAAGATTCCAAGTTGACCCGTTTTCATCACCACTAGGACCTGATTTAGGGGAGGGCAATCTCGAGAGGTCCTCACAGTAGTCACACGACACAAAGTTCCCCATATCACTATATTTAATTTTATTTTTATTATAAACAAGAAACAGATAAAAAATTATGAACCTCTCCATTTCCAAGTCGCTTATAACCAATGCTTATAAATATTCAGTCTTAAAACAGTTTAACTGACAGAGATGTCAAGATCGCTAGTATAAAAAGATTGAATCTTAATTAAACTTACATAAAATATCATAATTATCTCAACTCAAATATAAACATGGATTGTATCGCCAAAAAAACTTTTAACATTTAATAAGAGCCATATTTGGGGTGGTTTTCTTTAATAGAATTGAAAAAATTGCTCCCAATGTTTAAAATGTTATTTGCGTCAAATCACGTAGTTGTTAGTTAAACCATTCTGGAACTCAACCCTTTAATTGATTTTTCTTAAATTACAGAGAAGACAGCTAGTGAGGTCAAAAATAGATACGGGGAAAATTGACAAATATCGAATTGTTTTTCCAATGTAACACATTGCATCACAAGTCGGTAGCAGTATGGTTACCTAAAAAAAATGTAAACGACACCACAGTGGAGTTTTGGCGCCATCGAGAGAAAAGATGGTCGAAGTATTCTCATAATTATTGAATTTCGTATTGATATTACTTAGTGTCTTCGGCTAGTCGCGGGTGCCCTGGTAGTTGCTGGTGATATGGGTGTGAAGATACTTTTTTTTCGTTGTGATATTGAGTGAAATTAGTCAATTTTGGTGGCATTTTGTAAAATTTTGTTCAGTGAAAGTACACAAATGAAATAATCATGAAGAAATTAGCGTACCGTGTATTTTCTCGTAGCCGCCAAATCTCATTACATGAGCTTGAGTAATGAGGCCACCGCTTTACTCAAGAGCCTAACAAGACCTACTGACGACTTACGACTGATGATTAATTATACTTAATTGATTAAAATTGATATAAAATTTGATGCAAATTTCTACTTGACTAATGACAAAATACTAACGTTAATGCCAAAACCTAAAGAAAGAAAGACAAGAGTGGTGTCTTTTGTGGTGTGGTACAGTAGTGTCGTTGACAATACATGCACGTTTACTATAAAACCGGATAAAATTTCCCAAAAACAAAAAAAATGTAATTGAAAATGTAATAAAAACAAAGACATTCTTTATACAAATCAAGCAATAAAATCATTTTACGAGTTCAGTCCCTATTATAACAATGTAATAAATTATTAATATTATCCTCTAGAATCCAAATAGACTGAAGGTTAAGCCTCTTGAAATGAAATAAATCGCCCTAATATATATGTGAATAGGAGGGTCTGGTCGTAAATAAATATGGACGTTGCCAGACGTCGTGATACTGTAACAGGATACTAACAAATGGTTTCTATTGTGTCAGCGATACACAATCTAAAATTGTTATCCCTGGCTTCTTTGTTATACAGGGTTGGTAACTAACGCATAATAAAAAAAAGTCTTATAAAGGGTTACTGGTAACTAACGCATAACCTTAAGGTTTTAGTACACCAAGAGCAACAACCTTTATTTTAAAACTTTTAGAAAATCGCGAACAAAGAATTCGGTTCTAATCATTTTGTCAGAGTACGAGTATTTCAACTCTCAATTTTTTGGGCGACCAAATTCTTTTTTCGCGATTTTTTAAAGGTTGTAGAACTAAAGCTGTTGCTTTTAATATACTAAAGCCACCCTCGAAAGGTTATGCGTAACCTACCAGTAACCCTGTATAAGACATTTTTTTTCATCTTAGAGATCAGCGAACAAGCACAAGACTCCCAAAATGGTGACAACTGTGTCTTATAGACAGAATATTACAAAAGCAGTTTTGTCTTGAAGCCGGCATTTTAGACGTGCAAGTCTACCGGCTACCCTACCTTCCAGGACGAAACATGAGTCATTATGGCAGTAAGTTGCTGTACCTTGCCCTAGTTGCCCTACTCAGGCAAGTTGCTGTACAGAATTTTTGGTAATGAGCAAAATTTAAACCTATGCTCGCCTCTTGTGAGCTGCCTGTTAGAGAACTGGCATGGAACAGCACAATGACAAGAACTGTATGACGACAGGAATAAGTAAGGTGAGGGCAATGGCATGTTAGAGCTCAGAACTCTATTGCAAAGACTTAAATACGGATTAATACCAACGCCTTACCCCATCCTTATAATGTAAGCGCTAGTAATTTTGATTTCCAGTTTATTCGCTAAAGCTAGCGACTAAATCTCATTGCGTAAAAGGCTTTAGATCAGATTGGCAACCAATAACATATTTTAACGTCTAAAGGCAACGTATTTGACTTACTTTCAGAAAATCCATCCACTTGTTTGCTTTCCTCTAAGTACCATAAAAAAGAGCGGTAGAATTTTATGAGCACTCATCCGGATTAATAAAATATGAAAAAGCAATATCAGCGGCCTCCCGAACATGACGGGTCAATTATTTTTTATGTACCCCAACGATACTCGAAGGATTTCAAATGAAAAGGTTTGTTTGTAGGTCGGGAGGACGTGTTTGGAAAACGTATCTAATTGAGAACCAGTATGCGATAGTTAGATGGTATCAGTAAAATACCCAAAATAACGTTGAAAAAGTTGATCAAACGAGACGCAAACTAGTAGGTTTTTTAATTATAAAACAAAATTTGTTTAAATTTAAAAATTACATAACACTAACTGTTTTCCCTCTAATTTGTCAGCGTAGAATGGTTAAGATTTTCATACAAAATTTCCTTTCCTACTGACTTTGCGATTGATTTATAAAAAATAGCCTCCACTCGGATCTGTAGCTGTAGTAAATCAGTTCAACCTTTTAACCGTGAAAAAAGTAACATTGAGAGACATACAAATTTTCGCATTTACAATATTATTAGTACATTAATATAAGTATATTATTATTAGTAAGGATAATATGAAAGCAGTTTTAAGTTGAAAGCAGTAAATAACTCTAGGTTTATATTAACAACCCTTTCGGTCTTGACCATTATTCTACAACTGTGTAAAACAATACACCGACTGGGGCATTGTTTTACATTACTATTTTTTAATTATTCATTACTCGTTAACCATTAGGTACTGCGTTTTTTATACACATGTATTTTCACACATAATACTTAAAGTTGACTATAATTTATGAATACTGTCTGTATTCACAAAATACAATAGAGTATTTATTTAAAGAAGAGTCTGTCTTGATTGATAATACAACTAAAGGTGGAAATAAACTATTTAAAGGTAAGTGGCGACACCGTGGACGGTAGGCACAGAAAGCGTGATCCATCATATTCTTGAATTCCCCATTTTATTACAACAAAGGTTTAGATAGATTCTTATTGTTCAGACGTGTTTAAGTTTTTAATTATTATTCAGGACTGCTTTCGGTACTCGATAAAACATATTTACTGACAGTGTCTTCCCGCTGTAAGGTATTCGAATAAAATAATGCCTAAATTCAAAATAAGGACAGAAATAAACAACCAACATCTAGTACTTGCGAACAACAAATCATAACAAACTTATACGAGAATCCATACAAAAGCTATTTCATTTCTCCCAACATAACAATGAAATTCGTATTCGAAAGGGATATACAAAACAAATGACAAAACGACGGATTTGTGGGTAACGAATAGTGTTCAGTCGAGATATATAGGGCACAACAGAATGAATTGTTGTTAGAGCTATATTGGCTATTCTGCTATATAAATTATACATACATATATATCTTCACGCCAACTCCCTTACGTGGTAGGCAGAGAGTTTTAACTGCTAAACTAGACCTGCCTGGCTTCCTCCACATTCATTATACTTTTCATACAAACACGGCGGTTTCGGAGACTTTTAACAACACCTATGGATACCACTCAAGAGATTTGGTCATAGAAATTATAGAACGTTTTGCTAGATTAGGTTTGGTTTTGCTAGATCATTTAAAGTTTCTGGTTGGACAAGTCTACGAAAAGTCTTTTTGTAGGCTTGTCCAACCAGAAACTCGTCAAGTCTGTTCTATCTATATATTAATACTTGATGCCAAAACTTTGGACTCCTTCTTACGAAAATTGCGCTGACGCAGGAGCATAAAATTTGGCACACTTATATTTTATATGTAGGAGAAGTGCAGAACGCTAATACTTTTCAATAATAATGCTTGTAAAGTACATTAAATCAATAAATAAAACATTACCCACACTACCATGCATTTAACACACACAAACAAATATATTGATGATAACGATAATAGATCACAGATGGCGCACTAAAAAGTTTGGAAACAAAGTAGCAGGTCTTGAAAAATTAAGATGGCGTTCTTATTAACAAGATATTAAAATTTATTATGGTCGAATTTCGATCAACGGGCGACCACTGGTATATTTAAAATCGTCAAGTTGTAATATCTTGGAATACATTCATGTGCAAGTAATCCTAAAACTTTCAAAAGCTCCGACAAAACCTATGCAACGTAGCTAGAACCATCTCGATCACGTCAGCTTTTAAACAAAAAATCATCGATACGATCCATCCTTAAGTTATGATGTTACAGACATACATACATACATACAAACTCATACGTCAAACTTATAATACCCTTTTTCCGTCAGGAGTCCTCGGCTATTAGAATACTAAAAGAGGCCCACTAAATCTTAATACTTACATAAAAATTACGTAACAGGTGGTGTGACCGCGGTGGACTCCTAAACTACTTAACCGATTTCAATCAAATTTGCACACAGTGTGCAGTTTGATCCAACTTGAAAGGATAGCTTACAACTCAATTTTACCAAATCCATCAATAATACCATCCGAGCGAAGCCGGAACAGACAGCTAGTAATTTAGTAAAAACCTAGCAAACAAAAACTTTCTTAGAGAGTAACAAAATCTTTTAAACTTTACCTCTTTAAAATATCAGGGTAGATAATATTTCAAAAGAGCTCTATAAGAAATCCAATATACAAAGATGAAGTGTTATTATCTCAGAGAGATAGGTTTCATTGGCCAATACCAGTTGCCTTGAAATTGCAATATGAGAGGACTGTCTACAGTCTACACAGTACAAGTAAAATCAGTGTTCTCTGCGACGGACGAACGGATCCGATATATACTGAATAGCAGATGTCTGAATGGTTCCACATAAATACGTACGTAACGATGTAGCTTACAAGTAAATGAATACAGGGTACTTAAGAGACCGGCGACGGGGAAATAAAACTTAATTGATTCCAAAAAATGCTATTTTTATTTTATTTTATGTGAGAGGTCGGTGGACAAACATGAGGCTAATGATGGTAAGAGATAACTGTGGCCTATATACTGCCATATGGCCAGGATGGTAGACCATTTGTGCATGTCTACTGGCTACCCTACCCCAGATCGGAACAAGATAGGAGTCTTTATGGAGGCTGGAATTAGTCCGGGCATAGGCCTACTGTTACTAACACCGTGACGTCTAAATAAGTGGTAGAGTTTCGCAACGACTTGCCCTGATTGGTATCACCGCCTTACCTTTTTCCTGCCGCCATAATGTCAGTGTGTGCCATTGACGTGTTCCGGTTTAGAGGAAAGGTAGCCGATAAACTTACTTTTGTTCGAGGCCTAACATCCTGAACTCAGATTGGCAACGCACGAACCAAGACGGGGATAAGTGATCGATTGTTTTATGTTTGCTAAAGCTGCCAAGTATCAACATAGTCTAGGATTGGCGAAATTGATGTTTTTAATTTTTACATGGCTAATTTTTTATGTTAAGCACATGTCATATCCGACAGCTAAGAATCATAGGGTTTTCTTTGTGGTACCTAAGAAGCTACACATAGATACCATAGATATTGTGCCACCAATTACCATGCATTGCTGTTTTGTGGTTGGGCTGTTAGGCCTTTTCTGCAAGTCTTAGTCCTACTACGTACCTAGTCTGGCCTGTAATAAATTAATTCCAGAAAGGATTTGAACCTGTACCCTTTCGTATCTCGCTGACGAATGCTTAAACCATCTACGCTAACGAGGGCAAAATTTTTATCGACTACATATTATGTAACTGATAAGAAAGGCGTTAAAAATTTCAGCACACGGTAGCTCAAATTGTAACAACTGTGGAAAGCCACAGTTGATTTAAAGTTGTTTTAGTTAGTAGTAGTATTAAAAAAGTTAACTTTATTCATTTGTACAAGGACACCCTTTAAACTGCCATTTTTAAGACGCCCTTGCCCTGCTTTTTTATTTTTTTGTATGATATTGAAACGCAAACAAGCACACGGATTTCCTGATCGTAAGAAATTCACGCCACCTATAGACGCCAAAGGTGGTAATGGTGCGTTGCCAACCTGAGACCGGGATGTTAGGTCTCGAGCAAAAGTAAGTTTACCGGCTACCTTACCCTGCAAACCGAAACACGTCATGACGTTATGGCCGCAGGAATAGGTAAGGCGGTGGTACCAATCCAGGTGAATCGCTGCGAAACTCCACTACCTTGTCATATGTCACGGTATTAGTGACAGTATGCCCATGCTCGCTTTTTACGAGCTGCTTGACAGGAAGGCAGCTGGTTTATTTTGCAAATAAGCCCAGACCAATACGGGGAAAAAAGCTACCAGTTACATTACAAGGCTAATAATGGACTACTAGACGAATCGGACAACTCACTGGACTAAGCCCTAGAGTAATGCGACGCATAGCTTAGTAAACCTTCCGACGATTGCTCGAACAATTACAGCATTCGTCAGAAACGAAAGGGTACATCTTCAAATTCTTTCTTAGGTAGTTAGTTGTTTCTTTACCTATGTATGATACTTACTATTTCGCTTAAATAGAGTTTTATAGAGTGCAATGCAAAATACCGAGCAGACATTTTTTACCATAAAAACCTACATATACTTTAAGGTGACTAACTCACCACCAGCTCTTATTGCATGTTGTCCTGGATTTCCATCATTTACCTCAGGATCTAAAGTTCCATCGTACTCTGCATTAGTGATGTTGGATAATAAAAACAGACACAAAAACAATTTTAAAAACATTTTACATAAAATTTTTACTTTTTTTTGTTTTAAAACAGTAAAGTCATCACAGTGACATTTTAATCAAAATGATGTAGTCCAATGTAGTCCAAACATTGACCTCTAAGTATATGGACATGAAATAGTTACCAAAAAAGCCTGCTGCTGGCTACTAAATATGGCTGCCATTTGACATTACTAAGGCTGTCCAAAAACCGTAAAGTATCGATACCGATACATAATCCATAATCTTAAAATCAAAAATTTTCAATAAACCCCCGACAAACCAATTTTTACGATAGTGACGTTTCCAACG
>NJDD01003139.1:28064-43455 GCA_002245505.1 Calephelis nemesis
AAAAGAGTTCTAGAGCTTGTTGTACTACTATTACTACTACCTACTTTTAAATCATAGTAGATATAACAATGTTTAATTTATAAGATTCTTTGGTTAGTAAAACCGATTTCGATTCTACTTTCAGTAAAATTACAGTACATATAATTACAAATTTTAAAAAAGACGTGATAAGAAGGTATGCGATTTGGATACCAATAAATAAACTTGATGTTACAGTATGGTGGGCAAATGTAATTAGTAATTAATAATTAGTAAATAAAAAATAGTAATTTTACTTTATTATATACTTACCTGCAACTTCGTCAGCGTAGAACAGTTGCAATTTTTGTAAAAACTTGCATCCCCCATTTTTTGTGGTTTCGGGGGTTGATTTTTCAAAAAAAAAATGAATAAATTTGAAGTTTGATATTTAACTGTATGTATATAAAATTTATCAAAATCAGTCCTGCAGCTTACGGCTACTACCAATAACCTTCTACAGACACAGAAAGGCTTACTAGAGTTTTGTTGTTAAAATATTTTTGTTAATTATCAAAAAATAACAGCGGTTATCAGGCACCTGATCTAAAGTACACAATCTCTTATCTTAGATAGGTTATTAATATTGACCGTTAGCCGTGAAAGCGTGTTAGAGATTTGGTATTGATCAGGTGCTTTCCAGATCTGAATACCATAGTGATGGTCCATAGTGACCGATCCTTGCTGTCTATATACTACATTATATTACCATCAAGAAATCCATTCGCTTGTTCGCCTCCCAATATACCTATACTTATAAAATAACATGTCCTGAATGACTGATTCATCATCGCCGAGCAAAAACTGTTGAAGTTACAGCCATGAAATTTGATTTTTTTTTTGAGTAGTGACGGAAGTTTGAAAATTCTACCCATAAGAAGTGAATGGGGGTTGAAAGTTTGTATAAAAGACCGTATTTTTTTTTAATTTGGAAACATGAAACTTTACTTTTGGGCTACTTATTAAAAATATTATTTTAGGGTTTTTGGAAATTCTACGACTAAAGGGGTGAAATTAGTAGTGAAAATTTGTATGAAAGTCCTTACCAATGTGGTACAAAAAGTCTTGAATTAAAATAATATTTTAAATTAATCAGTAAATATATTAACTGCCACGCGAGCAAAGCCGCGGGTAACAGCTAGTCTCACATAAAAACCGATTTATTAATCTTGGAAGTTTTTTGATTTGAATATTCGTTTGTGAACCAATTCCTTCGTAAAAAGTTGATGGAAGGTCATAAATACGCGGTTTTATGAAGCATTCTAATGTAACAATTTATATTGAAATAGATGCTGTAGTCTCTTAGCTATTACAGCTTTTGCAAAAATTAGAACATGACTTCCTCTTTTTTTTTAATCCTATGTTTTAAAGGGGTTTTGTTCAGAGACATGTCAACCCCATCGTATCCCGATCACACTTTTGTTCCTCATATTACAAAAAAAATGTGAAGATACAATGATTTTCTCTTATATTAGGTACCTGCATAATTTACGTACGTAAGTATGTATCTTAACGCCCATATCCTCGAAGTTGTAGGCAGAGGCACAACCACGATCAGCCGAAGATACTGTACCCCTCAATATGATAGGTGGCAAGCCTATTGCCAACCGGGCACATATCCAATACCGAGCCACTTTATTTTTAACTAGCTGTTACCCGCGGCTTCGCCCGCGTAGTCTACTAATTTGATATTTAGCTCTCCAACACTGCTCGTTAAAATTTTAAGATAAAATGTAGCCTATATCGCTATCCAAAGTTTCATCTATTTTTTTGTAAATATTAAAATCAATTCAGCAATTTTGCCGTCAAAACTGAACATACACTTTCTCTTTTCTAATTTCACCTCAGATAAATAGTAGGAATACGTTACTGTGTTTACAGTTTTATCTGCACTTCGGCAAAACCTGTTAAATTAAAGTGTAGGTATAGCAAGTTATGAAAACCTGTAACAGATATTTTTTTTTTGAAATTTTAGAAATATACGTATCGTCTGTGAGGTCTAACCGTCCATCTTCGGTATTACTTCTTGAGATCTTGGGTTCTATTTCCGGTCCGGGCAACAAAAAAAACAAATAAAAATTTACTGTTTATAGGTGTTTTTTACTTTACGCAAAGAGGTTTACTGGTTTAAGAGTGAAAGCGTAACAGACAGAGTTACTTTCGCATATATATTATTAGTAGGGAAGTAGGGATTTTTTAACCAATTTTGTTACTATGTATATCATAATTTCTTTGAGTGTGTTTCGTTAATGATAAACTGATGTACGTGGTTCATTGTTATGGACTTATGATAAAAATTACTGTTAAATATTTTTTCTAGGCAAATTGTGCCACCCCCGTTCACTCTCATAGGGGTTGATTTTCAAAAAACGCTTAGATATGTATTTCATAATTTGTATTGCAAAGCATTATTTCAGTGTCACGCAAAATATTTCAATAGAAATAAATTTCCCATACAAACTTAGATACCCCCTTTAACCCTCAATAGGGGTGAATTTCGAAAAATCCTGAAATACGTGCTTCATCATTTATACTAAAAAGCTTTAATTCAAAGTTTCATGCAAAAATATGGAATAAAAATATTTTTCTCATACATAATTTGCCACCCCTTTTAACTCATGTAGGGGTTGAATTTCCGCAAAAATAATATGCTTATGTCCTTCTCATGAATGCTAACTATCTACATACCAAATTTTAGCGAAATCGGTTGGGTGGTTAAGGCGTGAAAAGGTAACAGACAAACAGACAGAGTTACTTTCGCATACAAACTTTATAATATTAGAGTGGATTATTAAATTACGAACGTAAATACAATTTAGATAAAAAATGTCGCGCTGAAAAGCACGTATTTTAAGTTTGTTATTTTCCTCGCTAGGGAGCTCCGATAAATGCGTGCGATCGCTGTAAATTACAGTCCTATGAAAAAGACGCGTGCTTCGTCGCGCACGCACCGCGGCCAGCCGGTAGTGCCGCAACCGCGATGTCCCTATATTTTAAACCTGTAATATCTCCGAAACTATTCGTTTAATTTACATACTGGAAAGGGCTATATTGTTCTATATTAAATGTAAAACTTATTTAAGATACTTTATTAGATAAGGATTAATGTTGTATTGCTTTAAATCGCTTCGTAAATGAGCCATTATTTTTCGTAAAAAGTAAAGGATAAAAATTGGTTATTGTAAGTTATCCCTAAGAGATAAACATATACCATCGCGAACTTTTTTGTAGACCTTATTAAGGTAAACAATACTTAGTACATTATTCTGATCTATCTCGTAGAGTTCAGCCAGCGTTTGCAATGCAAGCGCAAAAAAATATTTTTATTTACGACTTCGCATTAGAAATCTTGAAATTATCAGTGGTTCTCTAATATGTGAAGCATGTTATTGTACATATAAACCTTCCTCTTGAATCACTCTACCTATTGAAAAAAACCGCATCAAAATAATATAAGCATACATACATACAGACAGACGCGGAAAGTGACTTTGCTTTATACTATGTATAGATGATAAATTGTATATACACATTTTCTATTTTTCTGTTGCCCCACCCAGGGATCGAACCCGGGACCTCAAGAAGTCAAGTCCGGCGTCAGACCGCTAGATCACACATGCAAAATGACGGATAATCGCTTAACATTCATAAAGATAGAGCAGTCGTACATATAACTTATTTTATGTTATTTAAGTTATGTTATGTACTCCTTTTTGGGTGACCTGGAAGAAATCTTTTTATCTGAGATAAGCTGATCTTTTGTACAAGTATTTTAGTTTTAAAGTTTATGTAAGGTTTTTCAGTTTATGTACAATAAATGATTAAATAATAAAAATATTATAACCTCCTCCTTTTTCTGAAGACGGTTAAAATGTGTGCAGCTTGATTATCTAGATAGTTATATAATTACAATGTAATGTAATATTCATGTTTGATGAAAGTGACAAGATTACTAACAACGCTAGATTATTATCAATGTCTAGTTTTTAATGTATTTAAAAAGTAGTAAATATCATTCGTCAAAGTAAATAACTTATAAGCTGGAAACAGATTACGCAAACTAAAGCAAACGAAAGTCTTTTGTTCGTTTTCTCATACTTATTATCCGAAAGCGAACGAATGCTTCTGTTTTCTTTTCTTTAAAGATGTGTAGAGAGATTCAATTCAATTTAATGTTAAAAAAAATTTCAAATTGTTTATAAAGCTGGTAAAACACTAAAAGTTAAATATAATTTCACATTAATAGATTCTAAAATATTGGTCATGAATTTATGGGGATGTTCCGATATCAAATTTTTAACCTTTACCAGATATTTAACAACAACCGTTTACTTCTATTCGCCGATGTTCAATCATTAAGACCACAATAGCGACGGCTAACAAATTCACTTGTTTGTTTTAGTTTGCTCGATCTGTACTCAGCATTAGACCTTACACAAACTACAAGCTTGAATTTACAAAGCTTATTTATGTCTACATTATAGGCACTAAACGTCGAGAAAAATGGTTTTAGATAAAATAAAACATAAGTTCCAATATTTTGGTGACATGAGCAGTCTACATGGAGTACAATATGTCGTGTCCAGATCTCACATTCCTGCAGCAAAACGGTAAGCACAAACTTTTTAGTGTAAGCAGTTGCCAAAGCAGTTAAATAACTGCACAACTTGCAAACCATTTGCAAACCATGCAAACCATTTTTTAGTTGACTTTTTGAGGTCCCCAATTCGATCCCCGGTCGGGCAACAAAAAAAGTGTATTTTCAATTTTCTAATAAAAATTAAATAGCCCATGAATGGATAAGGGCCCAGTTGGCCATAGGCTTGCAGGTGGCATCCACATTGTGGGACTTAGTATCTTTGGATGATCTTACCCAGGTTGTGTCTCCGCCTAGGGCATATAGGCGTGATGATACTTTTTTCCATCATTAAATCCAACCTTGGTGGCAATGGGACTTTTTTGCAAGTACGCTCATTTAAATGAAAAAACATTTTTTTAAAATCACTTCAGAAACGTCGAAGAAGACTATTAACATACATAAAAAATAAGAGTCGAACATGTAACCTCCTCTTTCAGAAGTCAGTTAAATATCCATACCATATACATCCCTATATATCAATACCAAGCTCTACAACTTCAGCATGTAGAAAGTTTTGTATTACGAACAAAGGTAGTGTAGAGGCACCTGTGTGACTGCTACTAGCCTAAGATCCAACATTAAAATAAATATATCCTCATGTGTTAATCGAATGAAATAATATTTTATAGCTAGATGTAAATGTAGTAAACGTAAGTAAACAACCTCTGCATGGGTGTGGTATAATTCCCATTGTCATCGTATAGGTATTTTCATTTTTATTAATTATCTCTGGCTACACCAGCTTTTTACATTGCTATTAAACATTATTGTATTTAGAATTTAAGGCAATTTAAAGAAGCATTTCAATTTTTTAATTAAAATTTGAGGGAAATAAGTTAAAATTTATCTACCTGTTCTTACCTGGCTTCACGTGTAGCAGTCTTAAAGATGGGTTCCTACTAAAACAAGGTTTATAATATATGATATGAAAATTTTCTGCTTGGTTCATGCAATTAACATTTGAAGTAAGCAATTATAAATAAATTAACTATTAATTATAGCACACCCATGCTGGCAGAGGTTGTTCACGTACGTTTACTACATTGAAATCTGCCTATAAAATATTATTTCATTCAATTAACACATGAGAGTATATTTATTTTAATGCCGGATCCTAGAACATACGTATATTTAATGGGAAAATACGTTCAATGTACTAACCTGTGTTATTCGTACATTCCAGACGTAAGGTAATTAAGATAAGTAAGCCAAATAACAGAGTACAGCCGTTCTAATATAACGAGCTTAATCCCGACGGGGTTTATTCATATATATTTTGTTTATTCATATCAATATGTTTTTGCTGATTAACGCATTTAGATAAATGTTCCCCTTTGACTGTACTCAAAGTAAAATATTAAATATGTTAACTAAATATTGTAGGTTATAATTATTATAGGTTAAATTATACTATATAACAGAAAAAAAAATCTTCAAAAAAACTTCATATATCCTGTGTCGCTTTAGGCTAGATCACGGATTAGGCAGCTTGCCTAAACTTTGGCAGACGGTCAATTAAAAATCACGAAGAACGCGGTATGAAATCCAACGACAACATGCAGTGGTTTTTATGTGGACCCAGAGGTTAATGAAGGTAACAAAGAAATTTGCGGCAAATTTCTCTCATTCGACGATACAGCAGTCTTACTTAAAAAATAATTATATTTTAAACTAAGTTTAACTTTAAAAGACTAGTTACCGCCATAGACGTTTTCCTGTCTTAAATATGAATCCTTCAATTTTCAAATGTTTCGCAAAACTTATAATTTTTATTTTCATACGATTCTTCTCCTCACAAAGATTAACACAACCAAAAAGATCCGTTCACGCGTGATACCATGGTCAAGGGAAATAGAGAGTCATTTTTAATCCCCGACGGAAAAAAGAGGGGTGTTATAGGTTTGGACCTAGGTATCTGTGACTTTGTGTGAGTCGTAACTTAAATAGATGAACCAATTTCGGTACGGATATTTAGTTTAAGATGTAGGTTTTGTCGGAGGTTATTTTTTCTGAGGTAATTTTTAATTTTAGGATTAATAAAGTTAGTCCGCGATGGACTCTTAAATTGCATAACCGATTTTTAACTTAAACTTAAAAGATAGGACAGTTTACGTCTCAACAAATCTAAGGCAAAGCCACGGGAGTTTAAATATAGATTTCGTCGACTGTGATTGAGCACGGCGACGCTATCATACGAACTCTAAAACTAATAAACAAAAAAAACATTAAAATAACAGCAAATATATTAATAAACCAACAAAATAACCCAAAGAATTAATTTTCCACTGATTTCTTAATTAATCCTACTTCAATATTAACAAAGACAATTTATTTAATAATCTCTGATATTATATTAGTAAGCAATACAAGTACTATATCAGATTTTGCAAGTGTCTTTGGATCGTAAACCTTTTCAAGTAATGAATTTTGTTACATACTTCTACTGCAAAAATAATTTACTCGGATTGGATAAGTGCTCGGAAGGCGAAAGCTTTGCGAACTTTTACATTGTTGGTTTAAATTGTACATCTATGTTTATCGTACTCCTTATTTCGAAATATCTACCTCAGTCTGAAATCGAACCCGAGCCGCACCGATAGCCAGCCTATTAGGTGTTTTCACTAACTACTCTGCCATAAAAGCGATTACTATTAGCTTCTGATTTTCAGGGTGTTTTGGTCAACAATATTGGTGACTTGTTGTCTCGGTGCAGGAGCCATTTTAAAGTCGTCTCTAAGTCTTTTCTCTAAGGGAGCCACCTCATTCTCAGTGATGACAGACTATTTACACTGGGACACACCGTTCCCAGCTGTCACTGTGTGTGAAGAGAGTGATGATTTCAGAATTAAAGCATATTTACAACGGTAAGTGTCTTTTCGGTTGCTTACAAAAGTTAGTGGTGACCATCGTCTGCTATTGGCACCGTGGTCTGGAGGTCCAGTGATGGATTTATCTTTATGAGGTTCCTGGTTCGATCCCAAGTCGGGCAGCAAAAACAAAAAGCGTTTTTTCAATTTTCTAATACAAACAACATTATTGCCATGGATTTGATATATGCCCGATTGGCAATAGGTTTGGCACCTATCATGTTGTGGGGGTAAATATCTTTGGAAAATCGTGGATCTCTGCCTTCCACTTCTCTAATATGGGTGCGAAGAAACTTTTTCTTTTTTTCCTATTTTACGCAATAAGGACCCAAACCGCAGTTAAATGCCTGTAAGTTGATGAATGAACGTAGTATGTAAAAAAAAATAAGGCCTATTAAAAAATAATAGCCTCTGTGGTCTATAATATGTTGGTATTATTGTGGTTGGCTGGTGTGGTTTGTATATTTGTTTGTTTGTTACTCCTTCAAGCCAAACCTGCTGAACCAATTTTCATGAATTTGGCACATCCGTAAAGATTAACTTGGATTAACATATAGAGTAGTTCTTATCCCGAAATAATGTTCCTGTGTAACGCGGGCAACGCCGCTGGCAACAGCTTGTAACATATAGTATTAGTTTCTGCTAGAGTATAATTTTTCGAAGTTATGCCTGGTTTAATACAATTTCTTAATTTCCATCAGGAAGCAGCTACCAGAAACCTTATTGCAGTTTTACAAGGACATCGGATTTTTTAATGTTAAATACTGCCGGAGCTGCATCAACTGCGTTCTGAACGTGACCTGCATCGAGGATTTTCATGAAGCAGTCAAGACAATGAAACTGAACTGCTCGGGCCTTCTTACAGATTGCTGGTGGGGTGGAAAGTATTTCCGATGCTGTGATAAGTAAGTTTTAAGTGCTGAGCTTTTACCATGAGTTGGTATAGATTACGTTCGTTAAGTTACGTGTCGAAATCTGTGACACTTTTGGTATAAAAATGAGTTTCTGTTAGTTACCGACAGAGGCGCTGTTCTAAGTTTTCATACAAATAATTTACAAAGACTCTAGCGAGTATAGTAAACTTGACAAGCCGTAAACGTAAGTGGTAGTTTAAAAAAAATGTCGACGCGCACAAATACCACTTGAATGGTTCATGTGAATAAAGATTATTCTGATTCTGATTCTGACTCAGTTCGTTTTATTAATAAACGTGGACTAAAGTACATCAAGGTTCAACCTAGTGTTAAAGTCTTTATTACAATGGCATACAGACTATAATATTTACTAAACTTTACCACTATCTTAGTCAATGTTTATTATTAAGGCGGAGTGAGAGCTCTGAATCATAATTAAAGTCATTTAGGTGCAAGTTCTAGTGAACATTTTGCTTGATTTTTGCAAAAGTATTTCTAAAATATCTATACTGGTATATCTATACTTATTATTAAAAATGTAGAACAATGTATTTTGTGAATTGAAGATACTTGAAAAAAATAGGTATCCACCGCCTTACTTACTCTAGCTGTCATACGGCCAATGTTAATAATATTTCTCTAAAGATGGATTTCAAGCAATCTAGATAGCTGCGTATCCGCCGCCCTATCCTACACCTAATTGCCATATTTATCCTGTGCACAGATATGTTATTGGCAAGCGATAACATAAAAATGGATCAAAATATCAATCTTGGACAGCAAGTTTTGGATTAGGATTGATTATTAATATTGGCCGATAATGAGTAGTAACAGTGTCATGTTCCGGTCCAGAGAGTAGTTACCTTCGCCACAAGATAGCGTCGCTGTCTTTCTGGTTATCTCTGGTCCCTTGCATTAGAAAAGTCGTGAGCTTATTGGCTATATTTTCACGTTAAAAAAACTCATCTAAGCCCTTACGTTTACAGCTTGTCAAGTTTATAGTAAGTCTCTGTAAATTATGTGTATGAAAACTTTGAACACCGCCTCCATTAATAAATAAGAGCAACACATTTTTAGACCAAAAGTTTCATCGACTTCGACATGTAACTTACCTACCGTAATCTATACCAACTAATGGTAAAGGCTTTGGTCTAGTAGTCCGGGTTCTTGAGGTCCCGGCTTCAATCCCGTACCGGGGGGTACGGGCAACAAAAAAATTAGAAAATTTGTAATTTCACTTTTCCAATAAAAATAACGTTGCCCGGTATTGCATAATATGTGCCCGGTTGGCACCTATCATATTGTGGGACTTAGTGTCTGCGGCAGTCGGCTAGTCATAGGTGCCTTGGTTGCACCTCTGCCTACTAGATCTACGATACTTTTATTATGGTATACCTAAAATATAATCATGTAACGACGTGTGTTAAAAGATAGCAAACAAACTCAGAAGTTGATAAATTATATTATGGCATGTCGTAAAACTTTTTGCTTTTAAAAAAATAATTAAGTCTGGCCGTTTACAGGATCTTTAAATCTCGCTCTGCCATATCTAAAGTTAAGTTTGTGTTGAATTAACGTAAAATGTCTTTACATTGTAGATCTAATAATATCAAAGCATATTAATCCCGTATTCAGTTGCGAGCCACCATTAGGTATATATATGTAAACTGTTTAGCTGGGGGCTGATTATATATCTCAGTAGCCAGCTCAAAATGGAAAAGTATACATGTGGTCTAGCGGTTCAGGTGTTGGACTTGACTGCATGAGGTCCCGGATTTGAATCCTGGGTCGGGCAACAAAAAGAAAATCTGGGTTTTCCAATTTTCTAACAAAAAAAATGTTGTTCGGGGTTGGATATGTGCCCGGTTGGCGATAGGCTTGCCACCCATCATATTGTGGAACTTTGTGTCTTCGGCTAGTCGTCACTCGTGGACGTGTGCCTCTACCTCTTCGGGGATATAAGCTTGAAGATATTTTTTTATATCAAATAGCTGTCAAATGACGGGTTTCATATTTGCCATATCCAGTGACCAACAGAAATACAATAGAGATAGCAAACACAAATGACGTCATTTGACAGCTATTTGATGTACACTTTTCCATTTTGAGTTGGCCGCTAAGATACATAATCAGCCCCCTGGTGTGTGTCTAAGCGTGTCAGCTATTTTCTGTGATAACATCTAAATACTACGAATTGGCAAAATAATATTGAGATAGGGAAAATTGTATTACATTATTCTTATGTTATTTTATAAATAAAATGTATATAATAATATTATATCAGATTAAAACAAATACACTATTGATTTTCAAGCACCTGCCCTGTGCTTGGGATACATTTTATATTTTTTAAGAAAGAAAAAAATCGTCTTAGACATGAGTCAAACCTGCACCCTTTCGTCTCATGCCGATTAATGCTCTAACCATTTAAGCTTCTGAGGATTGAACTACTGTCTCATTTTTTTCTGCTTTATTAGTTAACTTTTGTTATAAACGTATTAAAGCGGTTGACAGGAAAATAATCTAATACCTCTGTGGTCTAGCGATTCTGTGGTTACCTTGACTTTATAAGGTTCTGAGTTCGATTCTCGGGTTGGGCAACAAAAAGAAGAAACCGTGTTTTTTCAACTTCTCAATAAAAACTAGGTTCCCCTTTGCCACCTATCACATTATGGGACTTAGTTACACACTAGTTTTGGGTGACGTCTGGTTGTACCTTTTCCAAGATACGGGTGTGATCATACTTCTTTACTCTCTATTTGAAGGCCAACTTTTCTTACTAAGAAAACAAGCCTATTCCTATTTTCAGATTTCAATCTATAAACACGGAATACGGAACATGCTACGTCTTCAACTCGGCGTTACTTGGCAACTACGGTACGTTAACAATTAACCGACGCATTGGACTGCCGCAGCTGAAGATTTCTGCTATCAATCCAATCAAGGTGTAGTCCTCTAAAACGAGGTTTTACTTTTTCATTTCAATGATATTCTTGTTTAACAGAAAGGTTTTTTATATAATATTGAAAGGCATACAAGCAGACGATTTCGTGTTAGTAATAAATTTATGCCGCCTAAAGACACCAAAGGTGGCAATAGTGTGTTGCCAACCTGAGGCCGGGATGTCAGGCCTCGAGCAAAAGTAAATTTACCGGCTACCTTACCCTCCGAACCGAAACACGTCAACGGCAAGCATTGGACGTTATGGCGGCAGGAATAGGTAAGGCGGTGGTACCAATCCGGGTGAGTAGCTGCGAAACTCTACTACTCTATGACATTATTTCCTGATGTTAAGAAATTCACGTCGACGTCCAAAGGTAGTAATGGTGCGCTACCAACTAACGGTCGCCTTGTTAGACCTGCTGGCTTACCCTTTCGAAGCGGAACATGATCGTCTTACTCATCAACCTTGGCGCCATTGTGTCAGTGCTCATCATTGTAGTTTTTAGGGGTAAGGTAAGCTGGTAGACAGGCCGTACGCGTGTTATGTAAGATTCTGGTCGTAAGATAGAATCGAAAGATATTGGGATAAAATACTTTTTGTGTTGGAACAGACTACATATTATATTCACAAAATGTTATCTAAATCTGCAGGGTGGCTTTATATTTTATCCCGAACAATATATCATGACTCCAGACAATCATTTTTCATATATAAAACATAGTAGCTTTTTACCCGCGACTTCGTTAGCGTAGAATAGTAACCATTTTATTAGAAACTTTTATCCCGTTAACAGTCCTTTTAAAAAAGTAGCCTATGTCTCAGACATAGAAGTCGATACAGCATTTTCTAATTCGCTTTAAAAATTGCAAGTATTTGTATTTTTATACATATAAGATTTTTTTGCCATATTGCCATAACTGTCCTTCTTATATTTATTTTCTGACATAGATAAGAAAAAAAAACATTAATAACTTCACCACCTTATTGGTCACAAAACTAACATTGGACAGAGAGGTAGTTTATTGACACATTATGTCCTCTAAGAATAATTGTAATATTATAATTACGTTAGTTAACTAATCAGAACTACAAACGGAATGAAACCCAGTGTTACAAATAAAAACAGGCTGGACATCTCTGTATGAACTTTATGCTTACCCCGTTTACGGCGTAAATTTAAAATTATTTTATTATTTGTATGAAAAACTACGCTTTTAACTTTCTTCGGTACTAACGTAGTACTTAGGGCCAGTAATAGCTTTTTTATGTGCTTCTGGAACACACTATATATTCAGGTTCAATAATAAATTGTTAAAAAAATGTCGACCTGTAAGTTACGCTAGTTGAATAGTGTAATTAAATTGGATAATTGTAGTTAAATTGGAAACATGAAATAATCACAATGTGGCGTAGAGCCCTCATGTAGAGGTCTCGGGTTTTATTTCCGTGTCGGTCACCTCAAAATATATTTTTTCAATTTTCTAATAAAAAATGCCTAGGATTGAATAATTGCCCGCTTGGCGATAGGTTTACCACCTTAATGCACCACCTAATGGTGCATTCATGAAGATACTTCGACGACGTGGTTAATAATGAAATTGAAGTAATTTTTTTGGAGTTTTACTGCTTTTAAATTATTTTTACTGTTATCTGTTTTCTACAAGACAGTCGATACAGTATTCTCTATGTGCGCATCTTAGCCACGTATATTTTTTTCCAGTCAAGAGTTCATTCACCTGAGGATGTGGTGTCTGTCGCAATGGAGAATGTGTTTCTTTCAGCATCCTTGCCCTTCATATCCAACTACGATGCAATATTCAAGGTATCAGCCGATTTTACTTCGACATTTTCATAATTTTATGAGATAGCGAATAAGCGATTTTACCGCGAATAAGCTTACTGTGGTT
Organism: Calephelis nemesis; assembly: GCA_002245505.1. Lineage (NCBI taxonomy): Eukaryota > Metazoa > Arthropoda > Insecta > Lepidoptera > Riodinidae > Calephelis > Calephelis nemesis. Next base: position 41,354 of record NJDD01003139.1, read on the forward strand.
TATAGACACCATAGATGTTATAGATGCGTTGCTGTTCTATAGCCGAGATGATAGGCCGGTTGTGCAAGTCAACCATTTACCATACCCAAAAGCAGATTGACTAGTCTATCCAGCGGACCTGGATCAAGACAGGGTAAACATTTAGAAAGATGCATAACACCCCATCTTCAGGTTGGCAATGCCCCATAACCACGGTGCGTGTATATAGGCGATCTTATCATCAGATAATCCGGCTGCTTGTTTGCTACCCTCCACATTTCCTCGAAGAGCTGGGCAGAGGTGGATAGGTCGTTTCTAGTATATTTTTTTCATACAAGAGGAGGCAAACGAGCAAGTGGGTCACCTTATGGAAAGTGATCACCGCCGCCCACGGACATCCGCAACACAAGGAGTATCACAGACGCGTTGCCGACCTTTAAGGAATGAGAACCATCTTTTTTTGAAGTTTCCTAAGTCATAGTTTTTTGGAAATACCGCCCTCGGTAACTGATTTCACCAAGTTGTTGTGCGAGATAAAAAGTCTTCGGAATCGCACAGTTGTAGATCGCCACGCATCAGTAGCTGGAATTAAACCAAGCAACTCCTCAGAACATTCCCTATGATAGATGCGGTAGAAAACACTGAGGGACCCAACATTTCTACGCAGCGCCAAGGAATCAAGCCGATTGATAATTGCCCGGTCATTGACAATTCGAGTTGCTATACGTTGAATGCGGTCAAATGGAAAGATCTGTTACTGTGGAGCCCCTGCCCAGAGTTGAGAACAGTACTCCATATGAAGCTGAGTTTACTCTTTGTCTAGTTTTAAGCGCTGGGTCGGTTTGAAATACTGCTGACTTCTGATGCTATTTTAGCCTTCTCCTCCAGATAACCACGAATTGACCACATCAGGATTTAGAAAAAACCTCCAGCGCGTTTGCTTTTGTTTGCTCGATGTGTACCTAGCATTATAAAATTGATTTCTCAGGTGGAACAAACAGTGAATGACGTATCCGTGAGGTCCATATCCCCGAGTATCAGAGGCTGTCTGTTTAGCACCGAGGTTCCTCAGCTTCAGGGCTGGCCGTTCGAGGGATTCACCTTCTCTTCCTGTCTTCTATACTGCAGGGGATTGGCACAGTTTACTTATTGTAACTGTACTCACCATTTCTTAGCAACAATCGGTATGTTTTTCTTACTAATCAAACGCATTACGTAAATAATAATCCCACTATGCTAAACTTGTAATATCAATAATCTTAAAATTTATATTCTCGATGAACCCCCGACAAACGGTCGATTACTTCAAAAGGTTTGATGTCACAGACAAACACACACTCTCACATTAGCTAGTTCGTTCAGTTCTTTTATCAGGTCCTTGTCATCAAGTCCTCATCATCAGAAAATATGAACAGATGCAGTCGAGATGTAACTAACGAGCGTATAATAGTAAAACCTGGAATACCTACTTATTAACCCATCCAGGTTTACCAGTAGGCGTTCCAGGGTTACGGCTCCTATCTTCCAGATCCATCATCGGACCAGCTCAGCTATTCCAGCTTTCGTCAGTGTTTTAACTGTAAGGTCGCACAAATATCCATTACAAAGTTGTAAGTATGAGCCAATGACCATCAGATTTTAAGTTTGTGATTTAGATGAACTGCAAATATTATAAAATAAAATACTGTAACTCTTAAACTTTGATCCAATAACCACCTTCCAGTCCAATTATCAGGCCCTCACCATAAAGTCACTGTTCATCGCAAAATATAAACATTCGTCTCTCCTATCGTTGACTTCCATCATCAGACTAGCTCAGTTGTACCAGTATTGTTTAATGTTTAACTGTTAGTTCTCACACATGATCACAAAAGAAATACTGTGTCTTTCCGATGCTGACAAATGAGTTGCAAATGAGCTTATGACCTTGAATGCCTGGACAAATCTCAATAAAGTATATCTAAAAATGATCTAGATCACGTCACCTTGCAAATAAAAAAACTGCGTCAAAATCCGTAAATACACTGAAGAGCTACGCACACACAGACAGGACAAACTTATAGCACCTCGTTTTTCATTGGGGTTTAATTAACATTATAAGTCCTAAGACGTGGGGCTCGACC
>NJDD01003139.1:43461-55941 GCA_002245505.1 Calephelis nemesis
TTTTTTTTTTTTAGTTATACAATGCGTTCCATTTTGCGCTTAACAATTTCAGATCCTACATATATATGTATATATCATAAGGTTGTCTTTTTCCGATAACAATTAGTATTATTGGAATAATACTGTTTTATGATAAGCCACCTAAATAAGATTTAGCTTTAAAAATATTAGCAATTGAAATTTACTTTACAGTGAAAATTCCTGCCTGCGATATTAAAGGATTGGCATGTCTCTATCGAAACAGAGGTACGTCTATAACTCTATATTTAAACGTATTCGTCTTACTTAAATCGACATGACATCAAAAACCTTTATTTTGCAAATTTTAATACTTTACCAATTTCATATTTAGATGTGTTTTTCTAAACTCTTCCTACGTTACTTGTTACTAATTCTTCATAATGCTCAATCTTTGTTTTTAGTTAGTGTGCGATTGCTTTCCAGATAACTTCTTGAATTTTCAATGCGATTGTCCACTGTTCTGTGACGAAATCCTCTACAAAGAAGTTCATGTATTTTTCAAGTAAGTAAAAAGTAAAAAATATAGGTATGTATGTACAAAATAAACCAGACTCCATTGATAAAATATCAAACTTCAACTATTTGTTAACTGTAGAACTGTGGCCTATATACACCATAGATGTTTTAGGTGCGTCGCTGTCTTGGGGACGGGTTGATAGACATGTTGCACAAATCTACTGACTGCCCTGCCGTTTAGACAAGAACAAGAGTCTCAAAAAAAGGAAGGTAATGGAGTCTCTACTCTGGCAAATTACTGCACAGCACTCGAACGCTAGTAGACTTGTTGGTAATAACATTACACATTAACAAGTAACCTATACCCACCTCTTACGAGCTTCCCGGCAGGAAGACACATAATCTGTTTTGCACAGAGGACAGACAAGCAAGAAGTAATACTAATAAATCCTATTAATATTATAAATGCGAAAGTTTGTATGTTACTCCTTCTCGCAAAAAATGCTGAACCGTGAAATTCGTGAAAATTGACACACACATATCGGGCAAGTTGGTTTAACACATAGGATAGCTATCCCGAAAAAAAGATCTTGTGAGACCATTAACCACGCGAGCAACGCCACGGGCAATAGCTAGTACCAAATATAAAGTAATGCAATATGCAACAGAACACCTAAAATACAGAACACAAAAAAAAATTGCTGTTATTATTAACATTTATTTTTATCAAAACCACGATTAGAGATAGCTAATTATTTCGACGCCATTATTTTTCGAAAGTATCGAGTAACGTAAGCGTTAACTATTCGATTTCGATAATGCTTCGTGATAGGACCTAAGTCTACAATTTATCTCTACGAATACACTGACGATTCTTAAAGAAAACAAGACACATATATATAAAATACTTCTACAAATTAAAACTGTCAGGAAACTACTTCAAATTGAATAAGTTTATAATGAATTCGCTAGAAAATGCAATTTGCTTGAAAACAAATGTACAGCAATTTTATTTCCCTGTGGTTCTTGATTATTTTTATAGATAAATGATATTTAGCGTTTGTTCTTTATTTTATTTACAATAATGTTACTGTATTATATACAAACTTTCATCTTATGTTGTTTTAATTGTAGACTACCAAACTAAAATCTTTTCAAGTGACGATTGGACAAGATCTGCGTTTAGCCCACATTAAAATTGTTGAAAGAATATTATCTTTATATATATAATTCTTCTGTGAGTGTGTGTGTCACTGAACTCCTTCTAGACGACTGGACTGAAACTTTTTGTATGTGTTCTAGGGAATTCGAGAATGGTTTAGATTCACAATTTGGTCCACTGGCAAACAGTTTTTTAATTAATTTTTTAATAAAAAGTAGTTGTTGATTTTAGAATGTTTCACATCGGATCCGACAGGCTGCGCTACTGTCTAAGCATTAATGTCAAGCAATACGAAGTTTGCATACATATATTACTATACATATATTACTAGCTGACACGGCAGACGTTATTCTGCTATGAAAAAATTGGGGTGAGTCACCCTTATCACTAAGGAGTATGAAAAAGATTCACCGTCATCACTTAGGGTTATAAAAAATATGTTGGCCGATTCACAAGCCTACTCAATATGTTTACAAAATTTCATTAAAATCAGTCAAGCCGTTTAAGAGGAGTATGGGAACGAACATTGTGACACGAGAATCTTATATATAAGATGTAACTACTTATTATTATAAGAATTAAAAAGGTTGAAAGAATATTACTTAACACTTACAATTCGTGACTTTCAGGTTTCTTATTTATATAGATATATTAATATTATTTATATGTCACTTTTGAGTTTTTTATATTATTATTATTATTATGTTTAGGTTGTTTATTTCTTGTGTATGATGCCTTCCACTATTTCTTCACAGATTTTAATTTTTAGGGTTGGCTGAAAGAAATCTGTAGACCTAAAGATAAGCCCACCTTTTGTGCATTTCTGTTTATCACTGTCCATATTTTATGTCATAAATTGTGTACAACAAAGAATGAAATAAATAAATAAAATTATGCATGGAGTTTTGGCGGCATCGAGAGAACGAGTAGTTTTTTTAGTAAATATTGAATTTCTTGTTTGTATTGAGTGAAATCAATCAATTTTGGTGGCAATTTGTAAAATTTTATTCATTGAAAGTGGACAAATGATGTTATGTATTGCAAACAGCTGAACTAGCCGAGAAACGGTGCAACAAAAAAATAAAAATAAAAAATAAATATCCCTGGACAAGTTGCACGAGTTGAATCTAACCCCAAAGATAGCAAATATTATATACTTGTGATATGGGTATTAGTCAAAGATTCTAATACATAAAGGTACATAATTAGGCATACAAACATATCTTCACGCCAAGTCCCTTATGGGGTAGGCAGAGAGTATCGAATGCCAAACCTCACGATAATGGCAAACTTGTCTGGCTTCCGTCACATTACCCTTTTCGTACAAAGCCGCCGGTTACGGAGACTCTTGATACCACCCTCGAATATCCGGAGGGAGACCAATGTCAACTAACATTCCACGATAAGATCAGATCGTGGAATGTCAACCTTGTTCTTCCCCGGTCCCTACATCCATTCACATTCGCATTGTATGTCTTCTTTGTCAATGCAGTGCAATGACAATTTCTTTCAACCCACTTTTTCTCGGAACTAAAATAGACATCAGAATAAATTTGGAAATACAGACATCTAAATGTTCATTACACAAATGCCTGTCCACGTCGAGAATCGAACCCGATCCTCGCGGTTGGTCGATGGTGTTTTGCATATACGTAAATCCCTCAGCCAACAAGATGGTCATCGAAAAGCGGCCAAGAAAAGTGAGTAAAGTATGCGCAAATCTTAAATGCGCCTCCTACGAAGTTTATTCTGTAGTCCAGCGCAGGTACAATCGAGTACAACAATCGAATAGCGACCTCCAAATTTTGTTGTGTTGTGCAAGAAAGTATTAAAATCATCTCATCCTATTATTTATACAAAAGGTTGAGCATTTTTTAAAATAACAAACTTTAATTTAATGATAATATACAACTTTTAAGCAACTTTATCCAAGCAAAAGAGACTTAGCACGATAATAAGCGAGTATGAGCGAGAGAGCGAATTGCTCTTTCACTCCCCCGCCTATACCTTGAAATGAGTTATGCGCAACGGTATGTTACCTACTTCGGAGGCGCATTTAAGTTTTGCGTGAACTGTACTTACTTCCACCATGCTATGCGTCACTGAGTCATTGCTACAAACGCCGCGCCGTTAGAACGTTATATCTCCTACATTTGAAGCTGTTTCTGTACAAAAGGATCGTTTGCAAAGTTTTATAACCGCTAGACGCCCTAGTTGCATTTCAATTGCATCGTCCATGCGTAAAAAAAACTGATGTGGAAAGAGTGAAGAACCGACTGCGTATCATGCCTCCTAATATTCTCCTACTTAATATTATAAATGCGAAAGTATGTGAGTATGTATGTATGGATGTTTGTTACTCTTTCACGCTCAAATGAGTGAACGGATTTGTCTTAAATTTGGAGCACAGATAGATTGTGACTTGGATTAACATGTAGTCTACGTTGAATTCCGATTGCATAACGGGTTATTGTGAAAACGCGGGCGAAGCCGCAGGCAATAGCTAGTCATCCATATATCATTGACTCATGGCCAGTAGTAAGATTCAGTTCCAAAAGTGCATACATAAATTTACGTTCACTTTGTATGGAAAATTATTCATTGACTTTTGTATCTGATAGTAGGTACGAGACGGATTTGAACAATTCATTTTAAAATGGGAAGAGTTCTGAAGAACTTCTTAACTGGATGCTTTGTCTGTATTATTGGTGATAGTGATTGTTTAATTTATTCCACAATCTGCATATATTTAAGGCTGACATTACGTAGTAGTTAGATTCTCATGATGAGAATCATTGAATGATTGGGATGAGGATAAGAATTTTCTCAATTTTAAAAGCGCACTGCACTAGCATATGAACGGGAACTCAACCGATAATTAAACTCGTGTAGACTGAACGTAGTTTTACTAAACTAGGTTTTAAATACGATCGGTAAATTAAACCCTAAGTATTGATTAACGCCTATAACACAATCACAAGAAAATTGATAAAAGAAGGCGTTACTTTGCGGAAAACTATACTTAAATCCAATGGCTTTAGGCATTTTATTTTGTGGTGCTTATAGTGTGGTGTGCTGTTAAAAATTGCAAAATAAAATTATTTTGTTTGGATTTACAAACATCAGATTTGCTTACTTTGGGATTAGATCAATCCGTCAAGTGTACATCTGCAGAGATTTTTGAAGTGAAACTTCTTTATCGGGATTGGAAAAATTTGAGTGTAACATTTTTTCGTTACGCGTCACATTTTTCCGTTACGCGCCATCTTTGTTCTTATTCCTGCCACGCGTGATTCGAAGTATACTTTCTCCAGCGGAGTAGGGATTGGCAATAAACTTTATTTAACCAATTTCTGTAAAGTTGCATATAGTAAATTATTTTTTGAAAAATAACGTCATAAAGAAGTTTCACTTCTTCACTTCTTACGAGTGTACGCTAGTTCACGCACACTTTTTTTTTCAGCCGTACGATGGGCAAGCCGCCACCAGAATTGATAGCAAGAGGTTCTCGGGCAACAATAAGGCTTGCACAGTTACCCACGCTGCGTGTGCGAAGATTTGCAATTAGAGACAATTTGGGACTGGTTGGTAAGACAATTTAATTTAATTAATTTTTTTTTTTTGTTGACATGAAGAAAGAAAGACTAACCTTCTACTGAAGACTACGACTGGTTCCGAAAGCCTTCAAAGAACAGCTTCCTGCTAAGGTAAGCTATTAATATTACAAATGCCAAAGTTTGTCTGTTTGTTTGTTTGTTACTCCTTGATTCAGAAACTGATTAACCGATTTTCATGAAATTTGGTACACACATAGAGAAAATTTGGATTAATGCAGGACAGTTTTTGTGCCGAAACAATGTTCCTGTGAGACCAAGAGGGCAACGTTGCGTGTAACAGCTAACAAATTACAAATCTAGCAAAGACATGCAATGATGCAGACTAACCTTATGGTACAAAGTACATGCTGCATACGTAACTATTAGATATTATTAAAGCTTAAACTAAAATAAAGTGATTATTTTTCAACTTCCCAGTAAAAAATGCGAAAGTTCGTGAAGTAATTTTTTGGCGGGAAGGAAAATTAATCATTTTATTCTTGTTTAATTATGGGTTTCTGCAAAGTAATGTCTGCTTTTTCAACCGATGTTATTGTAAATGTTGTTTAATCTTTTCTGAAAGATAGTGAAATATTTTTTTTGTACTTAGTTAATTATTAAAATCAAATAAGATCTTTTTTATATATAAGAATATATAAGAAATCAAATAAGCAGACGGATTTCCTGATATTAATCAATGAGCCGTCTAGAGACACCAAAAGTTGTGCGTTGCCAAACTGAGGCTGGGATGTTAGGCCTCGAGTAAAAGTACGTAAATCTTATACCTTTAAATGAGCAATTCTTGTATATATATAATTGGAATCTTGGAATCGGCTCCAACGATTTTCATGAAATTTAGTATGTAGGGGATTTCGGGGGTGACAAATCGATCTGGCTAGGAATCAATTAAAAAAAATACCGAGCGAAGCTCGGCCATCCAGATATTGTATTAATTAACCCTAAAAAAGACTAAGATCCTAATTTTGACATACCTAATGTGCAAGACATATTTCGCTAAAATAATGAAGCAGAAAGTAATACAGACATCTTAAACATACCTACTTGAAAATAATCCAGGCAAAATCTTTTAAAATTAAATTTAACAATATTCTTATTCATGTTTTTAAATTAAAAACACCAGTATAGTACCACTAATTAAGTTATGCGCTTCAGCTTTACAGTTTTTACACTTTTTACACTTTACACTTTTATTTTTAAATTGGCTGACCTAATCTAAATTTAAGCGAAATTATTAATTATGTATAATAACAACTCTGTATAGATATATCTTTAAAATACATTCGGATTTCCGAAGCTTGTCGAATATAGCCCAAGCGCATAATTTAAATAGTAATAATGTACTCTTTAACGAGTCTCTTATGATTTTTTACTATTTAAAGCATTATCAGGGAACTTATGTTTCGAATGGTTATGTTGATGTACTACCAAATGCCGACGACGATAGGAAATTGCAAATCTATATTTATAATTATGTTTATAATTAACGGATTTGAATTTCTTAATCATCCAGTACACGTAGCTTGTTGTGTTCCAGTATGGAAGGTAGGACACTCGTTATACTTATAGTAGGGGAGCCTAGGATGATAAATGTGTAGTCTCCCCAGTTTGACCGCCTCGTTGGTGGAGTGGCTAGCGTACTCGCCTAGCTGCATCGACGAATCGCGAGGCTCGGGTTCGATTCCCGACGGGGGCAGGCGTTTGTGTGATGAACATTTAGATGTCTGCAATTCTGGGTCTGGGTGTTTATTAAATTTATAATGGTATATATTTAAGTATTTCTATGTAACAGTATCGTTGACTAACACCCACAACACAAGCATATAATTTGCTTACTTTGGGGTTACATTCAATTTTTGTGACTTGTCCAGGGATATTTATTTATAGTTTCATGGGGGTTTAGTAAATTAGATGATGGAGAAAAAAAGTTTATTTGGCTTTTTACAGCAGTGCAAGGAGCGTCTATAAACAAAAATAACAATCAACTTAATTAAAATATTGTACATGCATTATGTGTCTCTGATAACTGAAATATGTCAATTAGACAGGCCAATGTATGTACTAGGGAATGCAATCCCGGGATCGGGAGATCTTGATCTCGCGAGATCTCGTGTGATTTGTCGGGATCAATCCCGAAGCATAATATGACGAGATCCCGTTCGAGATTGACGGGATTGGGAGGCAATGGTCAGCGATGCTACACATATCTCTCTCAGAAAAGTTGGTCTCGTCGATGAACAATCGTATCTCCGAGCGTCGTATAAAAGCAACGGCATCTGTTATATTTGAAAAATCCAAATAATTATCAAGATTACTTGGAACGATAGAACGGCAATGAGACATTCCAATTGCCTAGTAAATGTCTTATAAGAAAATAAATATTATTTTTTTTATGATATAGGAAGGCAAACAAGCAGACGGATTTCCTGATGGTAAGAAAAACACGCTGCCTAGAGACACCAAACATGGTAATGGTGCGTTGCCAACCTGAGGTCAGGATGTTAGGCCTCGAGCAAAAGTAAGTTTACCAGCTACCTAACCCTCCGAACCGGAACACGCCATGACATTATGGCGGCAGGAATAGTGTGACCTCTTTTGTCCGGGCTCAGTCGTTGCCTAAAGCTTAGGGTAGGGCTAGTGTGATTAAGTGAATAGACCTTTTCTTTTTTTGACAAAATATAATGAGCAATAGGTACAATTACAATTGTCAGTTATAGAGTGGATTTGGGTCGTGGGGATGAGTCCGAGAGATCACTTTTCTCCTAGGCGGTGGAATAGGACGGACTAGAAAAGGAGCACTTAGCTGTTATTCCGTTAGACGCTCTTAGGCAGCTGTCTCCATTTGCTTCCCTCCGAAGCCAATGGTGATAGTGGTGGCTCCGTTATGATATCGCCGACTACTTGATACTGCAGCGGTCCTTCCGTGAGTCAGCGTTCGTGCAGAGCAAATTAAGCGGGAATTAATGGTCAAGCAGCGGGGACCGGAAGAAGAAAGAAGTAGATGAAGAACCCTAGGCGGGTTGTAAAATTGCACGTGGCGTATAGGCCGGGCACGAGGCTCGAGTCACAGCGGTATCGAGACACTGGGCGTGCGATGATCTCAGTCAAAGTGGGCGCGTGAAGTACGCCGTGGTTTATATATGTTCGTAATCCCAACTTCAGAGTGCTCGCTACTCTGCACTAGGGGTGTCCATCACTTCTAGTGATGTGACAATAGGTAAGGCGGTGGTACCAATCCGGGCGAGTCGCTGTGAAACTCTACCACCTAGTCAGATGTCACGGTGTTAGTGTTGGCAAGCCTATGCTCGCCTTTTACGAGCTGCCTGGCAGGAAGACAGATGCTCTATTCTACAAAGGAGCCCGGACCAACACGGGGAAACAAACACAAACACTCCAGTTTCGGAGACTCGTGACACCATTACTAACACGCGAGCGATCTGATCATGGAATATCAACCTTGGTCTCCCCGGGCACCTACATACATTCACATTCACATTGTACATCTGCTTTGTCAATATTTCATCTGTCATTCTTTCTACGTGTCCGAACCAGCGGAGCATGCCCTTTCTCATTTTAACACCAACACTTTCTTTCAATCCCACTCTTTCCCTGATTTCACTTTTATGAATGCGGTCAACAAGCGTAACACTACAGATTTTCAGATATAACATACCCTTTGAGTATTAAACAAATTACCTAAATTTTGACAGGTTAAAAACACCCAATTAATTTTCAAATATGAGCCACATATGAGAAGTAAGCGTTAAGAAATAAAGGAATTAAATTTTGTGAATTTTGTTATTCAAATTGATTTGCGTTAGGAAGCTAAAATATTCGCGTTCAAGGCGTACCTACATGATTTTCATCTTAAGATTCTGACACGGCAAGATATTGAATTAATTTTATCGTGTCACTTTAATTAAGAGTCTACATAATTTAAATGTGGGACTAGCACGAACATGTGGAAATAAATATGTAGGTTTTTGCCATAACTATTCCGAACGCTATAACTTCTTATTCGTGTTCTTCAGTGTTCAGTGTTATTCAGTCTTTCAAAGTTAACGTTGTCAAAGCTAATACATAAAACTTTAAACCTCAGCTACAGGTTGGCAACGCACCATCACTGGTAATTATAGGCGATGTAATATATTGCCATTTATTGCCATTAGGAAATCCATCTACATGATTGCCTTACACTCGCATAAAAACTTAAACTGCTACTGTATTACCTATGTTGGCGCATAAATACTTATACTTGTTATTTACCAGCAGTTGCCTGCTGTCGCTGGTTAAAGCTGTTTTGCCATCCTGGGAAAACCTAACGGGTTATATCTGAAAACTGAGCTACACTGCTACAAATTCATTAAAGAATTTTGCATTTAAACCGACTTTCAAAAAAGAACACTATTTTCAGATTGTTTAGTCAGGACTTAATTAAATTAAATAATGCGTGGTTATAGATAACATTTATACAAATATTTATTATTGGAATGTCTGTTTGTAATATAAAATAACCGCTTTTTTCTGCACGCATTTGAATGTACATACTATATAAAAATAACATTATTTATAATACTTTTATGTCTCTGCTTGTTCCGGCTAATCTCTGAAACAGCTGGACCGATGTTGATGAGTATGATAATGGGGATGGTATGATATTAAGTAGTATATTAAACTACTTTTATTACGACACAGCTTTTAAGTACCAACTTAATGACCGTTTTGTTGGTAGAGAGCGTACACGCCTAGTTCTACTAACAAACAAGTATTATTTTCTAGATCATAAGTAGATTTTGGACTACATGTATTATTGAACACCAAGAAATCCTTAGATAACATTATGACCGCCTCGTTGGTCGAGTGGCTAGCGTACACGCCTGGGTACATCGACCAACCGAGAGGCTCGGGTTGGATTCCCGACGGGGGCAGGCATTTGTGTAATAAACATTTCCAGGTCTGAGTGCTTATTAAATTTATTCTGGTAAATATTTAAGTATTTCGATGTATTAATATCGTTTATTTTCAGCCATAACACAAGCATTTATCTGTCTATCTTGTCCAGGGATATTTATTTATTTGGTGGTAAATATTTAAGTTTTTTTTTAAACAAAACAAAAATCTAATTTTTGAGTTTAAGTTATTTAGTATCGATTACGTGTTGAGTTTTTTTAATGAAAAAATGTAGTTATCCTTGAAAATAATTGAAACATCTTATTTTTCAGTGGACATTGGAGGAGTCGGTGGCGTATTTTTTGGAGCTTCATTGCTGAGTATAATTGAATTAATATACCTATTCTGTATACGCAACGGGTAAGTTACGAAGAACATAACAGAAACTTCTGATCTTAAGAAAGTTTTGCGGACCGTTATCCGTACTTGCCTAAACTAATAAACCATCAAACCATCATAATATTATGACTTTAGCATTTTCTTTCTTGCTCCTGTTTTTAAGCGACTCCAAATAGAAGGTTTTTATTTGTTTTCGACTACATACTATTATTATTATTTTGTATGTCACACAATTACGCGGTTAATATTGAACCTATTTTGATGGGTTTTTTTTTTAAATTATCTGATGATTCCGAGTTGACCCCATATTAAATATTGTTTGTGATAGTGGTTTTGAAGTAATACCTGATGCATAAATGTTTGTCATCTTTTTTTAGTGACTAATGTGTTGCCAACCTTGCAGTTTTTACAACTTCACCGGGCTTTATGGGCCGAGCAGAGTGCTCAACCCTCAATGAAGAATTGTTGACCCTCAGTATAAATATTGTTTATATTGACGTACCTATGTTGATGATAACATCGATGTGGGGTGTTGATAAAATGAACGTGGGACAATCTCCAAATCATTGTGAGGTTGCCCGCGTAGTTTATCGTCAAACAGAAACATTTTTCGGGATAAAAACTATCTAATTTTTTAATCCGAATCATCCTATGTATGCAAAATTCATGAGAGTCGGTTCTTTAGTTGTTGTATGAAGGAGTAACAAACAAACGTACAAACTATCGCAATTATTACATTAGTAAGATAAATAGCTAAAGAATACTGATACAGTATTACTATATTAAAATCACATTATGATACGTTATTGCACAAAATACCAATTGCAAATACATCAATAAAACTTAAAATAAGAAGATACACAAAGGCAGCCTTATCGCCAGAGACTGATAAGGCCGCCTTCTCTCTATAGGCTTCTCTCTAGATAAGGCTCTCTTCCAGGCAACCCTAAAGTATGGAACAAGATTATGCGAGACACTGTACAATGGTGCTATTAAAAATATAAAAATACATCTAATACTTGAACGTCAAGTATTAGATGTATTTTTATCATCATTCATCATCTTATAGATAATAGCAAGACCTAGTTCAATTAAAAGCGTCATAAAATACTTTTACCGTTTGTCAAAAAGTTTTCATTATTACAGGAAATAAACTTTTTTCCGCCATTTCATCAGAACTTTTCCGTAATACTTTTCCCGAGAGTTTCTATTACAGCGGCATGACACGATATTAAGACGTAACAAGTTTCTAGGTCAAAGGGCTGTGAGAGGCAATGGGAGGACTAATAAATAATGTATGAACTCCATATTGATTCAATTGTTTATTGGTTAACAGTAAACATATACATGGTTACTTTTAAGATCGGCCAAATTTTAATGTAAAATGTTAAGGTTAAAATGATGGTGCATTTTATATATTAATGACAACATATATAATGAAAACATATTTTTGAAATATTGCGCAAAAAAACTTTACTTATTCACTTGTTTTATGTCGTACCTTAGGTTTGCAACAGATGCCAAAAGTACAGGTTTTATACCGGTACTTAGCTGTTCAGGCCTTTTCGGTACCCTGGATATCGCTTTCAACGTGGGTACCTGTATTCCATATACCGGTACTGTGCCGATACCTGTACTAATGCCGATAAATACCTGTACGTAATAAAGGCATCCGATAAATGCAGAATAGTCGTTGAAAAAAGTTTCAAATTATGATTGAAAGAAAGTGTTAGTGTTAACATGCGAAAACTCATGATCCGCTGGTGCAGTCATGTGAAAAGAATGACAGATAAAATATTGACAAAACAGAAACACAATGCGAATGTGAATGGATGTAGGTACCCGGAAACTGGCATGTTTGTACGAAAAGAGTAAGGAGTGTGAAGCAAGCCAGACAGGTTTTTCAGGATCATGGGGTTTGGCACTCGATCTCTAGTA
>NJDD01003140.1:0-14465 GCA_002245505.1 Calephelis nemesis
TTTTTAACACACATATTCCGCAAATAAATAATTTTCATTTCATTTCATTTCAATGCAGTAGTGTGTACGGTGTAGCGACGCATCACCATGCGCAATAGACTGTGCGATTCTCTCCTATCGTAATATTTTATTTAATCATTACGATGACATATTTAGTTCCTATTACAGTTTGTTCTTTTCTGCATATAATTTTACAAAATAATGTCGATGTTTCACATCTGCCAGGCGTCCCGTGACGGTTCACATTTTTTTTACCTTCGACTTCTTCAACGTGTAATGAATTTTCATACAAGCTTTAACACCTCATTATGGTCCTTTTTAAAAATATTTTCAAGTAGCCTATGTTTGAACTCGGCTCTTTAACAATATGCATATCAAATTTCATCAAAATCGGCAATGCGGTTTAGAGAGTAACACACAGTCAGACTTACGCATTTATAATACTAGGTATGGATATTGTAATCAGTCAGGCGGGTTGTAGAGGTGGTGTACTCTATACATAGGTATTAGGTACATATACTCAAAAAACCCACTTCAGTCACTCGGATAAAAAAGTTGAGTATCCCTGACAAAGGTGACACGCGAGGTTGGTAACCGGGTAGTCTACATATAACTAATTACTGACTCATAGCCCTGGCGTTCAGCCAACATTTAACAAAGAAACGATTGAAATTTTCTACTTAGAGTACTGTTTTGATCAACATCTAATTTCAAAGTTAGTATTGAAATTAGTATCTTAGTTTATGGAATTGAGATTATAAATTGAATTGAAGTCAAAAATTATATTATTCATATTTGAAGGGACTAGTCAAGACAATTTGACTTGTCTGTGTGACATCATAACTCTTAAACGAATGAACAGTTTTTGATACGGTTTTTATTAAACCTGACGTTTTCAACATTGTTCTTAGCTACATTACGGATCAAGGCTTTATAGGGGTTTTTTTAATTTTTTTAATTTTAAGATTATCATTATAGAAACATCAAACAGATACACTTTCTCGATAGTAAGACACGATTGTCATCTACAGACACCGAAGATGTTAGAGTTTAGTAAATCAAGGGCCCAAGCTCACAAACTGTAAAGCAATATAAAGAAAAACTAACACAAAATAATATATATTAAATCCACTAAAATAATTATTCACACTCGAGGCTTTACATTTCAACATAGGGTCTGCAAAGCATCGCTACCAACTTGGTATGATAAAACGTCTATATGCTAGCCTTCCTATACAAGAACAACTAAAAACTGTTTAAAGACAGTTTTGTTTTAGCACTTGCCTTGTGTTTGGGTTAAATTTCTGGACATTTTAAAGAAAGAAAAAAATTCGCCCAGACAGGGTTTGAAACTGTCTGTCTCAAGCCGACGAATGCTCTAACCATTTGAGCTACTGAGCAAAAATTTCGGCACAGGATTTGGTTTCTACGCTCAATACGTAGTTCAAATGGTTAAAACATTCGTCAGCTTGAAACGAAAGGTTCAGTTTCTATATCGGGCGACATTTACTATTTAAAAAAACAAAAAAAATAAAGTAAAGTAGTAAAGTAAAAACTTTACGTGTAACTACACTATGGAAGCTTTCATTTACATAATAGAGTTCAGCAGAAACCATTCAAACAAACCAACAATTACGAAGATAAATCGAAACGTACTTTAACTACTAGGGTTGCTAATCGTATATAAATTATACCTTATAATATTAGAACGTCATATCAAAATGAAATTAAACTGTAATATTACAAGAATTTTTGGATTATTCAAACACTGGTTAGTTTTTTAAGGCTGAGATAACTGTTAAATCCATACCATAAATACATTTTAATTGCCTCTGTGGTCTAGCGGTTCAAGTGTTGGACTTGACTTCATGAAGTCCCGGGTTCAAATTCCGGGTCGGGCAACAAATATAAAATATGGTATTTTCAATTTTCTAATTAAAAAAAAAATGTTACTCGGTATTGGATATGTGCCCGACTTCCGATAGGCTTGCCTTGCCACCTATCACAAGCGAAAGAAAGTCGCAAAATACCCTCTAATGTTAAATTATTTATTTCTTTTATCCATCTAAAAAACAATAGATGTACACGTTAGGTGACGTACAAGGGCATTTATTATAACATTTTCTTGCTTGTAAATTATAAAATTAGTTTTATATAGCGTGATTAGTCAGTTGATATCTCCAAAATCTATATTTTTGATATGATTTTAGTTTTGTTAAAAAAAGTATAAATGAAATTTTCTATACCAGCAAACGCGCAAGTTAATTTATTCCTAATTGTGGCAACCCTATTCACAACAGAGCGTTTATAAAACAATGAAAGAAAACCCGGCTTATTGCATGCAAATTTCAATACAATTCTGACGAAGCGTGAAGATATCAGATTTGCGAGGATACGACATTGGAGTACGGTGCCACAGCACACACGTGAATAGGCGGCCTACTTTTGCCATACTAAGGGTTCCCGTGAAGTCTACCTGCCTTTTTGAAGAAAAATTGATTTTTATTCCTAGGATAAGTCTTTGAGAAGAGCAGAAAATCAAGAACTTATTTAAAAATTTAAGCCTTCGGGCAGTTGGTTTAGACTTTACACTTTAAATAAGTTCGGGAAAATTAAAAAAAAAACAGACATCTTATAAGGATTTTAAAAATTGCATAACACGATGTACCTTCCTATGTTCTCTTTTTTATGTGAAAGGTTATCGAAACACACTGTCGCTGTCCTGAGGGTGGAATGACAGGTCTATTGTGCAAGTCTACTGGCAAACCTACGCTCCGGACCGGAACTGAGAGGTGCCATTATGGCTGAAGGAATAGGAAACGCAGTGGATCCCTCCAGTCTACACTACTTAGTGGGCTTGTTTACAATCCCTATATTGAATCTGTGCTCGCCTCTTACGATCATCACTTCGTAACTACCTGTATCCGACTAACTAATACACTGACACACCGTTTTACCTGAATATTCCTACCATCATGAGTCTAATGTCGTCAGTGTCATTTTCAAGCTTGGGTAGTATGGTACCCAGATTACTATCTAACCACGCCGGTAGGGTTACTCTTGAATCTCGATATCATGCGAATTGGAAATTGGTATTGGTAGTTTTGAATACAATACTAGAGGATTATTAACATTTAGATACAAATGAATTCAACGAAACCAATAAAATGGTTTACTGTTTAATAATTTGCCAGTCTGGTGTTCAAGAGTACTTAAAATGAGATACTCGATTCCAATTTCCAATATTGCATGAATCGAACTTCAAGAGTAACCCTACAGGTGATAAAACATTACGACGATTCGTCCGGATTAGTACCAATTTATATCCATAATATGTTTATGCTTGCCAATGCGAGGAAAATTCCTACTCCGGCTCTGGTGACTGGTGTTGTAACCATTGATAGCGAGTGTGGCCTCTAGTGTCCACAAAGTTACAAATTATTGCGACGCCCATTACCACACTTATGTGCTGACGATTCACATCATTGTTGCCTAATTACATTAAACAGTTTCACAGTTTATGACAGTTACTTGGATGAGCTAAAGGGCAGGTCAAAGTCACTTTAAATAAAAAACAAAAAAATGAAATTTCCGACTTTTGAAAAAAGAATATCTTGGGTCAATTCTACAGCGTTATTCATAAACATAGACTAAACTACTCCAAGGTTCAAACAGGTATATAGCTTATAACGTGATATAAACTATAATATCAACTTAAATTTACACGTATCAGTACGCCAGGTCTTCTACGGGGTAGGCAGAGTGTATCAAGTGCTAAATCTCACGATCTTGGCTAACCTGTCTGGCTTCCTTCACATTCATTATCGTTTTAATACAAAAACGCCGATTTCGGAGTCTCTTGATACCAATCTTGGATAATATCCACACGATTTGAACGTAAAATGTCAAACTAAATTTATTTAATTTATACAACTCAAATTTATTCTTTCTTTAAGCATCATCCAAGCGGTTGTAATCACGCCCCAATCACGCCTTTCAAAAAGAAAACATCAAAATTTGGATGAAATATGTGGTACAATAGTAGGGGAGCCTAAAAGGGGATATTTGCAGTAACTCAGGCGCGTCAGATTAAGATATGAGAGATACCCTGTCCATTTTTAAACATCTCCATTATGTGTCAAATCTCAATACAGAGGCGCGGATGTAGGATTAGGGAGTATATAAGATTAAAGTACGGCGGGTTTATAGCAAGCCAATAAGTTCCATCACGTCAAGTATCGCGGCCTCCCCTACTATAAGTCTTTATTTATTTATAACGCAATCAAACTAAGGCAATTGGGATCGTGTTGGGACGTAACTAACTTAAACAGTGGCTAGCTGAGTGCTGACTAGTCGACTAGGCGAACTTTGCTCATTAGGCGCTCAATACTTCCTGCCTACCCGCAGAGTGACTTAACGTGAAGAAATGTATGCATATTATGTAAGATGAACTGTACTTTGAAATGTTATTATGTTACTCTGCATTCTGGATTTCAAGTTTTTGGTCACTTTATTCTGACTGTTGCTGCCTGTGATTTTCAAACTACAAAACTTATGACTTGGAAAAAATACGTGACATTCTGTATTAGCACATACTACAAACCAAAGAATAAAGAATACAAAAAATAAAGAATACTTAAAGGAAATCGGATTAGACGAGAGTGATTTACTGCCAAATTTACATTTCGACTTCAACCCTTCAAAAAATATCCTACAACATCCCTCGGAACATAAGGTACCTCCCTACCATTTACATATAATTCATACGATCGGTTCAGTATATTACGCGTGAATCGCGGTCGGGATACAGACAGAAATTTTAAAAACGCTAGAAATGTGTTCTGCTACCCATTTTTAGTCACCCGTTTTTTAAAGTATAGATATAGATAACTCCTTAACTACACGTCGAAATATATGTATAGTAACTGACAAAATACTATAACTATTAGATACTAATGACGATGATGGCAGTAAAATATGCATATGTAACTCGAACGAATCAACTGTGCACTCTGCTGGAATGCGACCCCTCCCCCGCTTCCCCGCGCAGCGCCCCACAATCGCCGCAAGCGCTCAGTAGCGGCAGCATTTTTGTTATTGTTTGTTGAATAAAAAATGAAATGACGTCGCAGCGTGAGATGCACAGTTAATTCGTACGGGTTATAACAATTCTTCGCAAATCAAAATAAAATTATTTATTTATTTTTAAAATATTAATATTTATTTTATATTTTAGTGCGCTATGAATGAATTGGACTTACCGGAAATCCAATTCATTTATAGCGCATTATTTTGCCTGTTTTGTCACGCATACATTTTTCAGGCGGGGAATTGCAAATTAAATAATTTTATTTGGATTTAAGTACGGATTTACGCAAAGTAACGCCATCTTTTATCAAATTCTTCGCAACTTACTTGCATATAAAATCCCACTCCTTGTTAGTCTTTGTTAATAAGACAGAATCTACTTACGCATTAGATATTGTGTAGCAGGTAATTCCGGGTCGTAATTTTATTTAGCTTCACTTCCTTAAAACTTGAAAATAAAACACGTATGTGATTTTGCAAGTGCTCAATTTTAAAACATTTAAAAAAATCATAAACTGGTGTTAGAGCGTGATGTTTATTAATACACAGGAAGTACCTATACAAGGAGCCTGAATTCCTGATATTTATAAACACAATACACATCATCTACAGACACCTGATTTTCATATTATAAAAATGTTTAAGAAGTAATGTCACAAATAAAGTGGCTAAGTGCGAGTTGGAGTTACCCTCGAATGGTTCCGTAATATTAAGCACAGATTAGATAAATACATATACTAAGATTGACACATAATATCTAGATGACGTCACAACATACATTAGATTTTTTT
Organism: Calephelis nemesis; assembly: GCA_002245505.1. Taxonomy (NCBI): domain Eukaryota; kingdom Metazoa; phylum Arthropoda; class Insecta; order Lepidoptera; family Riodinidae; genus Calephelis; species Calephelis nemesis. The sequence goes on from NJDD01003140.1 coordinate 5,880, forward strand.
ACTATCAAAAATAGCTTTGCTTTTATAGTATTTTTTATGAACGGCACTGTTGTAGGCACGAGTATATTTGAGTTTTTAGAAAATGTGCTACCTATATCTCAAAAACTGCTGACTACGTCCCATTCATAGCAATTTTCTTTGAGTTTTTATTTTTATATGTACATTGTACGGTAAGTTTAAACACCTATATTTTATTTAGACTTTTTCGTTTTCTTATTTTATTTTAACCATTTTGGAAGTGTGTCTTTCAATGGAATGACTGAGAAAAAAATTATTTTACTACTATAATGTAATTTTACGACACATATATTCCGCTTGCATATTATGTTTGTTTTAAAAATAGCTTCAGTACCATGTAAGGGCAACGTACCCACTTCTTTTTTTATTTTTGTACAAAGAATATTATCGTTCGGTACCATTTTACAGAATAAAGCGACTGTGGCGAGTGACACACAGACGAACGGACTATGGACATATCAAATCTATTATTGCTTCGTTTTACGCAATTCGGCTACGGAACCATAAAAATATACGAATGATCTTTAAAATCTACAGATATACCTTGACGCATTTAAAAAACATCCCCTGGAGCGGAGAATGAATGATTGGGACATGTTAGTACTACTTACTCATTATGTAACTGGGATGATAAAAAAAAGCTCCTCTTTCTCTAACAGTTACCGAAAAAATCCCTAACCAAATAGTGAATGAGTATAATAGACTCCTTGAGCATTTTGCAAAAGCACCTAATATAACAAATTGTTTTAAAATCCAATTTGATATCTAAACGTAGAGGTATGAATTAATATAATACTATTAGTAGGTATGTTAATCTTATAACACCTAATTTATTTCTTTTTTTCACATTCTTATTAATATACCAATTATATAAATGCGAAAGTATTACATTAATATGTATTAGTATAATTTGAGTAACAGAAACTTCAAGGTCCCATTCTAACCTTCCAAGGTGGGATGATTTTTTGCAAAATGGCTCAACAGATCTGGGTGAAATGTGGCATGAGATGATGGAACTAAGTATAAATAGGTCGAATTTATTGTAATAGGTCGAATCTATTGATCGAGCTTGATTACCACTGTTGGTGTCTCTAGGTGGTGTTAATTTCTTACCATCAGGAAATTCGTCTGCTTGTTTGCCTTCCAATACCATAAAAAAATAGCATGTACAACCAGTCAAGTGTAAAAGTCCACCACTTGACTTGCAGAATGTAAAAATGTAAAATCATAGACTTTGTAAATCAACATGATAAGAACATTTGCCATAGTAAAAAATATCTAGTCAAATTAGAGAGTATCATAAGTCCCATGGCTTTGACTGATAAACAAATTCATAGATAACTGTCCATTTATCATAATTTTGTGATAACAAATGTTTGCATTTCAAGAAGTCAACCAAAATGGTAGTTAAGGTTTTGCGTATTGTCAACAACATTTTTAAACTTGTGTAACTAAACATCACAATTTTAGCATGTTTCCTATGTTTGCGGAAAATTCTCATAATTTTTTACACAGAAATAATTTAATCTCATATATTATAATCTCAATACACTTGTACACTACAGGTTCAAATACTACTTCTTTTTTTAAAAAATAGGGAAAATTTGTACAATCATTCTTTAACACCTGCATAATTATGATCAAAGTTTGGAATCTGAAAAGCTGTGATGTATAATGAATTATTAAGTTTGAGTAGCAATTACTATGGCCCTGTACATCCATTTATGTTGATGCCTAACAGCAAATTTCAATAACCTATCTGCAGTTAGAGATAGACTGGAGTTTTGTTGGTATATTATCTTCGTTAATAAAAGTAAAAAATAAGTAGTGGTTGCTTTGTAACTGCTTGAAATTAGCCCTATCTCTTAACTACCTGATTTTCGAAATTCACAAGTACTGTATTCAAGAGTACCAAAAAGACATCTAATTCCAACTTCTAATTTGCATGTAATCAAAATTTAAGAGTAACCCAGCATGTCTTATGTTGGCAATGCCCTATTCTATTAAATATTTATTAGACTTTTCTTTTCATAACTTAATAATATTTAATTGCAAGTAACTAATTAATTTAACATAGGGTAAAATTGCTAAATATCGGCCATGTCAACATTTTTCAACCAAAAACCCTTTTATTTTAATATTATTTGATTTTAATATAGATTTGTATTTTTTTAGGGTTCTGTATTAATTTAGTACATAAATACATACATACATATCTTCATGCCAAGTCCCTTGTGGGGTAGGCAGAGAGTATCGAGTGCCAGACCTCACAATCCTCACAAACCTGTCTTGCTTCCTTCACATTCATTACCCTTTTCATACATTAATAGTATTATTAATTTAGTGTTCTATATTTTAAATTTGTTTATATGATTCGTTCATTTTTTATTTTCTATTAAGTTTTATTCACAAACTTGACTAATTATCTTTATATCGGCCGGACAAACCGTAATGTCATCCTCTATTTTACCAAATATTGGCATATGTTTAGTTAATAGGGCGCCAAGCAAGTAACTACCTAAGCGCTCAGCTGTTAAAATTATGGAAATGTTAACTTTTTTCACCTACAGAAAATAATGTTTCAATATCGGATTACAATATTATGTAACGGTCATCTTTATTTACTTCTTCACTTACACTATAATCATAGTTTCATGCTTAAAGGAATACATTGCGTCCTTAATTTTACTTGTATTGTATTTAATTCGTCTTTTATTTTCCTTGTTTTGATTTTTCTTGTCATTTTTCTTTATCTTTGAATTTCAATTTCAAAAAATTAAATTGAAAGTTAACAAATTAATATGGTCTTGTTAACTAATAAGGTAGTTTAATTTGTATCTCACTCCAAATTTTATTATTAAAACTTTTATTACTTACTTATTAAACTCATTAAAACTTTTATTATCATTGGAAATTTTGAATAATGCAAAAAACTGTACCTTCTTTTATCATAGGTCACCATGGTCAAAATAAGGAACGAGTTATGTCTTTTAATAATTTTATGCATAATGGGGAAAACTAATTCTAGTACACCCTATTAAATTAGGACTTATACACAGAGATATCAATTGTCTGTTAATTGGTCATGAAGTCAACATTTCCCAATACAAACTTGTGACATATTAAATGTTAATTTATGTGTGGCCGTTAACCTGTAGAAAACTACAGGGATGTGTAATTATTAAACAAATATTCTCTTACCATTTGGGAATCCATCTGCTTCCCTTAAAGATATGTATTATACTGGTTTGTTCAGTCTTTTGGCTTGCAAAGTTTGAGTAATATAAATTTTTTTTGGTTTTATTCGTTTTTTGTGCCTTCCTACTTCAAAATTTGTTTTTATAATTGGTAGTTTAGAAGATATTTCCTTAATTATGAAATCTAACACAGGTTTTTTAATTTGGGTTATATTTAACTATGTTACTTGACATGTTTAGCAGATCAGCAGTTACAACTATAGTCAAGAAGCATACTTGGTTAAGTTATGGAACAACACTGTGCGAATTACAGCATTTAGCTTTCTATGTGTTCCTTGCGTCAAGCCATCCAACTCATAATAATTCTAAGTATTGTTTATGAATTGGATGGCTAAATGACGTTTTTGCACATCGTTGCTTCATTACTTAGCCTAGTATGCTTCTTATATAAAGGTGTAAGTTTTATTTCCTTTTACTGAGACTAATCTTACAAAAATAACGAAGTGCTCTTAGTTTTATGACCAAGTTTAATAAATTATCTACACTTACTATTATTATTTTTGAAATAAGCTCACCCTCTATACAACAAATATAAATAAAAATAATAAGATTGCAACTTACTCTGCTTTTTTAATAAACACAGATTAAAGTACATGAAGGATCAACCTTTATTGCACTGTGATACATGAATAGTGTAGTATCAACCCAAACTTTATCTTAGCCTTCGCTGTTTAATAAGCCATGGATTTGGTTGCTTAGTTAATAAATTAATAAATATCTCTGGACAAGTCACACAAATTGAATCTAACCCCAAAGCACAGTATTAAGAATTCTACCTACCAGTAGTCCAACTCCTTTGTTCTTGAATTCATGCCGACATTTTATATACCTACTCACGGCAAGTCAGTCAAGGGTCAGGGTTGTCAAATAATAACATTTTAAACATTTCATCTAAAAGTTTTATTTTAAAATGGCAAACAAAAAAATGTGAAGTTAATAATGAAACCGATGATGGTCTTGCTGAAGTTTCGTCCACAAAAATTTCATCCACCTTGGACGAAACGACACCTTTTATTTTATTACTTTTTTCACCGACGATTCGTTCACTATCAAATTATTGAAGTTGTTAGTACAGTCAGATGAAAAAGTTGTATGCTAATGAACAATATATTAACAAAAAAAACATGATATATATGTGACAACAGCTACATTGATTTGGCATTACCTACTTACTATTTTTAATCACAGATATAATCAATTCAAACTAAAATCATTCATAATGCATAATTCACAGTATTATATATTTATGAATCCATTATAAAGCTTTTTTGCTTCGTACCGCACATAGGAGTGAAATAATTTTCACCATGCTATCCATAAAATATTTGGATTTGTTTTACCCACTTTAACTTTATATTAATTACTATTATGTGCTAAACTTCATCATATGTGTAAAAAAATTTTTAATTAAATCTTGAGTAATTGGTGATTTTGATGTATCAATTTATATACAAAAGTTTAAAACATATACCTAAATGGATCGCTTTATTTTGTTAAAGCTTTGTATCTGACTGTATAAAAAAATTTTTTAATGGTGCACGAATCGACAGTGGAAAAATAATAAATTAAAAAGGTGTTGTTTCATCCATTGTGGATGATAATTTTTTGGACGAAACGTCAGCAAGCCGGATGGCTTATTTACGAATAAAAACGGAACACATCCTGTAAACCATTATACATTTACAAGACAGCAAGTATTACATTACAATAAAATACACTATAACATATTTTTTAACAAATAACGAGTGCAAACCCTTCTAGATAGAGAGCGCAAACTGTATGGAGTTTGCGCTCGCCGACCCTGCCGCTCGCTTCCCCGCGTTCCCCCCAGCGTTGCTCTGTGCAAGTACATGAGTCGGTCGACTGTTAGTATTAAGACTGTGCCCAAAGTAAGCATATTATATGCTTGTGTTATGGGTGTTAGTCAACAATTCTAATACATAGAATATACTTAAATAGATACAAGAATAAATTTAATAAACACCCAGACCCAGAAATGCAAACATCTAAATGTTCATCACACAAATGCCTGCCCCCGTTGGGAATCGAACCCAAGCCTCGCGGTTGTTTGGCGTAGTTAGGCGTGTACGCTAGCCACTCGATCAACGAGGCGGTCAAAGGGCGGTTAATTGTATTAATTACTTCGTTTTATTTAATTATAACAGAGATTGGTTCCAAACAATCTCATAAAACAATGAGATCCTATAACCTATCTTTATTAACTAGGATTACTTTCAGTTTTATTGCTTTGACATTAATAGCAATGGTGGTTGCCAGGACACCAACTATAGTGACACAATCTCTTACCCTAAAACAGTTTTTTTTATATATAAGACAATTATTAACAAGCATGTACCTCCCCTGATGGTAAGAGGTAACTGTAGCCTGTAGAAACTATAGATGTTATAGGTGTGTTGTTAGTCTGTGGCCTGAGGTATGGCCTTATGTGCAAGAATACTGGCTACCTTAACCTCCAGACTGGAACATAACCTGTCATTATAGTGGCACAACTGGGTAAGGAGGTGGATTCCCACCCAGGCAATTTGCTGCAGAGCATTCAACCACCAATTCGCTTGTTTCTTATGAGGTGCCACGCAGTATTGCAGTTGGCACCACAAAGAATCAGGACAAACTTAGGGAAAAAGTTTATGGAAATTGGTCATTAAAATCTGACTAAATATCTGCAGATAGGCAGTACCTATGTACAGTATTTAGTTTAGTTGTTAAATTATATGTATTCATTTATCTCCCATCTTTCAGGTCATTTCAGTATAGTAAGAAGAAGAAATTTCTAATTCATGTTCTTAATTGAAAGTGAGTCAACAAGTAATTCTTACCCACTTTACAATATTTTATAAGTAGTAAATGACTGCAAAATGCATTCTCATATCAAAATAACGACGTCATTATAGATTAAAATATCTACCTGCGATAAGTTTGATTTGTTTATTTTCAGTAAGATTATAGCCATACAGTTGTACTATGCTATTACTACATTTTATACTTACTTAAAATGTGAACAGTTAGAATAAAGGCTACAATAATAATGAAACATACATTAAAAATACTACCTTTCCTTCAGTAAACATTATACCTAATATTTTTTGGATCAACATATAGATTGATTTATTTTGTGTAGAAATTACCAAGCAAATTAATTTTCAGAATAAATACGGTGAATGTTTCCCAATATATCCTACTGACAATATACTAGGAAAGAAAAAAAAGAAAAGAAAAAATATTTATTTGCAGAATATGAGGGTTACAAAGATGTTACAAAATTATTTAGGTGTTTCTACATATTCTACCAACTTGTGGTGTGCAAATATTTTAATAGTTTAATAGTAATCAATTAGTTAATTTGATTATTTACTTACTATTTACACACTGTTTATCATATTGATTAGGTACATGATTATTTATTAATACAAAAAATTTTTAGAATATAAATTAATTTATCCCTGTCTACCTACCTGTGTGTCTAGAACTTAAGAACACAATAATATTACAGCATATGGTTTTAATGTTTTTATATTATTTATATGGAACACTCACAATATATTTAGCCTCATCATGACCATAGTCTAAGCAACTACACCAAAATATTGACAAAAAAAAACATACCATGAAAATCTCATAAAATAATTAAATAATGTTAATACTAGATTTTTTTTATAAATTGTGATAATATCAAAAAAAGATAATAAAGATGATGACAAGTATTTGTATTATGCACCTATAAAATTAAAAGTCAGAGGAAAAAATTTGTAATTTGTTTACGTAAAAAGTAATATTGTAATTTAAGTAAATCTTTTTTAGTATTATTTAAATTTTATGCAATATCTCTCTGTTGTATTCTGATTTTCCTGTATATTTTTCCTGGAGTAGAATGGTTCGTAAATACTAAAGTTGTCACAACAAGCAAATAGAAAATTTTGAAAGTTGTTCTAAAGCAACCTTGGTATTTAGCTACACTTCATAAGCTTATTTTGTCATATTTTCACAGCTACACGTGAACTGTAATCAATACATACACGTTTATTTATGCATTATGTAAGAGATTACTGTAAACTGATAAAATTTACTAAAAAAATGGATACATTATCATCTATGAAAATTACGAAAATTAAACTTAAGTAAAGTATAATCTTAATTCATATAGATATGCATTAGTTTTAATGAGTTCCTAAGGTTACTTTCACCATATTATCCGATAATTTTACTTGCTTTACGGTACATTTTACGGTCTGTTTAAAGTACAGCTAAAACTTGTGATTTTCAAAATAAATTCATAATACCACTTACCCAGGAAAATATTGTAGCAGGACGTTCGAACTATAAAACCAGCAATATTGTTAACAACACACGCTAGATTTCAATTAAAAACAATTTGTAAAAAAACCATCATCAGTAAAACATTTGTCTTCTTCACATTAGTCACTAGCTTAACTAAAATCAGGTAAGAAAAGTATAAAGAATAGCACAAGATTATAAGAATAGCACAATATTATATGATTTTACCACAAAAAAACTATAAAAACACTGCGACACTACTTTGCTAACCGTCAAAGGAAAATCAAATTCCTTTGGATTGATTGATTGTTTTGCCAGTTCTTTAAAGAGCCAGTTCACAGTTGTTTCGAGGTACCACAGATTAATATTTAAGTGCTAATAATACATGGTACCCAAAGAGTAAACAGGTACCTACACACTAGTGTTGCCAACCCCAGTGAATAGAAAAGCAGTAGATCAATCTTAAAAAAACAGTAGAAAACAGTAAAATTACATTTTCAAAACATTAAATCTACTACATATCTCAAAAACCTTTCAATTGGGACATAGAATTAGTTATATAGATGTATAAGTTAATGAAACTACTGTAGCACTACCAGTAGTAAGTACTTTTTTAATTAACACATTTTTCATAAAGTACATTATTGAAAAAAAACAACATAATTATATTATTCATTAAAATAGGTTATCAAAATTACAAACATTGTTCATTGTTGTGAATTACTCTATCCTAAACATTTTCTGTTTCATTGTTTTTATTAAAATCGTACATCCTTTTATTAAAATTTTTCATGATTTTCAGTAGCATCAAATACGTAACATTCATCTATTTCAGATTTTGTATGTAAAATGCCTTTGATTTGTAATAATAACAACACTGGCATAAAAAACAGTAGTAACGAAACGAAAAAATGTTACACTAAATTTTTTTCCAACTCCGATAATGAAGTTTCACTTCAAAAAATTTAGCCACCTCTTCTCTCGATGGCGCCAAAACTCCCTTAGCAATGTATTTAAT
>NJDD01003140.1:15136-39771 GCA_002245505.1 Calephelis nemesis
AATCTCATTACATGAGCTTGCGTAATGAGGCCGCCGCATAACCCAAGAGCCTGTCATGACTTACTGACGACTTATGACTGATGACTACCTAATTATAATTGATATAAATATAAAATTTGATGCAAATTTCTACTTGACGAATGGCAAAATACTAACGTGAAGGCCAAAACTTAAAGAAATAAAGAAAGAAAGTATATTGCTATGTACAGACATTATACAGACCTCGTCGACTGTTTAGAGTACGAAGTAATAAATTTGGAAAATGAAAAGATATACCTTTATTATTTTTTGGTACAGATATATATATATATATATAGATTTTTATATATATATATATTCAATATACATCTGCACTGATATGGAAAGACGTATGAAAATACGTATCTACTATTGGAATCCATTAGCTATGAGCTTTATTACATTGACACGCATCTAGTTGCAATTGCACATAATGAGTAACAGAAATGCTTAAAATTGTTAATAATGGTCACACACTTTTAAAGAGAAAAAAATCACGTCTTACAAATTGAACAAAAAAAAGTTGTAAAAACTATAAGCCTAACAAATTTAAAAAAGGTCACTTCATTGATTTAACGGTGTGGTGTTAGATTTGACTTCACAAGGTCCTGGGTTCAAGTCCAGGGGTGAATAAAAAAACTGAGTTTTTTTAACTTTCTTCTAAAATAATGCTGCCCGAGATTGGACTTGTGCCTGGTTTGCGACAGCACGCGTCGTAAAAATTTTCCCCTTATCATTTTTTCCAAAAGAAGTATAATTTCAAAAAATAGTTAGTACTCGTTTCAAAACCGGTGACAACTTTGAGTTACGTTTCATGGGGTACGTTCGCTTAAAACACAAACAAACGACGTCTTAAATCCATATTAAGGTGAATCCCGACAAAAGGTAGAATACAAAAACTCATATTATATGTTCTGTTGCTCGTACCGTACCTCATTTTCTTATCAGTGTTGAAATCCAAGAACTCTGAACTTAGATAAAATCCTGTATCCCCCCCGTTCATCGTTCCGACCATCGTTTGTTTCAGTTGAAATTGTTGAATAGCGCCTTTGCAGCTGAGCGTTTGCAACCCGACTAACCAGGAATCGGATCTTATCTGTGGACGATTGAGACACCATACTACCAAATGTAGTACTACTATTTAAATTATGAGCTTCGGCTTTACACTTTTCACACTTTATTATTTATTTTTAAATTGGCTGATCTAATCTAAATTTAAGTGAAATTATTTATTACTAGCTGCGCCCCGCGGTTTCACCCGCGTAAGTCCCAATCCCGCGGGAACTCCGGGATAAAAAGTAGCCTATATGTTATTCTGGGTCTTCAGCTACCTACATACCAAATTTCATCGTAATCGGCTTTGTAGTTTTTGCGTGAAAGAGTAACAAACATCCATACATACAAACTTTCGCATTTATAATATTAATAGGATGTTATTATAACAACTCTATGTAATACAGATATTTTTAAAATACATTCGGATTTCCGAATCTTGACGAATATATCCGAAGCGCATGCTTTAAATAGTACTACTATACCAATTACCATCACACTAGAGTTCTTCGGACTACCAGATTGAGAAGCATGTGCGATACGGAGATATGGTTTGTGCAAATAGAACATGTTATAAGGGCCAAAGTCTAATCACAACAAACAATAAAATATTGGATATCAATTAACATATTTGATAAATACCGATCTTCTAAAAAATAATAAAAATATCAATAAATGAAATACCGACTAGAGTAGATATAAATATTTAAATACTGATGCAACCATGTAAAAATAAAGAAATATTATTTTTATTCTTACAGACTTTTAAGTATTAATATCATAAACTTAGATATTTGAGTATTGAACACTCAAAGACTTAAACATATTCAAATAAAATATTTATCAATTAGTATTTAACTTACGTAACCTATTTCTCAAAGATATATTTGAAATAATTGTCAAAGAATGTTACGGACGGTGGATTTTATTGTCTTCTTTGTGTATTGGCGGGATCAAGAGAAAAAAATAACTTTTTTCATGATTATTGAATTTTTTTTAAAAACCTTAGTGAAATTTGGTAAGATTTTGTACTTGTTATTTAATTCAAGTGCACAATCTGCGAAGAATCCGTGAAATAATTTGAATAGAGGATATTTTCTCGATGCCACCAAAACTTAATTATCTTGGGTAACATCTCTCGCAAAGGCAATGTAAAAGTAATAACTACGTTTTTCCCCACACTTTATTTTAAACCCTGTTCACGATTCGTGAGTTACTATGACCACTTATGACTATATAGAACCATAAATCAGCCAATATCAATAATCTATCTACAGATAAAGGTATGCCTTCTGGAGTTTAACAGTGGTTACCTGGCAACTGGAAAAAATATCGCAATCTCTTATCTTAGATACCTTATTAATCGCCGATGTACGTACCTCTAGATTAGAGTAATGATATAATTAAAGTTGAATCAGACTGAGACTATATACGGAAAGTTTACGATGTATGATGACGTCTGATTTTGTAGGTCGCCCTTGAATTTATATGAAAACATGTGACTTAGAAACACACTTATCTTACGCAACGCTTTCGTATGCGTCCCAGGTGTACGTAGATCTGTTGATCCCGATCGGCATGGGAAAGGTGGAGGAGGATCTTACACTATCCCAGGCGTCAGATAAGTGTGTTTGTAGATCGTAGGTACGCGCGACGCGTCAGACTCAAGTGAAACGTTGTTGGAGAAGTAACATTACCGACAATAAAATGGGAGGAGAATTTATTTACGCACCCAATATCTTCTATTCTTTTTTTATTTTGTTTTTATAACAAAGTCATAAAGATTTAAAAATAAATGTTTAATAAACCGCTTTCAAATTCCCTTTCCGAATTAGAGAACATTTTACAATGAAGTCAGAACAACATTGAACGTTACGTACGTTGGATCAGTGTGAACGCCTACCCTCTCATGTGCGTCGTAATGCAAACGAAGTACGTCTATGCGTGGGCTCAGTCTGTTTGTACCTTTACTATGACAACAGAAAAAAATTCTGTCCATTTTGCATTGTTGTCAAGTGTGTCAAATGTCAAATTGGCATTAACAAAATATGTCAATTGTCAAATGGTATAAACTGTAAACCTGTAAACTCTAATTCTAATTCTGAAACATTCTGAAATTCTAAAACAACTAAATAGTGTAAAATTAAAAAAAAATGGTCAAATATAGGTAATATATTTATTCCAAACATAAAAGTTAAAACTGTTTACAAATAGGCTATTGTCAAATATAAATTTTTAATTACACTAAAATGGAGGAAAATAGTGAAGCAACTGAAAAACAAGAACAGACTGAGTTTAAAAAACCCGTTCTTATTGGACGAGTTGGAAAATTGCCAAAAAAAGCAAAAGCCGATGCTGAGAAGGTCCCAGAAAAATGTGTTGCAGAAAAGAATGTTGAAAGTATTCCAGAAAATCCCAAGCGTTCTCTACCGCCTGCAGTTTTATTAAAGGAAATGTCTACACCAATCCCATATAAAGAACCCAAGTGGTCTGGTGTTTGTCCTGATGGTAAGTTAGAGTCCTTAGATCCTTATTCAACTGTGACACATAAGTCAGCACGAAAGTGAACCTTACTTCAAAACATTTCTGAAACTTTGTGATATTTGTATGTTTTTGTTGAATATTTCGAAGGTAATCCATCGATACATTTGAATTGTTTAACATTGATTTTTACTGAGATGATCTATCATATTCTATTCTTTGAAATGACAATTTCCATCTCCTACTGCTGCACTAGGATTTTTTTTTAAAAACCTTACAATCTTTCCAGTTCTAAACAAAAAAGCAAAAGTGTGTATGGTAGGCAGATAGTAGGGTAAACATTCCAGTTTTCCTGCCACTACCCCTTTTCGGCCTCCTCGCAAATTATTTTCAATAATTAGATATACAAGGGACTATTCTATCCTAATTTCGTGCCTTTCGATTGTGACATATTTCATGCTTCATAATTTGCCGGCATGACCTGGTAAGTATCGAATTGAGCCCTCAGTCACCATATCAAAATTTGGTGTATGCCGTATCACCATGCAAAATTTAGTAAAAAAAATAACAAGTGGATTGATTGTCAAAGGTAAGCTTTTAGGTGTTGCTACTGGTTAATTGCGGATTAATTTGGTATGTTTACATTTAATATATTAAATTTTAAGGTTCAATTGGGAAAGATCATCAAGCTATTATAAATTCGATTTCGAGTTTTTTGGGTGGCCGCTAAACAGGTTAACAATTACCACCAAAATCCAATAAGCGGCCGGGAGGTCGATAGCTTTCTTTATTTATTACCTTTTAATTGTTCTTCTTTGTGGAGACCGTAATAAAAATAAAATAGATTCAAAAATATTTATGAGCGACTAGATATTTTTAACAGAGAACCAGATTCCGGCCGCCGATATTCATCGTATTTTCATAGATAGGACCTTTGAAAATACTGAATATTTACTAGCCGATAACTAGTCAAAGTTATACCAGTTTCCGGCAATAGAAAATAAATGACGGCAGATAACTATCTAGTTAAAACTAACATATTTCCGACCACAGGAAATAAAAGAGTGCCGATAACTAATAAAACTGTGTTTGCGCCTTCGTGTGTGTGTGTCTATTTGTGCCTGACTTTAGCATCGTAGCTTCTAATCGATTGTTCCTATTGAGATGCGGTTTCTTTTATTTTCACTTGATCGAGATGCTTAGAGGTCATTTAACTTTTATATTTATTTTATAACATACTAATTTTATTAAATTGTGATTGATTCCCAAAACTTGTATTATTGTGCTTAGTACTTTTGCATTACGATCACATCAAAATTATCATATATTTAAAAAAAAAACGTTTATATGATTTGTTTACTTTCATTCTACTATGAACCTTTTTCCTATCATATAAGAGTAATTTTTCTGTCGTAAATTTAGTGGCCGTTAAGGGGTATATTGGTGGTCGATAGCTAGGTTTTTACGATTAATGTTTATTTGTAAAATATTAGTTAAAGATATGTCTGCAAACTTAAACTTTAATAAAACTACAACATTGCAGCTTGATAAAATATTTTTTACAAATTGTTAGCATGCAGAATTAAGAAAAAAAGCTTAGGGAGAAGTTACCAAGTCGCTAAAACGTCCGAAAACGGGTATGTTTACCCTATTAAGTTCTCAGTTCCTACAAACCTGCCTGCTTCCTCCACTCTCATTACACATACAGATGTGGTTGTTTCGGAGACTTGATACCAAAGTCTCTCATGACTGATCATGAGCATGACCTTTCTCATTTTTACACAAACTTTTTCTTTCAAGCCCAGTCTAACTCTAATCTTACTGTTGCAAATACTACTGCTGAATACAACATGATGACAGGGTGGTTTCCGAGACTTGACACTACCGCTGAATACCAAGGTCTCTCTGGGTACCTACAACTATTTACAAATTTATATGAGTGAGAATGAGCTTTCTAATTTTTACACAAACTTTTTCTTTTAAACCTACTCTCAGTCTGTTCTTACTGGTGCAAATACTATTGGCAAGTAAAAAACTACAAATTTTCGTAAATGAAAAAAATATGTAGTTGTTATAAAATATATTTATTTTGTTTTAAGGTACCGAATATGGGATGGAAGTGCTGAAATCGGGAATGATTGTTGAAAATATAGACTTGACTAAGAAACCATTTTATGTGTTTGGCAGACTTGCTAATTGTGAAGTGGTTATGGCTCATCCAACTATATCAAGGTTTGTTTTTATATTAATTACGCCTACTCCATAAGGGACTTGGTGTGAAGATATGTATGTATGTTTGTATATTTGTTTGCTTTTATATGAATATATTGTGTTGGGTGTGTTGAGATACAACATTCAAAATAAAAACATACACATTCAAGAAACAACTACTTAAAGTACTAGTGACAATGTTGGATGTGCCTGTTGGCAGCACTAATTCTTTAAAAAAAATGCATTGCAGTTGTCACATTTAGTTTTTGGAGGGTAAAGTTTCCATAAAACTTAAGTATGCTAGAATCTTAACATCCCAGCTTAAAGTTGGTGTTGAGTAGTGATAGTAAAATTCTGACATAAATGAGTGAACATTACAGAAAAGGGCACAGTGGTAATAAACCTGCTTAATATAAAAAAATTATCTTAATGATCATCCATTTTCACATACACAAAACATATTATGTTTACTTAATGTCCTCTCACCTATTATTGAGTAAATAATTTAAATGCACAGTCACGCTGCTAATAACCAATTACAAGTAATAAAAAAATATTATATCGTCTAAATGTACAGTAAACTGAGGATTTTTCTAGATTGCCTTGGGATTCCATTATGCATGTGTGTGCATATGAATAAGTGCGTGCATAATTATGTTATTGCAAATGTTTAATTTATTTATTATCAGTTCCAGACTAGGTGGCAATGGGCAATTTAGGAAGCATGTTCTTTCAATTAAAAATCTAAAGGAAATTAATTCACAAAAATATAGGTGTTGAACATATAACAGATTACCTTCTTTTAAGCAAAAAGCGACGGTATTCAAATATATATAAATTCAAATATATTATATATCGCACCTTCAGTAATATAAGGGCCCAAGTCAAAATTTTCACATTTAAAATCCCATACACGACTGGGATTTTGAATGATAAAGGCACAAAATGATTCGCTACTGGTTAGTGCTAGCAGAAAGAGAATAAACATAAGAATAACTCGGTAATTATATTTATTTTAACACATGACACTATCGGAACAAATACTGTATCTTAAAACACGATTTCCCAAAAAGTAGTTTTTTGGATAGTGCCCTTATATTACTGAGGGTGCGATATATATTGTATAAAAATGAATCCCCATTTCGCGTGGTCATTGCATCATGCCTTAACGGATTTTTGTTGTGTTATATAGTCAGGAGAAAGTTTTTATAAATAATGAAATGGGGAAATTGTAGGGAGAATAGGAAAAATAATGCTTTTATACATACAAAAACATTTAGTAGCTGCTTAAGTCAAGCGATGCAAAGTTCGCCGGACCGGCTAGTCCCAGATAAACAATTAGACTCACCTATTTTGAACTATTTTGAATACAGTGCATAATATTAAAGCTGTTTAAGAAAGATGGCGCTCTATTATAATTTAAGCTATTTAACAACAGATGGCGTTAGTTACGTTAGGAATTTAAAATAATCTGTTTTTACAGGCACCACGCTGTGCTACAATACAAAGCGTTTTCCGAAGAGGGTGAATCACCAGTAGGTTGGTATTTATATGATTTAGGCAGTACACACGGTACATTCCTAAACCGAGAGAGGGTTAAAGAACGACACTACACACGTGTCAGGGTTGGACATCAAATAAAATTTGGGACAAGCACAAGGACGTATATTGTTTTGGTAAGAATCATTACATTTTCAGACTTGGTAGCAATTTGACCACCTCTGAATTGTGCTCTTTCAAATATAATGACATCGATTCACAAATGACGGAAAGATGAACACTCATTAAAAAAAAAATAACACCACGTTAGTCCGAGTCCGCTGAGTAGACTACACTTTCTGCTTCTCTGTCGGGTAGCTCGTAAGAGGCGAGCATAGGTCAATATAAGGGCATTACCATCCAGACTACAGACGGTAGTGCTATGCAGCAACTTGCCTGGTTAGGGATTCACCGCCTTACCAATTCCTTTCGCCATAATGACTGTACAGCCTGGAGGGCAGGGTTAACATAATTTTTGTGTAAGCAGTAAGATGAATGTCAGAGTATCTTCAGCCTATATCCCTGATGAGGTGGGCAGAGGTACAACCAGTGCACCCACGATTAGCCGAAGGTACT
Source organism: Calephelis nemesis (assembly GCA_002245505.1). Taxonomy (NCBI): domain Eukaryota; kingdom Metazoa; phylum Arthropoda; class Insecta; order Lepidoptera; family Riodinidae; genus Calephelis; species Calephelis nemesis. Next base: position 23,015 of record NJDD01003140.1, read on the forward strand.
TGGTTCCATATTATTGTAGGTGGCAAACCTATTGCCGAAAGGCACATTTTAATTATAAAATTGAAAAATCATCTTTTTTTTATTATTTTATTGAATCAGGCGTTACTTTGCGGAAATCCATTGTAACAGATGTAAAATAAGCCTTTATTTTGCTAATTCCGCGTAAGCAGTGTAACTGTTGTGGCAAACAATCCTCCAAATGACACAGAATGTGACAAGCCTAACTGACGCTCCCACCATCCACCTCCGCGACCAGAACACGAATATAGGAAGAGCTCGGGAAACAATATAGATTGTCACGTTCTTCACATGTGACAACCCTACCTAAAGTTCTCACCTCCCACCACCGCGACCAGATCACAAAATATAGAGTCCGAACACAACGACGACACAAGAGTCAAAAGACTCTTGTGTCGTCGTTTGTACGGTACAGTCGATTTCCTGAGGATGCCTCGGTGTCGAGGCGAAACGTACGTCGAGTGCGATTCGGTGTTCTCTGTGGTGAGTGCTTCGACAAAGTTGGCGAAGGACGTGATAAGTGTTTTTGTTTCCCGTGTTCGGGCTCTATTAATTTGCAGGCTGTTTCTTATTACAATCTCTAATGTTGCTACGGAAGAGTTAAATTTGTCTTAAAAACGAGTCTTCTGAAACTGATTAAGACTGAGAGAAACTGTTAAAATTTTTTGTATACAAATCAAGATTTTCCAATACAAAATTAAAAAAACAACCCGATGTTTGATAGCTGCCTAAGGCGTAAAAATAGAAGTTTAAAATTCAAACTTATTATTTGTAGGGACCCGATTTTGATAGTGAAGGAGAATCAGAATTAACAGTTACAGAGATTAAAAAGAGAGCTCAAGACATGAAATTAGAAAAGGAGAGAATAATACGTGAAGCTATAGAACAGAGAGAGAAAGATAGACTGGAAGCAGAACGTAAACGAGAAGAACAAGGCATTGATTGGGGGATGGGTATGTTTTTTACATATTTTTTGACTCATTTACATTTCCATTCACTTGTTTAAATTCCTATATCCCATAACAAGGTATTTACTGACGACTATTCGTAGGTGAGGATGCGGAAGAAGACCCAGATTTGGCAGAAAATCCATATGCCAGTACTGCCAACGAAGAGTTATATCTTGAGGACCCAAAGAAAACCCTCAGAGGGTACTTCGAGAGGGAGGGCCATGAACTGGTATATGACTGCGAGGAGCGGGGCATTGGACAGTTTATATGCAAGTAAGTTAGGAACAATTGTTATACTCGTATAGTTGTATAGTCTTGTGTATTTCGCGAACAAACTAGTTTGAAAAAACGACCCCATAACAATACTACAGGAACTTGATCCCACAAATCCCGCTCTCTAATTCGTTAGTTTGTGCCAGAATTAGTAAAATTGTGAAAATCAATCCCAAGCACGGGAAAAGTAGTAATATATCCAAAGAAAATGTTGTTATTTAAAAGTTGACTTATTAGTTGATTGAGAAAGTATATTAACCATTATTTTAAACCTAATTATTCATACTAAAAATATATTTTTTAAATATTGAGTAATTTAATGCTATTTTTAGTATTTATAAATTTTAAGTAAATTTACAAGGTTAATAATCATATGTCAGCTTAAGCACTATAATAAAATTAATGAATGTTTGAACTTTTCAATTTATGACATATCATTCGCTCGTTTTAAATCTGCTCCTCCTGCAAAGTACACAGATCTGAGAATTAAACACTGTTTACGAATTAACAAACTAAAACACTATTTCATTTGGGAGCAGCGACCTAGACAGTTTGAATTAATTCAGTTAAGTCTATATCCGTATTACAACTATTATTGTCGTTATTAGTACGCTGCATAGAATAGATTATTGTACAAAATGTACCTTTGATATAATTGGGGGATACATTTTTTACTTAAAGGCTTGATTTTTGAAAAAAAAATCTTATGTTTCAACTTAGGTTTTGAACTATTATATATTTATCGAATTTCATTAAAATCGGGCCAGCGATTTAGCCGTGAAAGCGTGAAACAGAGAGACTCGTCTTATAATATTAGCATGGATTTCTTTGTATTTAGTGTACTTAATTTATGAAAGACTATCTGTTGCCCGCGACGTTGCTTGCATGGTTAATGGTCCCACAAGGACATTTTTTTCGGCATAAAACTATCCTATGCGTTAATCCAAGTTAATCCTCTATGTGTGTGCGTGTGTGTGTGTATCATAAAAATCGGTCCAGTCGTTTTTAGTGAAGGAGTAACAAACGTTCGCATTTATAATATAGTAGGAATATAAAAATCCTTGTCAAAATTTTATAAATGAACATTGACAAGTATTTAATAAAAAACTACTGTAGGCCTACCATTAACGCTTATAGCAGAAGTAATTCCATGTTGCTAAATGTCCACTTACCTATATAAATAACTTTAAAGCTTGTCATAAGGTTGTCTTTTTTAAGACAATTAGTATTATTGAAGTACTATTGTTTGAAGAGCGTATGTTAACCGCTCTGTACTTTGTAAATATTTTGGTATTAATTATTATATGAACTATGCTTTAGAGTGGAACTCCCCATAGACGACACCAGAGGCAACCCAGTAATAGCTGAAGTTATACACAAGGGCAAAAAGAAGGAGGCGGTGATAGCCTGCGCTTTAGAAGCCTGCAGGATACTGGACAGAGCTGGACTACTGCGGCAGGCTAAACATGGTGAGTTCTAGACTTTATTAGGTGGAAGAGTGCTGCATTTTTAGAGCCAACTATATTAATTTAAAGTTTAAAAAATTTATAAAAGCAAAATTATGTAAGAAAGGCTATTGTAAATATTATATAAGGTCTCAGAGTATTTGGAAGACGAACACGCTTGGGAATAGAGACGTCAATGTCACACTGCAATTTGTGATGTAATTAGTCATACTTGTACCTTTTATTTAAGTTAAAATTGGATTGTATTTTTTTTATCTAGTTTATAATGTTGAAAATTGAAATATATTGAAAAAAGACAAGCCCGCTGAGTTTCTTTCGTCGGGTCTTGTCAGTGTGTGGCCGCGATTCCAATCTGGTGGTATCTAAAAAAGATGTCGGTTTGCACAAGTACCACTTGTATGGTTAAAAAAATATTGTCAAAAAAGTGTTTTATCATTTTTTATGTATAACGGTTGGCTCAATAGACGTTGTGATGTCTCAACTATGAATTTTAAATTCTTAATTTTTTTAGTGTTTCATTTAACTTACAATGTTTTTCTTTTATAAGAACTTTTTTCTGATACTTAATCAACATAAAAAAATATTTGCAAAATTGTTCTATCTGTCCCACGTGATGCGTTGGCCAAGAGAAATACAGATTCATTTTTATACATACATATAGATTATCGGTAAATTCTAGAGTAAACGTGTTGTATTACTAGTTTCTGCATAAACAAATGACTTTAAATGGGTCAAAATCTAGTTTTTATATCTCGACGTTTCGGTACCTCCAACAAGTTATAAGTTGGTAACTTTTACGCGTTTTACACGTACATTCATATCTTCACGCTAAGTCCTTCCCTTTTATAGAGTGTCAAATGTCACGACCCTGGCAGACCTGCCTGGTTTCGTTCAAATTAATTACATTTGTCATACAAACATACCGCTTTCGGAGACTCGTTTTAACCTATTTAAAGTCATTTCTTATGTATGTTTTGTTGATTTTTGAATATTTCTTTTACGAAGCGCTCTATCAACCATCTTAACTATGTCTCTCAGTGATTCTATTCATTATAACTTTGCATATGAATACTTTATTTATTTTAGTGTAATCTTATAGTACTCGTTTCATTCTGGAAATATGCCTAGATATATTTTACAATAACTTTAAAATCTCTATCAGAATCTCGCAGAAGGAAGGAAAGAGATTGGAGCGCAGACGACTATTACGACTCTGACGAGGACACATTCTTGGACCGAACCGGCAGTGTGGAGAAGAAACGGCGGGCGCGTATGGAGAGACACGGCGTGCTCGAGCACGGGAAGGACAAACCGCTCACATATGATGATCTGGTGAGAATACTCATTAAATGTTTGCTTAAGAAAAATCAGCTACATGGTCGTACGCAAGCAGACACGCACGCATGCACGCAGTCACGAACGGACAGCACGCGTGTGAGTTTTTTGAATTATCTATATACGTGATGCCAAAACTTTGGACCCCTTTTTACGGACGCAGAAGCATAAAATTTGGCACACTTTTAGTTTATGTATAGGAGAAGTGCAGAACGCAAATATTTTTCAATAATAATGCTTATAAAGTATGAACATTCAATCAATAAATAAAACATCACCGACACTACCATGCATTTGAAACACACAAACAAAAATATTGATAATAACGATAAAAGATCACAAATGGTGCACTTAAAAGTTTAGAAACAAAGTAGTTGGTCTTGACAAATGAAGATGACGTTCTTATCAACTTAAGGTCGTATTTCGACCAATGGGCGACCACTAGTTTTTATTATTACTTAAATGTTAATAATCCGCTTCTACTATGTTCGAGAATACATATTCGATTCCAATTTCCGATTTGCATTGAAATCTAGATTCAAGGGTAGCCCTACAGATCTGTTTCTGTTGCACCCAACACATGAACATACAAATGATTCACTGGTGGTAGAGTGCTGTGTAGCACTTGCCCGGGTAGGGATGCACCGCCTTACTTATTCCTGCTGCCATAACGACATCGTCGTGTTCCGGTCCGGAGGGTAGGGTGGCCGGTAGACTTGCACAATAGGCCTAACATCCCGGCCACAGGACAGTCTTATATATCTATGGTGTTCATAGGCCACGATATTTCTTACCATCAGGAGAGCCGTGAGCTTATTTACTGTCTTATCACATAAATAAATGTAATGTGCAAGGAGATAAAGATTAGAAAAAAAATATTTGGAAGTCGTGGAGCCAACTTTCTGGAATCTAGGAAACGGTTTTTATGAAGTTTAGTGTGCCGAGGTTTTCGAGAGCGATAAATCGATCTAGCTAGGTTTCTTTTTAGATTTTTTTTATAATCCAGGTACCTACTTCTTGTTTAAGAGTCATAATCACATGTTTTAGCTAAAACAAATATCAGAAATAGAAACCACCATAGTATCTGAAGAAAAAGTTCTAGAGCGTCTCCGAGCGTCTAGCAAAACCAAGAAGGAAGCGGATGATCAAGAGGATGCGCTGGATGAATACATGAACTCGTTGGGCAGCCAGAGACAAAGTATGGCGAATAAAGCAGAGATATCTAAGACTAAGGTTAGTTTTTGTTTAACCGATTGCGATTTTGACGTCGGGATGTAATGACCTCGTCACCCGCTGATAGTAATCTAGTAGTTAAGGTTACTGGATTAATACGTTTATCACTGGCTTCACAGTATCTCACCTGGATTGGACTACTGGCTTATATATTTCTACCGCCATTACGTCAGTAGTATCACATTATAATAATAATATCGCTGGACAAGTTAAACAAATTGAATCTAACCCCGAGTAAGAAAATTATATGCTTGTGTTTATGGGTGTTAGTCAACGATTCTAATACATACATATACACAATACATATATACAACATATTTAAGTATTTCTATGTAATTTTTAATTTTTCTATAATACATAGCCCATAGAAATAGTTAAATAGGGCATGTATTTATTTATTAGAATAGTTAAATAAATAAATAAATACCAGAATAAATTTAATAAACACTCAGACCCGGAAATAAAGACATCTAATTGTTATCACACAAACCTCGTCGGAAATCGAACGCGAGCCTCACGGTTGTCGGTAGTTAAGCGTATACGCTAGCCCTTCCACCAACGGAGCAGTCCAAATCATTTAACAGAAGAGTTGGCTTTTTATCGCCACCTTGGCACATGGCGTTCATCTACTGTGGGATCATGTAGATATTTTTCCCCTCACACTACGTAATTGTGAATTTAATTAGCGGTGAGGTATCGAAACTTTAGGACTTGGGGACCTTCAAGAAAAGAGCTGGCTCGTATCTGAGGATGACACAATTGGAAGCGGCTCTTCATTACTCCATCTGGTGAACCGCAGGCTTGTTTTTCTCCTCTTCCATTAAAAAATCTTACAACTCTATCACACCATTTGTTTGAATATTTTAGAAGCAACCCAAACCATTTTATTATTTACCCCAAACTTCATTGACTTGAATTTTATAAAATTATATATATTACCTTATTTTAACATACACTTATTATTCTAAATGAGAAAGGCTGTCTCTTACGCTTTCAAGGCAAAGCCGACGGATTGATTCTGATGAAATGTTGTATGCATAATATAGTTTGAAACGAAGACCGAGTTCAAACATAAGCTACTTTTTTCCAAAAACCAACCATTTTGGGACTAATAAAAGGGGATGAAATGTAAAAAAAATTATTATACGCTAAAGCGTGGGTGAACAGCTAGTATACAAGACAAAGACATACAGTGTTACTTGTGTAGTTTGGTTTGAACACTTCACTTATGCTGGTTTTCCATTTTAGATGAACATTCAAAAGCTAAAAGCGCAGTTGTCTAAAACCGAACGGCTCGCGGAGCTGGCGCGGCCTGCGCACGCGCCGCCCATTATAAAGAAAGAAAACAAAATGGCCGTCAAACAGACTAATTCAGTTGTTTATGGCAAACGGTATGTACACTGAATTCATTGAATCCTATCCCATGTTTTCACTGATGTATTCCTTCCCTTTGTGAGAAAGAAAATATTCTCAATTTCTTCTTTTAAAATATTTACTTGGTAAATAAATTAATTAATATCTAAACAAATTACATTCTTATGAAACTACTGTTTGCTTTCTCATGTAAAAAATATACGATTTTGAATGTAGCAACATACATGTATTAGTTATTGTTACCATATTTGTTAGGCAACTAATAATAAGTGACATTCATTTTTAGATGATATATCCCCATACAGCCCCACCGACCACGACGAAGTGAAAGATATCATAAAAAGTCTTCACAGTAAAAAGGCCCCAGGGCCTGACGGTATTTTAAATAGGATAATTAAATATTTTCCTAACGCACTCATACACCTACTAGTAAACATCTTCAATGTGTTACTAGCAGGCAGTGCTTTCCCTGACGAGTGGAAAGAAGCCACTGTCATTGGAATCCATAAACCGGGTAAACCCCGGAACCTCGCGAGTAGTTACCGCCCGATCAGTCTTATAAATTCACTCGGCAAAATATACGAGCGTCTTATCTACGCCCGCCTTAAGACGGTCGTAGCCGAGAAACATTTGTTAATGGATGAGCAATTTGGTTTCCGGGCAGCCCATTCATGTACAAATCAGGTGCACCATCTCACGGAGCACATACTAGACGGCCTGAATAGACGACTACCCTTATACACGGGAGTGATATTCTTCGACGTGGCCAAGGCGTTCGATAAGGTCTGGCACAACGGCCTAATCTATAAGCTCTACGAAATGGGCGTGCCAGACAGACTAGTTCTTATCGTACGAGACTACTTGTCGAATCGTAAATTCAGATTTTATACACAATTCACATATTCGTTCATTCGTTATTACATATTCCACAAATAAATAAAAATGTAATTTAAAAATTGACAGCTGAATAATGTGTCATAAAATAGTGCTTACTGATTTTGACTAATGAACAAATTATTTGGTGGCTCTACATATACTTCATTTATTAACAACATTACAATTTTTATGTTTAAATTGGAAAAAAATGTGGGATAGCCATATTTTTAGAAAAATATAAATAAAATTTCCGAAACTGACGTGTTTGTATGAAAAGTTTAATGAACCTGAAGGAAGCTAGACAGGTTTGTCAGGATCGTGTGGTCTGGCACTAGATACTCTCTGTCTACCTCATAAGGGACGTGGCGTGAATATATGTATGTATGTATAATTAAACTTTCTCTATTACAAAATTTTGATATTTAAATACCTTTTGTAACTAGAAACAAAACAATCTAACATAAATTAGTCATTAATTCAGTTTATATAAATTTATGTTTTTGATTAAGGTTGTTGTGTTTCAGAATAAAATTAAAAGAAGACAAGGAAAAACGCCCTAAACTTAAACAACCTAAGAAACAAGATGAAGCAGAATTTGTAGAAGAGATGGATTCAGATGAGGAGCCCCAAAATACAGCAACAAATGCTATTTCTAGAATACAAGAGACAGAACAATCGATAAAAACAGAGAAAAATGAAGATGAAGAAAAAAATGGAGACAAAGAAAAGAAAACACTAGACAAAGTAGTAAAGGAAGAAACACAAGAAAAGCGGGTATTTGGGCCTTTGAGACCTCCAGATAATTATGTAATACCAGAAAATTATTTTGATCAAGAAACAGATAGAGATTTACCTGAAATACAAGAAAAAAATAGCTGTTAAGTGTTAATAAATGTTATACACAGTATTAACTTTTTTTACCATTAGTTTATTTATATTTTATATTAATAAAGGTTATCACTTATTTAGGAAAGGAGGCCGTGTTGCCAACATATTCAATATAGTCTTAACTAATTTTGAAACAAGGAGGTTATTTGGATCGAGTTATGCCAAAATGGCTAAAAAATTAGTTATTGACACGAAACTGATCAGAATGTGCTTTATTACTACTCAGCAAAAACAACCCATCCTACATTTACATTTGACATAAAAAAAATATCTAAAAACCAAGCCACACATAAGGACTAAGTCTAAAACAATTCTGCTATAATGATCCAAAAACATGTGGTGAACCCTTGATAATTTAAACTACTAGCAAATGATTATGGGTCTATGAATTTAATAATAAATTTTCGGATATATAGTTACTGATAATAATAATAATAAATTAATAAATATAATAGAACCATGTGTAATTACAAATCTAATTTTAGACACCGTTTCCTCAAAATCAACTTTATGCAGTTTTTTATGTGTGTAAAATTGATTTCTGTCATTTCTGAGCCAATTTTGCAAAAAAATGTTTGCATTGAGCAAACTTCCAAGGTGGTCCAATTTCCACCAAGTCAGTACCTATCTGACAATGAAATCCTATAAAAATGTATAGATTAGGTGCTCTATTATTTTGTACTGAGATAATTTTTTTTTTTGCAGTTTTATATTTTCACGCCCATACCGCCTAAGTGGTGGGCAAAGGCACAATCATGGCATACACGACTAGTTGAAAACACAAAGTACCACAACACGATAGGTGGCAATCCTATCGCCAACCGGGCAACATTATTTTATTAGACTGAAAATATACATTTTCCTAATTTTTTTGTTGCCCAACCCAGGGATTGAACTTGGGACCTTAAGAAGGCAAGTCCGATACCACTTGGGACCGCTAGACCACAGAGGCGATAAATTATTTTATTGTAGTTGTATCCTTCATACTTCCTACTGTATGTTAATGGATCTGAGGCTGGGTACACACCATTACGATGTTTGGTACCCAAGTGCAATAAGTTTTTCTTACCACCATGAGATTTCTTTTATAATATATTATACAAACTTATATATACAAAAGCTACAATTTCCAATAAGGGGTAAAAAAAATGTTCCAGAACAGATTTCAAGGCTAAATATTTACTAGGATATTCTATGTTCCAATGTAACAGCGAACTAAGTATTCAATAAAATCATAACCTCAATAATTATCTGCAGGAAGTGTTAAATTTGATCATTTTTGTAGTGTCTATTTTAATAATAACTGTTGGTTAAGAGGTTTAATAAATATACGTATTATTAGATAAATAAATCATTTAAATCAAAATTAGACAGCTAAAACGAAATGAAATACTGAATGATTGAATAAAAGATACAATTTACGAAATAAACCTTACTTTATTTGATACTTAAGTTATATGTACACTTTCCAAATCCTTACAGTTAAAAGTTAGGTTAACTATCTAGTAGAAACTGTCGCTTCTTTTCTGGCGGCATCTTGGAGAAGCTGCGTATCCACTTCATCTGCTGGTAATTGTACGTAACGTACAACAGATCCTCGAATAAAGCAGTTCTTTACTGAGAGCATATGAGGATATTTGTCTGGGTCAATGACGCTTATGTCCGAGAGTTTAATGTTTAAATACTGATCCACTGAATGCAACGTCCCACATATACTCAAATCATTCTTTAATTCCACCACTACATCTTTGCCAACTAATGATTTAAAGAACGAGTAAAATAACATATTATTTTGTTTATTCAAAATAAACTAGCGTTTAATTCCGGCTTGCTACGCTAGCGGCGGTGGGCTAGATATATATATATTCCTATCTATTTCTATGGCTAGATACTAGATAGTGCAAAATAATCTGTGGTACAAAAATATAATGTTAATTGTCAATGTCATGTCACAATTAGAGATGTGTCAACTCGATTTGCTAACTCGACTTGATTTGTCAATAGCTCGCAATTGTTAATAATTGTACACCCCGCGAAACCGCCGACTGCGCGTCTGCCGTGTGTGTTACCCCAGCAAGAAAGTAGCACCTAGACTGATATGAGTGAGACAAATAATTAGTGCTCGATGTGCTGTAAATGTGCGCCATATATAAAAAAAATGTGCATGTTGTCGTTTTGGAAATAAACGGAAAAAACACTTCTTACTGGGGTAACGTTACCCCAGCAAGAAAAATCTAAACAAATTATCGGAGAGTTAAAAATTGTGTATAAGCAGAGAGCTTATATTTGTGCGCTAAAAATAAAATTTGTGCGTCTTCAGGTTTGCGCGATATTGCGTTTTCCTGCTGCGGTAACGTTTTGCAAAATCGTATATCTCAAAGACGCTCTCTCTAAATACGTACAAATAGCTCTTAATTTGCGCGTATTTTTGACAAGACTAGATTTAAAAAAAATATTGTTTTCAAGTAATCGCGGTTTTTCCAAAAATCAAAAAAAAATCGTAGCGCCTAAATGAGAATATATATAAGGTCACCAAAAACTGTATTCGGTTCTTCTTAACGTGTTTATTTACTATAAAAAAAATTAAAACCATACATACATGCGTTTTTGAATAATATGAATTAAAGTCAGAAAACGGCGTTCTAACTTTGACGTTACTGCACAAATTACTGTCTCAACCTAAGATGTTTAGGTGTTAACAAAAATGTGTGCGTGTACTAGCGTACACTCGTAAGAAGTGAAGAAATGAAACTTCTTCCTTATGACGTTTTCTTTCAAAAAGTAATTAACTATATGCAACTTTACAGAAATTGGTTAAATAAAGTTTATTGCCAATCCCTACTCCGCTGGAGAAAGTATACTTCGAATCACGCGTGGTAGGGATAAGAACAAAGATGGCGCGTAACGGAAAAATGTGACGCGTAACGAAAAAATGTTACTCTAAATTTTTTTCCAACCCCGATAAAGAAGTTTCACTTGCGTGCGTGAACAGAACATTAGCAACATTTGTACCAAAAGTACATATTTTATAATTTCGATGTTTGTTTATATTTATTTAATGCGAAATATTTCACACTAGATATTTATCTTACATATTATTTGACTAAACGCACTATTTTTTTGTTAATACCTAAACATCTTAGGTTGAGACAGTAATTTGTGCAGTCACGTCAAAGTTAGAAAGCCGTTTTTTGACTTTAATTCATATTATTCAAAAACTTATGTATGTATTTATTTCCGTTTATTTCCAAAACGATAACATGCACAAATTATTTATTCGGCGCACATTTACAGCAAATCGAGCACTACTTAATTATTTGTCCCAATCATATCGGTCTAGGTGCTACTTTCTTGCCACGCGTCACCCGAAGCCGAACGACACCCACACGTCGCGAAGATTCCCGATAATTCATAATTACATTAATTGGATGCAAATGACCAATAAATGCTGTCGCAGATTTGAGGTTCTAATGAAGTGCCCGTGGTGTTGAGGCTGTTTACCACTTGTTATTATCGTTTGTTTGTGCTTACTGTGACTATTGTTTTAAAAAATATACCCTTAACGTAAGTTTAATTGATAAAATAGATTGTGACATTTGTAATGTCATGCTTTCGAAATTCGAACTCACCAAGTTAGACTGGTATTATTTTGTCATAAATAAATAATATGTAATATAAAGAAATTCTTTTTCCTAATATCTCAATATGTAATTACATTTCTTTTATGTATGTTACTAAATCGATTCAAGCAATATTTTCTGGAGGTCCATTTTAACGAAACAATAAATCTTACCTCGCTACTCCATCAACATGGAGCGGAGGCGGAATATCGAGGTAATAGTTGCTGTTAAATTTATATTTATTCTAGTAAACATTTCTTATCGCATTAGTTGCGTTAAGAAACAAACGAGTTATTAAAATTGATAAAAACAAAGAAAAACATGACTGACTTTAAAGTCATCTTAGATAACTCGAGTTAAATTGGAGTTACCGAAATTTTTACTTCAATTGACTCGAGTTCAGTTTGACCCGAGTCGGCAATCACTAGTCACAATTGGCAGCTGAAGTCAGGCAATTAGACAGATGTCAAATGTCGATTATTTTTTCAAATTTTAGAATTGTCGTTAGCATCTGCTGTTATTCAAACTTGAAATCTAGTGAATCCTTTGAGTGAATCTAAATCTAGTAAAAAATCACAAAGGTGGCACAAGATTGCATAATGGCAGATGCTGACAAGCTCTTGTTAAAGAGTATTTATATTCCTTGCTGACAAGCTAGCTTGAAAACAAAAAAGGAAGAAATTACATCTGAAAAGCAAATTGCAAAAAGACCAGCATTGCCACCTTAATGATTTTTTCAGTAGACAGTAATATTAAAAAACTAAAAAGTAATTAATGAATTTTAATTTAACAAATAAAAAATAATCCCTCATTTAGTTAAATATTGGGTAGAGCTTAATTAAACGTGGTCCTTACGCCCCCGTATCAACAGATAAAACTTTAAAGTTTAATTATTTACTATTCAGTTTTTAAAATTTTAATTACCACCGTCATTATTTCCACGTTTTTTTCGTTAGGCTTACAACTTTTGTTGCCGCAACACCAAGTTTATCTCTTTAATGTACTTTAGTTCCGTTCGGAGGATAGGATAGCGGGTAGACTTGCACAACAGGGATAACATAATGGCCGAGAGACAGCGACGCACCTGCAACATCTATACATTTTAGAAATATGTAGTGGGAAACTACATGTGCCTAACCAAAAACTCAACATTCACAAAAATAATGTGTATTGCATGTCCATTCGTATATACAACCAAATTCCTGATAATATTAAATCATTTCCATTACAAAGATTCCGAAAGAAGAAATTCAACTAACTTTCAGAGAAAACTTGTTACAGTGTCAAAGATTTTCTTGCAGATAAGAATATATAATAAAGTGCTTCTAATATGATTAATTTAATTGCAAAATGTTGGTTGTACAGGAGTTTGTTTCGTCGTTTCTTCTCTGTCTGCCAAAGTTTGGAAATGGTGGTAGTTTACGGTAGATAGGGACAAAGAAATTTACATTCCAAATGAAATTGTAGTAATAAATAATCACGTCAATACAAAAACAGTGTGCAAATAGTGAGTAAATAATTAAAATAACTAATTTGATTAATACGTATTAAAGTATTTGCACACTACAACTTGTAAAATTAATAATTTTGAACGCCTAAATAATTTTGTAACTTGAAACATCTTTGTTACGCTACACTCATATTCAGCAAATATTTTTTTCTTTCTTTCTATAGTTTCTATTGCTTTGTATGTACTTCATTATGGAATAAATGATTTTTAGTAAAAACCTTAAAATATAGGAAATTTTGAGACCAAGTTTAATGAATTATTTTTAGCGAGGTGTTAGGTGGCAATGGCATCACTACAATTAGTATTACCATATAATATAATATGAGACTACAATTGACAAATACGTAGTATTACTATATAATCTGAGAATTGACATTTGTTGACATGACCGATGGCTTGCGTAGCGTGCTAAATTTCTATTTTAGTTTTGTGAGTTTTTCTTTTGAATTTGTGGAAAGATCAAATTAGTAAATGATCAAATTGCTTATTCAATTCAACACATCTTTTTGAGTTGTAAATTTTATTGAATAGTTCTAACTCTTATTTACAAACAAAACATGGCAGCCGAAGATGCCGAAATTGTAAGTTCTTAATTTTTTCATATTCGACGGAATTAATGTTTCTTTAGTAGGACCGTAAGGTTAGAGAAAGTGTGAAGGTTCCCATGAGGAATATATATGTATTAAAAAACTGAAAAATAAAAAAAAAAACATTTAATTTTTGGTTAAAGATTGGCTCCCTCCGCCCATGATAAACTTAATCAACTCAACTCAGGGTGCCCTGTATGTTTTGCAACTAAAAATTATGTGTGCTTAGATTTGTGTTTGTTGATATCACTTGAATGAAGTTTAGTTTTTCATGTAATATTTTTTATGATTACAAATTAATATCTCAAAAACAATTGATCTATGCAAGTTGGGGTGTGTTGAATGAAACGTCTTATTTTGTACTCTCTGCTATAAAATTTAAAGTGGATGTGAGTCTTGACACTTGCCTCAACATTAATCTTAATTTTTTTGGTTTTTTTGTTTATTTATTGATGCCTTCACCACCATTTTACCTATACCCGCTGCTGTATATTCTGGTTAGTATAGTTGAAAAATTAGCAAAACTACACTATTGTCACCTTTGATATCTATAGATAATAATATGTTTTTTACCATCAAGAATGTTTCATTCCAATCTCAAATAAAGTCGTATGACTTTATTTTTATAACTATGCTATAAGAATTTTTATAACTATGCTAATTACAGGACTGGGGCAATGAGAGACTTAGTAGGGCACAACGTGCTGTAGAAGCCAATGTATATGATGTTGATTCTTGGTCCCTTCTTATTCGTGAAGCACAAGCTTGGCCTATCACAAATATGCGGACCATGTATGAAAAATTGATATCAGCATTCCCCACCACAGGAAGATATTGGAAAATTTATATTGAACAAGAGGTAAGTTGCTACTTTTTTTCAAAATAAACAACAATTTAATGGTAATATCTTGGATGATACTATGATATGGTACTAATGATACCCTATTCATTTCTGATATTTAAAAACTATGGTATAGTAAACCAAAATAGGATTTATATGTACTCTAGATAGATTTAGATTGATATTATTTATAATGGACATTTAAATAAAATGTCTCCATTTATTTTGTCTCCACACTCAAAACCTTGTAAAGGTTTTTTCAGATGTGACCACTAAACTATAACAATATATAAGTTTCCATACATATTAATAAACTAAAGAGGTTATGAATTAACTACCTTTCACCACAAAGTTTATTTTTACTCATATGTGACATTCTCCACTTTAATGTTTGTTGTGACAATAAATAACTAAACAAGCAAAGCAAGGTGTAAGGGTTTATATTTTACACATCCAATATCAATATATATTTTTTCCATTTTTCCAGATGAAGGCACGGAATTTTGAAAAGGTTGAAAAGGTTAGTATCATATAAATTTAAGTACTTAGTTAAGGAAACATTATCTGTGATAAAAGTTATTTTAAGGTTTAACCAACATGTATAGATTTAAGTCAATAAAAGATACCCATTGGATATCCTACTCTTTTCTTTCAGATAGGGACTTTGTGTTCAGACATGTTGGAGGTAACTTTCTTTGGCAGATATAAGTTGTCAAAACACTAAGTAAGCTATAAGATAAACATTGTTAAGACAGAAAGTTGTAAGTGATATTCTGAAAACCCTTTGAGAGTCCTGGAAAAAAATGAAATCTTGTGACATTAAAGGTCATAAGTTATACAATAACACACAATAATCGTTATTAAAAAAAATGCTTTATACCGATTTTAACTAAAATATGTTTAATAATTCAGAATATAATGTGGATTAGACATACTAATTTTACCTTTATTGCTTTATCCATATTTTCTATGTAATATTTATAATATAAATATGGAAGTCTGTTTCATATTCACAGATAAACCATATCTCTCTCACACACCCAAGTTCAAAGATAGGGTACTTTTTTTTGTCAAATAATCCCCAACAAACATGAGAAAGTTTTAATGAAAATCTATTCAACATTCACAAAATCTTGGGTAAACAGCCTAGTTTTCTATAAAGAAATAAATGAAACTATGTGCTGTGCTTTATTTTTCTCTGTTTTTTAAATTATATTTTAACTAAATCATTTGTCATCTTTAACCCTATCACCTACCCCATTAGGGAATTGGTGTGGCGATAAGTTATTATAAGTGTTATCATTCTGATTTATGTGTGTTATTAAATCAAGCTTACCAGATTTGTCATACATAATTTAAGTTTCAAAATAGGAAATATGCTACTTTTTATCATTGTCCCTCTTTGGGGTTTTGTGGCCGAGCTAAATAACTACAACGGGAATGTTTAAATAATATGTAATGTTTTATAAAGTCGAACCAACAATTTGCCATTGAAGGTTATTTTTGACATGTAAAATCCTTGTTTAGTGTAAGTTATTGTATAAATATATATATATATATATATATATATTGTGTGAAAATTGGTTATATTGTGTTTGCATATATATTTATTATTGAAAAAAAGCATGGTGTCATGTATGAATGTTATGAACAGATAATGGAGGAGATGTATTTAATTATTGAAGATATTGGTGGTATTTCTTTCTTTAAATAAACATATTTTTGGTGTGTGTGGATGTGGTGTGTGTGTGTGTGTGTGTGTGTGTGTGTGAGTGTTGCGTGCGTG
>NJDD01003140.1:39854-61263 GCA_002245505.1 Calephelis nemesis
AAGTTTGAGTAACAACTCTGAGGAAGCGTTTACATAATAGGAACTTATACAGATTTGAATAAATACTAGATACCATACTAGTTGTTACTATAAATGGAGAGACAATGAGGTTGATCATTTCAGTTGCTATTTGTAGTTTATTACTGGACATTGTTCTTTTCTTTATGTTTGGATGTAAGTAGGTTAATAGCAAAGTATGATTTTAAAATCGGGGTCTTTTTTATCGGGACCTAGTAAGGTATAGTATGTGCAAGTGTATCTCACTTTGATTGTTGGTTTTGACATATTTTTGTCAATTTGCTTTCATTGACTGGCAGATTTATGTAACTATAGTGCGATCAACTTATCTATTTAGTGAAAACGAGTCACAATTGTTAGGTTTAGGGCTTTTGTTTAATTTAACCTTGAAAAAGATTAAAAAAAATGGTAAGAATATAATTTTCTGTGGTCACACTTTTCTTGTGTGATAGGTCAGCAAACAAGAACATAGTTATCTTGATGGTAAGAGACAAGCATGGCCTATAGACATCATAGATGTTAAAGATGCGTCGCTGTCCTGATGTCGAGATGTTATACCTATGGTGACATAGTTGAAAATTGATAGTGGAATGACATTACGAAATAGCGGTTTAGATCCTCTTTTGACTACTGAACAGTTGGGTTGATGGCACTACACTAAAAAAAGAAAGTTGACAAGACGTGTTAAAATTAACAAACCTATGGGGATACCATGAAGCTATATTACTACTGGAGGTTGCACTCTTAAATAAAGAACTTGCCTCTCTTTCGTTTTAAATTTGTTAAGTGGGGATGGGATTTGATATCACAAAACTGGCTGAAAGAGATGCTGGTAATTTAGAGAGAGTCAGCAATATTTGGAAATGACATCTGGGACCATGAACACAAATAGCAATATTATTTCCGTGTTGCTAAATGTCCACTTATAAAAATAATTTTACGGCGTACGTCATAAGGTTGTCTTTCTCTAATGACAATTATTTTTATTATTATTGAAATCATATAGTTTTAAGTGCTTCTGGGTGCTGATTATGGAATGGAAAAGTGTACATCAAATAGCTGTCAAATGACGTGTTTTATATTTGCTATCTCCAGTGACCAAGAGAAATGCAATAGAGATAGCAAACACAAATGACGTCATTTGATGTACACTTTTCCATTTTGATTTGGCAACTGAGATACATAATAAGTACCCTGGTCTTTGTTAGGAGTGTAACCTTCAGTAGTAAAACAGCTTCACGGGGGTTACATATGTGTTAAAAGGCATATCCCCTTATGTTTATGGTTTATTTAGATTGAAAGAGTGACAATCTAAAGTTTAACTTCAGGAGGCAGCATAACTTTGTGTCCGACTCGGTAAGTACTTTTTTATAAATGTGGCAGGATTTCGCAAAAAAGTAATTATCAATTTTATTAAAAAGTTTTATAAAAGTTTTACATTTTTAAATGAAGAAACTCTAACTCCGTTACTAATAAAATTAACGTCCCCGTTGATTTGGTGCGTAACTTGACTTTTTCTAACGAAAAAATAAGGTTACACGCCAGATCAACGGGCGCGTAAGTTTTATTAGTAAGGGGGCTACTGTTTCACTTTTATTTATTAATTATTAATTTATTTTTTTATTATTGCTTATTATTACATAAATAGGTTTCGATTTTTACAGCATCGTCAGCGTTGAAACTTTAAGGGCCACTTGCATGTTCCTGGGCTAAGTATTTAACACTGGGTTAGCCTTTAACTAGGGTCAAGTCACATTATATTTGACAGTTTAACTCAATGTCAAATGTAACCCAGGAATTGGCAAGTGGCCCTAACTAAATTTACTCTTAAATATCAAAGTACTAAAATAAGGGGATTGAACTTTTTGTATGAAGCCTGGCTTAGTGCCTGGCCGCCACGGCCAACTATGTTGTGCTTAGAGGCGTTCAATGCAATACATTGTTTCTACAATGTAATTGAAGTACTCACCATCGATCTTTATTTTAACTAACTCTGTAACGTGACACTTTGGGATATGTTGATTCTAATACTTTTTTGTTTGTACAAGTGTCCCCTATCCATATTTGTAGAAATTATCGTGCACTGCCATTTTGAAAAAAACACAAAATGGCGGCGGTTGACTACACACAAAGGTTCAAAGCCCTTTGTAATAGTCAATTTGTTTATTCCTTTACCTTCAAGCCACTACGTTTGCTTTTCTTTCGCTTTAGAATCGTCTAGTCGAATCGCATGTTACGTTAACGGGCTGTAATATAAATTAAGAACCAAATACCTAATATACATAAGCAAAAGCAAACTTTTTTTTCTTTTCTTTACAGTTTACACGATACATATAAGTATTTATATTTAGGTTCTTTCCTTGTATGAAACCGATGGAAGATATCGTGTTCTCGTTTTACAGGAATCCATTACAACGTAGAATTATAGAACCATCGTTGATGTTAAAACTTCTGGATACTGTTACTGAATAGGGATCCCTGACCTAATGGTCGTGTTTTGGATTGAAGACTAAGTAAGGCGGTAATCACACTGCCGTCGAAAACCGCTCCAGTTTGCGATCGACATATTCCCCATGCGTTAGCAGAAATTTGGAACCGCACTAGCATACGATTAGCTCCATGCCATGTCTCCGTCCGGAGATGCGGTGCACGATGCGCCGGATTCACACCGTCCTGCGTTTATTTAACATTCGGAAATCGAAGCGAAAACAGTAGATCACATTCGATTTTCCACATTACCGGATGGCTTCCTATTTCAAAAACAAATCAATCGTAAGTCATGACATTTACGCATGCCTCATTTCTTTTAGAAAATCCGCACGTTACTGCGGAAAAAAGAGTATAATATACGTTGCTGCGGAGCTAACTTCACCCGCATGCGGACCACACCGCATCGCCGTCCGGTATTGCGGTTCTGTTGCTCGCGGGAGATGCGGTGGCAATGAATTTTACCGTGCGAGTTTCGTATAGAAATCAAAATTTTTAGTTTAAAATTAAAATTCCCATTAATGTACAACGGAGCGGTGTGTGGTGCAGTGGGATATCCGCTTTAACCCATACACTTATACCAGAGACCTCAATCGTGAAATATAATTTTCGAAGCTAGGTATACATCTGAAGGCTACGTCACAGACAGGTGCTTACATTTCTAAACTAGATGTTACCTGTAGCTCCGTCCGGTTATTAAAGTTATTGAGTAGTCTCTAAAGAAACCTTTGAGATATTGGGATAATAATTAATCATAAAAGTTTAAAATTCAATAAACCTGAAAATACCTATCCGTAATGTAAGTAAGAATCATCTCGACCACGTCTGCAATTGCGAAAAATTCGCTACGTTATCGGTCCATTCGTTTAGAAGTTATGATGCCACAAACAGACGTATACTTTAAACACCTCTCCTTTTCCGTCGGGTAGTGTATCACTCTATAGTTTGCTTTCCATACACACTTAATTTACTTACTAAATAATTAAATATCGCGGAAAAAATTATACAAACTGAATCAAAAGTACCTAAACCTATTCCTGCCACCATAACGTTCAATGCTTGCCGTTGACGTGTTCCGGTTCGGAGGATAAGGTAGCCAGTAACTTACTTTTGCTCGAGGCCTAACATCCCGGCCTCAGCGTATTCAAGTCAAAACTCCGAACCAATTATAAAGGATATTAGTATACAAAAATATATTAGACCTTGGCGATGGACATACGCTACTTTTTATTCTGATATCTCAACTGTTTCAGAACTTTAAATGATTTCACTAAAAATGTTAAATAGTTAAATAACTTCAACACACAGGCAACACTGCGGGAAGCAGTTAGTAATGTATACAAATGAATAAATCTGAGTGTCTAAAACTAAAATAACTGCTTTTTACTACATACTTAGGTATGAATGTATATACGATACATATACCAAAATAAAATTTGTTACGAGTTCTGTCCGTCTGTTTGTTTGTGGCTGGGCCGACGTTGATGGGACTTTCACTGGCAGGTAATTTATGTAATAAGTAGTAACGATGGTTACTTTCATTTTAGACTTTTTTGAATACTTACTTTTTAAAATAAATACACGGTCGAATTCGCGAGCACAGTTTGTTTATAAATATGGAAAATGCAAATAAAGGAGGTTTTTCCCATACATGGCAAAAAATGCTTACACAGCATAGGACTGACAACTGCTGCAGTCGTAGGAATGAGATGCATTTGTATTAGCTCAAAATGATGCAACCGAGACATAACTTTGTGTTTTCACCACTGCCATAAAAACCCAAAGCCATTCGTTGTCAGTAAATGTAGTGATTAACTAAAACTCCGTGGTTTAGTTGTTCCAGCGGTGCCTGATGAAGATTCTGAACATTGAACTTTGGCGCCTTTACCTGAATTATGTCAAAGAAACCAAAAGCATGCTGCCTACATACAAGTACGTTTTATTTTCTTTGTAGTTTAGAATTCCAAATAGGTGATTTTATTTTATTACTTTTTGTTAGTGAATTAACACGATGGAGCTTACCTGAATTAAAATGGCTTCTTTGAACCAATTAGTCTATTTGCCTAAAACTAAATAAAACTACATTTAACGGATCAAAGAATCATCACTATCACGTCAAACAAAAAAAGATCCGCTTCGAAATTAAAGTTATGATGCCACAGAGGCATCAAACTTGTAACACGGAAAAAGAGGTTTCCGTGTTAAAAATAAAAAAAAGACGTGTGGCACTCGGAGACTGGCACGGTAAAGCTATTGCATCAGCAGGCATAAGTCACCAAATTGCGGGGCGAAGAGGGAGATTACGCATGCGCAGTAACGCCGATACAACTAAAGCAACCTAGAGGCGAATTGCTGAACTAAAGAGACAAGCGTGATCAAAAAGTCATTAAAAGTTCTGGTATTCATCGTTAGATGGCGAAACTAAAAAGTATCACCGGTGTGTCACCGGTATCGGTTGGAGTGGGGGTGTTATGTTATTTTCGTTATGGAATTTTTGGATTCGGTCTCCACGTATTACCGTCGGGTTCAAAATATTGTGCATATACACTATATTTATACGTGGATGATTAACTAATGTATCCTTTAATTTCTACCAAGACTTATATCACACTTTTTCATTTACTTAAAACGGAAAAAAATGTAAAGATTCATCAAAAACCGTCAAGTATTGTTTCTGAAATTCACTATGTGTGATTGTGTACCGACTTGGTTTTGAAATCGTTTTTACATTTTAGTTACGTTTGTTTCCATTGATCTAGGTCAAAAGTCATAAACTTACTTGTTTGTGATATAGAGTGTAATAACAATGTCCGAAAATATAATCATCCTAAATAAAAATGTTTCACAATCTTGGACGAAACCTTAATGTAATTTATCTAAGAACCATCTCGATTACAATCCATCCATTCCTAAGTTATCATTCTAAATACAGACATACAAACATAGAGATGTTAAACTTATAACAGCCATTTTCCGTCGGGGGTTCAAAATAAATAACAAACAAATAAATATTATCTAAGTTACGCAAATTGAATCTAACCCCTAAGAAAGTAAATCATGTGCTTGTGTTATGGGTGTTAGTCAACGATACTAATACATAGAAATACTTCAATAGACAGCAGAATTAATTTAATAAAAACCCAGACCTGTAAATTCAGACATCTAAATTTTCGTCGCACTAATGCCTGTCCCCGTCGGGAATCGAACCAGTCTCGCAGTTGGTCAGTGGAGTTAGGCGTATACGCTAATCCCTCTACCAACGAAGCGGTTAATCAAAGTTTAAAAATACATTATGAGTACCTATTTAAATGTAATAAATACATACCATACCTCCTTACCACAAAAAATATAAAAGAGGTCGATTTAACTAAACACAGTTTTAGTCAGTCTTTAGTAAAACATGTGTTTAAATTGTTTTGTGTTAAAACTGTAAGATATTCAAATACTATTCATGTTCCTCACAAAAATGCCTGTCTATGCCGGGAGTCGATTCTGTGCCCTTTGGCTTCATGAGAAGGTTAATCACTCGTCTGACGAGGTGATGTTGTGTAACGTTTTCAGAGAAAAAATGGCTCAGGCTTACGACTTCGCCCTTGATAAAATAGGCCTGGATATCCACGCTTACCCCATTTGGAATGACTACGTGACGTTTCTGAAGGCGGTCGACGCAGTCGGATCCTATGCTGAGAATCAAAAAATTTCAGCAGTGAGAAAGGTAGGTTCTTTCTACATCTCCTGAAATGTGATCAAAATCAAAATTTGTAAATTATACTTTCTTTATAAAGGCGATCTTAAAGTTAATACTGCTAAATATTAATATCCTTTTACTTGAATCATTCAATTGGTTGAACTGGTTTTAATGTTCGAAATTCCGGTACATATCTAAATCCGTGTCGGTTTCGGGTCATAACGAAATTTCATCTACAGCAATTCCACACAAATTTCGCACGGAAATTGATATGTGGTAGGTCTATACTAGTATTAATAATTTATTTAATTTTGCTATATTTGAAATTGCGTTTCCGGTTTTTGTTTAGGTTTAAGAAATATCTCTGTGGTCTGGCAGTCCGGAAGTTGGACTTGACTGCATGAGGTCCCGGGTTCGAATCCCGGGTCGGCCAACGAAAAGAAAATTGGATTATTCCAATTTTCTAATAAAATAAAATTTTGAATTGGAAATGTGCCAATGTGCCCGGTTGGCGATAGGCTTGCCACCTAACACATTGAGGGACTTAGTGTCTTTGGCTAATCGTGGGTGCCCTGGTTGTGCCTCTGTCTACCTATTCGGGGATATGGGCGTGAAGATGCTTTCTTATTAAAAATATAGAATTCACTTACATGAGATTGAGATTAACAAAAAATATAAAATTAAGAACATATCTTCTGTTTGAACGAACAATAACTTACCTTAAACACATAACTTCCTTTACAGGACATCATTTTCCGTACATATTTATTTGAACGCTAGTAACGTACCAATATAATTTTCGAATAATAGTTTGTTTTAAAAAAATGTTTTTTTTTAATTAACAAAAAATATAGAATATTTATGATAAATATATGTATTATGTATTGTTAGGTGTACCAAAGGGCTGTGATAACACCGATCATCGGAATAGAAACACTATGGAAAGACTACATAGCCTTCGAGCAGAGCATCAACACTATTATTGGTGAGTTTCTGACCATGGCGAATCCAAACATTTTTTTAAGATTTTAGCAGTCTATTTATATTTATAAATTATATTGGTCTGCCGTTTTCACTACTAAACTTGTTTTGATTAATGTCATTATACTCTGGATGATTTGAAATATAGCTTATGTTTAAAGGCGCTGATAGATTTGAGCATTCACTTGTAATACGCATCCGGCAAATGTTACGTCACAAAAAAATTATGAGAACATTTTAGCAAGCATTCCATCGAGCGTTCCTAAGAGCATTCTAGCGAACATTTCTTTGAGCTTTTTGCCGAGCCAAGCTTCGATCATCGAAAGTTGCTGTGAAGAATATTTTTTAACGAGCATCCGAGCATCGACTAGAGCTTTCACTAGAATGCTATGCTTATTAAAATATTCATAGCAATGTTTGGCTCTATGCTTGGCTTGGCTCGTTGTTCAGTTCGACAATTAATATAAAAATGGCGAATGCTCGATGTTCTGTAACAAGTAAACGCTCATGTCGATCAGCACCTTAAAGAGAATATCTACAAAGATTGATCATGGATACTACATCAATTTTTTTTGCCACTATATTGAGTCAGATATGCAGGGAATTATTAGTTCAAGTATATAAATATTGGTGGTAATTTTGTTGCGCACTCACTAAACTAAGTTTTGGAAGATCTGATATGAAAAACATTATAGCTGAGAGAATGGCGATGGAAAGGTCTCGAGAATACATGAACGCGAGACGTGTGGCCAAGGAGTTGGAGACGGTCACCAGAGGCCTCAACAGGAACATGCCGGCCACGCCCCCTACTGCTGACCGGGAGGAAATGAAACAGGTATACATCCATCCATTCTGAAGTTCGGATACCAAATTATCACGCTATATAAACAGGAGACTCTCATGATGATGAGATAACCTTCGGCTATAGTCACCAAATATGTTAAAGGTGCGTCGCTGTCCTGTGGCTGGGTTGTTCCGTTCGACCCGGAGTGATGACTAGGATCATGTGTGTAAGTTTATCGTCTACCCTACCCTTCAGCATGGAACATGTTTATAGCGAGCACCATTGTTATGTGACAAGAAATAAGGATACCAAAGTGTAAGGATACCAATCCGGGTAAGTTACGATTGATTGTACTAGTAATATAATTCAGTTACCTAAATTAGTTTATTATCGTCAAAGTGCGGTGGGATCTTCACATTCTTAATGAAATTAAACTAAATTTATTCATGGGATTATGTGTTAAAAAGTTGCTTCAAAATTGTGGTGTGCAAGTTCTTTTAACCGACTTTAATTATAGGTGGAGGTTATGTGTTTGGCTTTTTTCACTCATTCAAAAGAGTATTTTTGAGAGCCCCATTGCCACCAAGTCTAGTCAGATGATAAAATCCCAGGAAAAATTAAGATTATAATATTGCAAAACGTTAAACTGCAAAAAGTCCACTTTTTACAGTTTTACTGTGCTTAAATAGTACTATTTGGTAAAAATGTAGTAGTACCGACATGATGAAGTTATAGCTAAGATAACATTTTAGTTTTTCAAAAAAATGTACCAACAAAGTAAAAGTAAGGACATCTACGTATGTTTGCGTGAGAACTGACGTGACTGACTGCGTCTTCACAATATTTCTTTATTTCTATGGTTAGTGTCATTTTGTCTACAAATGTAAAATAAGGCAAAACATAAATTTTTTAAAAATATTTTATCTATTACGCCGGAGAAGTATAACTTCTAACGCGTGTACATAAGTACACACAGATTTTTTTTATTAAATAAGTTTTTTAAATGTATTAGTAACTTCATAGTTTACTTTTAAAAAAATACAGTTTGTTTAGTTTTTACCTTATGGAAACTAGCACTTTTTTGATACTGAGCTAGCCAGGAGAAGAAAGATTTAAATAAAAGTTGTGAACTAAGATGAGGTCGGCAGGTGGAGCTGTGGAAGAAGTACATATCGTGGGAGCGGTCGAACCCCTTGCGGTCGGAGGACACGGCGCTGGTGGCGCGGCGCGTGATGTTCGCCATCGAGCAGTGCCTGCTGTGTCTGGCGCACCACCCCGACGTGTGGCACCAGGCCGCCCAGTTCCTGGACCACTCCGCCAAGCTGCTGACGGAGAAGGGGGACGCCAACGCCGCACGCCTCTTCTCCGAGGAGGCGGCCGCCGTCTACGAGCGGGCCACGGGCGGACCGCTCAAGCACTCCACGCTGCTGCACTTCGCACACGCCGACTACGAGGAGAGTCGCCTGCATTACAATAAGGTAGCTTTTTTACTAGCAACTGTCGGCATCTTCTTCGCCTACTATTATCCGGGTTAAAAATTATTTTCGAAGTGAAAGTTGTTTATCTATTTATGAGATAAATTTGCCTTCACATTTCTCTTGTTACATTCATTGATCTGTAGTGACACACTGTATGTTATCGCCGAATTTTGTACTGCGTTCTTAGTGAATTTTGTTTAGCTGGCCGTTATATCGATCTCACGAATGTAAAGTGGTCTTTTGAAATAAAACTTCTTTTCTTTTGTACTCTACGAAAAAAATGATGTCATAAAGAAGTTTCGTTTCTTATGTGTGTACACTAGTACACACTCCATTTTTTATCGAGTTTTTTTTACGAGTGTGGTGTCATGGGTCTAAGAAATCGGCCTTCTGACATAAAAATAGTAATGAATGTGCAAGAAGGCAGACATGTCTGCAAAAGTCTTGACATTTGGCCCTCGATACTCTGTACAACTATCTATCCTATCTTATCATTTATTCCAGTTGTTCTTTATGTTTAGACGTATGAAGCCGAAGACTTTTTTCTACTCTTCATTCCACTACTCAAGCATCTCTAATAATCAATTATTTTAGCACACGTAATATGTTTTTTTTAATACACCTAGGCAGCGTTTCTTGGGCGACAGCTTTTATAATTGTCTAAATAAAAAATAACAAAAAAAAATAATTTCAAATATTCCTGGGTGATCATAAAAGAGAACAACATTAAGGACAATGTCCTTAATGTTGTTACATATTTTTATATTACATATTTTTTGTACTTCGGGACATTGTATTATATATTTATCTTTCCCACAAATAAATGTGAGTTCATATCAAATATTTTTCTGATGGGTATATAAACTGTAGCATTTTTTCACATAGGTGCACCAAGTGTACACGAGATACTTGGACATGGAAGATATAGAACCCACGCTCGCCTACGTCCAGTACATGAAGTTCGCCCGAAGAGCTGAAGGGATCAAATCTGCTAGGACCGTGTTTAAACGGGCCAGAGAAGATCCAAGGTAATCATAATTGTACAACAGTACCTAATTTAAGATCAGTAAAACTGCAAAAAGGGACTTTGATTTAAATAATAATGTCCTTTAAGTACACAAAAATTACGTATTTTCTTCGATTACTCTTTATAGAATTCTAGATTCCATTATCAGATCCAGACTTTGCGGCAATGGTGGTCCTATTGCCACCAACTAACCTTGGAAATATGCTCTTTCAAATAAAAAAAAAATTTAAAACTTGTATAGAAATGATTGAGAGATAGATTAATGACACAATTATTGTTTCATAGCTAAGAACCATTTCGGTCATGTTATATTTCAAACAAAAATCCGTTTCAAAATCGATTCATACCTTTCGAAAGTTATGATGCCTCAGACAGATAGATTATATATATACACAGATATGTCAAATTTTAAACACCCCTCTTTTTCCATCGGGGTTTAAAAAGGGGTGCAATTTTTTCTCTACACATATTCATAATATCTCTCCCCACAGATCCCGCTACCACGTATTTGTAGCAGCTGCCCTGATGGAGTACTACTGTTCCAAAGACAAGAACATCGCGTTCCGAATCTTCGAGCTTGGTCTCAAGAAGTTCCCACACATACCGGAGTACGTGCTCTGCTATATCGACTATCTGTCGCATCTTAATGGTGAGTTCGTTTTTTTTATAATGTTGGAAGGCAAACAAGTAAATGGATTTCCTAATTGCAAAAAATTCACGCCGCCTAGAGACACCGCGCTAACAGCGCACAACCTGAAGCCGGGATATTAGGCCTCGAACAAGAGTAAGATTCCTGCTACCTTGTCCTCCGAACCGGATCACGTCAACGTTTATATTGTAAATTTGTCGTATCTATACATTATAAGTTGTACCAGCAGTGTTCAATCCTTTATCACCAACATGTCAAGAGAAACTAGTGTTTTTGTTTGAAATGCAAGACCAATAGAGACTAGCGTTGTCTCACTCTATACTGCATACTTAGAACACAAGTTTGCATATTTGGCGCATATTATGCACTGTACACGATTCGGATTTTTGCATTGTTTCAAAGGTGTTATTCATTATCTCATTTCGCGTACTTGTCGCATCGCGCTTGGACAGATGGAATAATTTTGCTATTTTTTTATTGTTTTAGTTATTGTCAGAATAAGGTTCTTAAGAAAAGAAAAACCGGGAAAATTGGATGTTTCTAAAATGTAATTCCACGAAATACAGACGATAAACAGTATAGAAACTATGAAAAAAACTATGCTTTAATCCATACAAACTGTAAAAAGCTGTTCATGTCAAACTATACATAGTTCGCCGAATCGGCTAGTAATGTATAAAAATAGTAAGAGATTTCCAAAACACAAGTTTTCGTATTTTTGTCCAAAACTCCCCAAAAACAATGCATTACAATACTCATTATTTTCAGAGGACAATAACACTAGAGTGTTATTCGAAAGAGTACTGTCTTCTGGCAGTTTGAAGCCAGAGAGCTCGGTTGATATATGGAATAGGTTTTTGGAGTTCGAGTCCAACATCGGTGATCTCGTCAGTATAGTCAAAGTCGAGAAAAGGAGGCAGGCTGTTCTTGAACAGGTTAGTATTCATTATATGTAGGAATGTTCTCAAAAAGGTTACTCTTAATTCTACGTTAAACAGTTTTTAAAAAGATTAGTCTAAATTCTGGATAGGATTGTTCTTAAGAAGATTAGTCTAAATTCTATGTAGGACTGATCTTAAAAAGGTTAGTGTAAATTCTTTTTAGGACTTATTTTAGAAAGTTAAGTCTAAATTTTATGTAGGACTATTATTAAAAAGGTTAGTCTAATTTCAATGTAGGACTGTTTTTAAAAAGATATGTCTAAATTCTATGTAGGACTATTCTTAAAAGGGTTAGTCTAAATATTATGCAAAAGTTCTTTACAAAAGACTAGGCTTCACTCAATGCAGGACTGTCATTATTTATTATTGTTTAAGGCCTAAGGTAAGGTTGATTAAAATAGGTCAAATGGGAGTATGTAAGTCTGTGATTTAAAAAAAAGATTTAGTTTGAACTCGTTGCAGGCACTGATAATTTAGGAAAATGCAGTTTTATCAAGTTTCTCATTACTAGTTTTTTTTAATTTAATTATTTATTTTTTCCAGATAAAAGAGTTTGAAGGCAAGGAAACAGCCCAGCTGGTGGATCGTTACAAGTTTTTGGATCTGTACCCTTGTAGTATTGCTGAATTGACGTCCATCGGGTATACCGACGTGAGTATTATTTTAGTGTAGGAACGGATGTGATGACCCCATCGCCTGATGGTAGCAAAATGTAATTTTTTTATAGTGTTATTAGTGTTTCCGGAGATGGAGAACCTATTCAATTTAACCATAATATCTCGGAAGGTGTAGGCGTTTCAGGCAATCACTTGTTCTATTCTAAAAGAATTACTGGTTTGATAACATTTGGCCACTTGTGTGCTATCCAATAATTCATTCATCCATCAAAATAATTAACTAGTATAATAAATTGTAAGCTACACGTAAATGACTAACTATACTAAACTACAAAAGAATTATAACTTACAATAATACTTAGGTAGCTAGAAACCTGAACCCAAGTTGACAACCCTATATGCGATAGAACTTATATAACCATTGTTCTAGAGGCGCTCAGTGTAATATGAGCCGTTAAGTCAACCTTACATTTAAATTTTACTAACGTGTGTAGCTTTTTGTAGATAAACTTGCATTTTCTAAGAATAAGTAATATTACTTAAGAATAAGTAATATTACTTATTCTGTGATAAGAATAGTATTCTGTATTAAGAATAAGTAATATTACTTATTCTGTGGTATCGATTTGGATGAAATAGTACGCGAGAAAACTAAACGTTGAAGGCTTAATATTGTAGTTTTATATTTTGCAATGTTTTACTTCCTTTCTAACACGTAATACTTCACAAATAACACAATTTAACTTAACGCCTAAGAAAGCAAATTATATTCTTGTGTTATTGGTATACGATACCAAATATATAAAAAATGGAATTGAAATTAATTAGATACTGGGATAAATTTAATGAGCACCCCTTTATTCGTAAATACTCGTACAGACATTTAAGTGTTCGTCACTCAAATGTCTGCCCCCTTCGGGAATCGAACCTGAGCTTCATGGTTGGTTGGTGACGACAGGCGTGTACGTGAACCCACCAAAGAGATTCAAATAAGTATAATCATCTGTTATTGTATAGGTGGCGTCGATGTCGAATAAATCTTGGGCGTTGGGCGGACCTCTAGCCGGGATATCGCCGGAGCTAGCTGCCGTCATTCTTGGACAGAAGTGAGTTAGATACAGATGGTACTCTTATTATGTCGCATCGTTAGTACAGGTACAGTACTTACTGGTCACGCAAAACTTAGATGCGCCTCCAAAGTAGGTGACATTTTCTTGCATAGAACTCATTTCAAGGTATAGGCGGGGATATGTGCGGGAAGTGAGGGAGCGTGCCGTCTTCTCGCTCATACTCGTGCTTCGTCTCTTTTGCTTGGGTACAGTTGAGTAAAATTTTGTTTTGTGTTAAAAATGTTGTATTTTATACTACTCTTTTAGATATATAATAAATATTATCAGGTAATGTCATGATTTGTTTACTTTTGTGCACATGCATAATTGTCTTGTTTATGACACAACGTAGAAATCAGATAATTAAATTTCTTAATCATAACAACAAACACACTAAAATATGTTTTTTAACTGACGCCACAAGTCGATTGTTGCACCCAACTGTACCTGCGCTAAACTACAGAATGAACTACGCGAGAGGCGGATATAAGTTTTAAGCGAACTGTACTACTTACTAACTACCTACAATGGCGAAAGGAATAAGTAAGGTTGTGGTTCCCCAGCCGAAGAGTTTCAGCACGACAATTTCCCCCGGAGGAATTTTTAGTAACAAGGAATAACCTATTTGACCTTTGATCGTGCCTTCGAGCTTCCTGGCAATTAGGCAGATAGTCTAATTTACAAAGAGCACCGGACCACAATGGAGAAATATGTTATAAAACACATTTTTTAATAATTACAAATTGAAATTGGGATTCTAACTCTTCGTGTCCGTATAATCAATGAGGTAGACAGAGGTACAACTAGAATACCCACTACTAACCGAAAGTGCTAAGTCCCACGCGGATCGGTAGCAAACCTATCGCCAACCGGGCTCATATTAAATCCTGAGCAACTATACTTTTTATTAGAAAAAAATAAAATAATCACTACTTTCTATGCCTTTTTTACCAGAGACAACGACCCAAACAAGGACATAGCGAGACCGGATACGAGCCAAATGATTCCGTACAAACCTAAGGCTAACCCGCTGCCCGGCGAGCATCCCATACCTGGTGAGTTATACATTCATTGGTTCATACAGTCGATCTAGACTAGGATCTATTTGTTTTATGAGGTTTTAAGCTAACACTCGTATCTATTGCAATCACATTTTTTTACTATAAAACTACCAAAAACATACATATTTTTTACTAAAATAAAAAAAAAAAACTTTATAATTGTCAAAATAGTTAGGAGATTGTACTGTCCGCAGCTATCTTTATAAGTTCTGATGTATTTACGATTGCGATAATTGTTGGCGGACAAAAGTCTTTTGAATCATTATATTAATATTAATAGTAAAGATATTCTTTGAAAGATTTTAAAACACGCAATATGAATCTTAATACTTTAATATTGGTTTATAATCACAACATTAAAATTGTAATCATATAAGATTGGTTTCGTTTTTCGCGAAAAGGACTTTTATTTATATTGAGAGTTATTTTGATTTTAATGTAGTGGTTAAACAAAGAATTATGGTCATTTTGTAGTTATGAAGTATCATGCACACCCCTTACTTTGGCGAAAATCTTTTCATTATCTGCGTACAAAAGGAATTTAGAATATTTAAGGCTGGTACCTATATCGTTTAAGTACCCATTATAAAATAGAGGACCTAGATGTGAGACCTGACGAACCCCTGCATGTACCACGAAGAAATCCGACCTATGGCCACCCATAACAACTGTATGTAAGCGATTAGTAAGAAATGATTGGACCCTTTGAAGTAAATCACCGTGAATCTCTAGCTCTCCTAACTTTTCCAACAGGATGACGTGATCCACTCTGTGTGATGTGAGCGGACTTCCGTATATGTAGAAATATTCTTTATCGTATAGAACGGTTAAAACGTTAAAGAATCTGATAATAGGTTATGTTTCATGTTTAAAAAAGTACAAGAGTACTTAAGTACTTTAAATCAAGACTGTTTCTATTAGTTTTGAATGGTTAATGTGTTGCTAACTTCACCGAAATCTATTTGGATTCTGTCTCAAATTCGTCACACAACTTGGGGATTGTTAAACGTTTGGCCATATATTTTGTCTAAAATCTACCTTGTAGTTTAGTTTAAACCGACACCAAAAATGGAAGACGTTCTCAATTCGACCAATAACAAACTTTGTTTTACAAAAGATAGGTCGTCATTCCGGGATGGTCGCATATTAATTTTATCAACACCCTACAGGTGGTTCTTAAATGATACTTAATATTCCATTTTTGTTATATATTGTGGGACTATCTCGGAATAATTAGCTATCATCCGGAAAAAGGTTTATCAAACGTGATACCTACTTAAATATTTTACCTTAGTTATCTATTTGAAGTTCTGAACCCCCGTGTGTGTGTGTGTGTGTGCAGGCGGCAGTTTCCCGCTGCCGGCGGCGGCGGCGGCGGCGTGCACCCTGCTGCCGCCGCCCTCCTGCTTCCGCGGGCCCTTCGTCGCCGTCGACCGTCTGCTCAACCTCTTCAACCGCATCTCGTTGCCCGACAAACGTAAGTACATACACACACTCACATACAAACCACAAACCCCATCCTCCACCGGCCTTCCTTCCTGCTGTGAAATTACTGTTGTGAGTATGGTAGCTGTTGAAATTACGCTTAAGGCTTAAAATCGCAGCCTTATTTTAACAACCCATTTCTCTTTACTACCATCAAAAAATGTCTCAAATTTACCCATGTATTTGAGATAATAGGATTGAACTTTTGGCACATAGCCCGGCTTAGTGCCCGGCCGCCATTTTGTGTTTTTTTTTCAAACGGGATTTCAAAACGGGTGCAACGGAAAAACGACAGGTAAGAGACATAAATATATATTCATCTCATTCGTTTGCAGGTAAAAGACACAAATATATTCGATTTACTGAAGTTTCACTTCTATCATGACGTGTGAATCGCACACACCTTTTTTTTCAAAATGGCGGCGAACTATAATTCCTACAAATATGGAAAGGAAACACTTTTTTGTTTATACAACTATCCCATATCCATAATTGTAATAATTATCGTGCGCCGCCATTATAAAAAAAACACAAAATGGCGGCGGTTGGCTAGGCCACAAAGATTCAAATCCTTTTTGAATAAACTTGAAAGAATCTATACGACATAACTACCGATCTGAACGGTAAGAAAGGAATTAAAAATTTTGTCACATGAATTTTCGTCTCGGTAGCCAAATGGTTGAAGCATTCATCAACTTTAGACAAAAAAGTGCAGATTCAAATCCTTTCTTTAAAACTTGTTTCTCCTAGTTCTGCTTTGCATAAACTGCATAAACATACTTTTTTTTTTCAAAAATCCATAAATAATTGGCCTATAAAATACTATATTTTTATAATTTGGAAAAAAACGTACTTGTAAATTATAATGTTCCAATGGCGTAAGTATAGTTTCCCATGAGCCTGCTTTTTTTTTTAAATGTAATTTTAATTTTTGAAAACAGTTTGTTAAAAAACAGGCCACAGTTATAATGTTATAATAACTGTGGCCTGACATAATAAATAATTATGTGCTTATAATAACTTTTGTTATTTATTTAATATTTGTAATAAATCCAATCCAATCCTTTTTGGTATTCCAGCCCCCGCGCCCACCCAGGAGAACGGGTGCGACACGAAGCTGTTCGACCTGGCGCGGTCCGTGCACTGGATCGTGGATGATGACGGCATCACCACCGTCTCCAATAAGGTAACCCTAACCCTACCCATATAATGTACTAATTTATTTTTTTATTGCACATAAGTTTTTACAAAATAATAGAAATGCTCAAAGGAGCATATCTCTAGGTGAACAGATTTCTTCCGGCCAACTCAAAAATTCGAATGCGTGAATCAGTACAAGCCATAATGTATAATAAATGAATTAAAAACCTAAACCTAAAGTAATTAGTAGTAATAACAATATGTTTATGTAATTAACCCACGACGGTAAAAGATTGGTATTTTAAGTTTAGCATGTCTGTGTGTGTCATCATAACTTTTAACCGGATGGATCGATTTTTGATGCACATTTTTTTCGTTTGAAAGTTGGCGTGATCGAGATGATTTTAACTACATTGCAGATATATTTTGTCGGGGGTTATTAACATTTTTAATTTTATAGTTTTATTATTAATTTATTGTCCAGAGATATTTATTTATTTATTATTAATCTAAAAATATCTGAAACAATGGTCTAACCCCAATGTAGGCAATTTATATGCTTGTAATATGGGTGTTGATAAATTGTTCAAAAAAATCAAAATCAAAATGTTTTTATTACACGTTAACCTACAAGAGGCACTTGTGACGCATCTATATAATAATAAATCTACCACCGGATCGGAACGCGGCCTCAACCGATAAGATCCGGCTTGTCTTTATTACATATTTCAAAATATATTATGTATACAATCATTAAAGTAATGATACATTATATTTATATTATATTTACATTAAAGAACATGAAATTGATCTTAAACATTTCTGTATAATCTTATTATTAATACTAAACTGTCTTAAATTGACAAGTTTCCAATAACACGCTAAGCGTGGTTGAGAATCCAATTCTATACTGAGTTTAGTAAATTGTGCTTAACGAGTGTTTATATTAAGTATTTGTAGTAGTAGAGTAGTCGTAGAGTGCTTATAGTAAGGCGGTTCAAGTCTGTTAGAAAACAACAATTTATATATAAGTTAGCCTGTTTGTAAAAATAAACTTTTGTTGTCCAACAGGCGAGGCGGAGGAAGTTAGGTGATGACTCAGATGATGATGAGCTCGGGTTCGCTCCCCCGGTCAATGACATTTACCGCCAGCGGCAACAGAAACGCGTTAAGTAATTATAAAAGTGAAAGTTTCATCAGTTTCTGTTGATCATTCAAAATGTAATCATAAATAATATCTTGTTTTTCTTAGTTAATTTTAACCATATTGTTTTTTTAGGTTTATTTCCGACATGTTACTATTTTATGGTTCCAATTGAAAAAATATAATTTTGAAATTTTTTTATACTGCAATAAAGAAAAAAATAAAGACCAAAAACTAAAAATCTATGTATTTAACGTTATGAGTGATCAACAGTTTCTTAGTTTGTATAGGATGTAAAAATAATTGTGTATGAAGTATGTCATAAAATGTTTTTAAAGAAATAAAAATGTTTGTTTTATTACCTGACTTGCTAAACATTTAATTTGTGGGTAGAGATCCTATTAACCCGCTAGTCCACTTTGGGTGGTTACCATAACCTAAAAAATATTATTTTGATAATACATAATACGAATAATTGTCATCGGATAAAGGTAACCTTATGATGTTCGTAATAAAGCTTATTTTGTAAATGGACATTAAGCAACAAAGATATAATATTGCAACAAAGATATAATATTGCTAACAATAGTATACCCCATGTTGGTCCGGGCTCCTTTGCAGAATATACCATCTGCCTTCCTTGCCAGGCAGCTTGCAAAAGGCGAGTATAGGCTTACCGTCACTAGCACCGTGTGACATCTGCCGGGATTGGTACCACCGCCTTACAGATTCCTGCCGCCACAATGTCAGCGCTTGCCGTTGACCTATTCCGGTTCGGAGGGTAAGGTAGCCGGCAAACTTACTTTTGCTCGAGGCCTAACATCCCGGCCTAAGGTTGGCAACGCACCATTTCCACCTTAGGTGTTTCTAGGCGGCGTGAATTTCTTGCCATCAGGAAATCCGTCTGCTTGTTTGCCTACCAATGGCATAAAAAAAACCTGAAGTTGCAAAGGACAGGTAGTTAGACATAATGTGTATGAAAAACATATTTCATCGTGTCAAAAGTTATTAATTGTTCAGTTTTAATGATATACCAACTAGTTTGATAAAATTAAATAAAAACTAATAATTCTTTGCGAAATGTGTTAGAAGGTTTTTACAGTTTTTTCAATGTTAAATACAACACTGTGGTGTGCAAATGTTTAAATAAGTATTCAAACAATTTTATTATTATTATCGCCTCAGGGGTATAATCTGTGATCGCCTCTGTAGTCTAGTAGCGGTTCGGCATGTCGGACTTGACTTCAAGAGATTTGATCCCCGGGTCGGGCAAGAAAAGAAAATAACGTTGACCGGGATTGGATGTACCCAGTTGATAATAGGCTTGCTGCCTATCACATTGTGGGACTTAGAGTCTTCGGTTAATCGTGGGTGCCCTGGTCGT
Source organism: Calephelis nemesis (assembly GCA_002245505.1). Classification (NCBI taxonomy): domain Eukaryota; kingdom Metazoa; phylum Arthropoda; class Insecta; order Lepidoptera; family Riodinidae; genus Calephelis; species Calephelis nemesis. The sequence goes on from NJDD01003140.1 coordinate 59,848, forward strand.
GTCTCTTCCTACCTATTTGGAGATATGGGCATACTAATACATCTTAATAACTTTATAAAACACTGCTAATAGTTCAATTAATATTTGTATTTTTATAGACAAGTAAAAGAATTTTCTGACGGTAAGAATTCGCATTATATTTAGGCACTCATCAGTAACGAGCAGAAGTTATGACAAGAGTCGGTAGGACGGTGACAAAATCTTTAAAACTTCGAAAACTTGCAAACTGAAGCGCTGACATGAGCTGCTTGGTAGGAAAACGTCCAATAGACTACGGGCCCATGCCAAAAGTAGGTGGGTCATATGAACCACCAGGTGACGTATATAGTTTTGGTCACTTATTTTTGTACGGCATTGCTATCGTCGTCAACAAATAATAAGAAAGCGTGTAGTGCCGTACAAAATGGTGTGCCAAAAATCGGGTATTTTTTTTAAATTAAATTTAAATTTGGCCACTTGATTCTGTACGGCATCAGTTTCATACTGTTTCAGTACAGCTTCTACTCCAATGATAAATATGCCGTACAAAAATAAGGGACCAAAACGGACTTACTCTACCTGCACTTTTGAATTCTCACCTGCACTCAGTTGGACAGCTTACAGGTGACGGCATGGTGCTGAATCTTATTATTTAATGCTCTTATATCGTCCTATATACGTCACCTGGTGGTTCATATGACCCATGTATTTTTGGCATGGGCCTGTAGTCTACAACGTTTAAATCATCGTTTACAGAATTATTAGGTCCACATAGGGATTCGATTCGGATTGGAATTAAGTAAGACGAAATTGCAGCTAGATCGAAATCGAGTCAGCAGTGTCCGAGCATTCGACATACAAGACTAGCACAATGGGGAGTTTTGGCGCCATCGAGAGAAAATATGATCGATTTTTTTCATAACTATTGAATTTCGTGTTTATATTAAGTGCAATTAGTCAATTTTGGTGGCATTTTGTTCAGTGAAAGTGCACAAATGAAGTAATCATGGATAAATTAGCGTATCATGTATTTCCTTGTTGCCGCCAAATCTCACTACATGTTCCTGAGTATTAAGGCCACCGCATTACCCAAGACCCTGACATGACTTATTGACGACTTAGGACTAATTATAAATGAATCCCGATTTCGGTAAATTTGATGCAAATTTCTACTTGACTAATAGCAAAATGCTAACGCAAATGCCAAAACCTAAAGAAAGAAATATCAACATATTGTGCAGAATGCTAGTATTAGCTTTCCAATAATGAAATCATAGATTCACACCATGATACTAGGTAGATATACTACATATATTACCCCGTGTTGGTCCGGGCTCCTTGGTAGAATAGTCCATCTGCCTTCCTGTGCCAGGCAGCTCGTAAAAGGCGAGAATAGGCTTGCCGTCACTAACATCGTGATAGAGTATTGTAGTCTTT
>NJDD01003140.1:73982-104174 GCA_002245505.1 Calephelis nemesis
TCTAGAACCGTCTTTAAGTATCGCAGAAGTATGTAATTTTTGAGAAAATTAAAAAAAACTTTTGTATAAAAATCCCTACCGCTCATTAACAAAAAGGTCGCCGTGCCGAAAACAAGGCCGCACGTTACTACAATCCGCTATCTCTTATCAAAAAAAGGTCAACACTTGAAAAATTTTACATTTTGTGATGATGATATGTCTGGCTTTCAAATAAAAACATCAGAGATCGCAATTATTTCGAACAGGCGAGGTCGGAATACGCGACATGGATAGTTTTCGTACAAAATAAAATGGTAGCACATGCAATTCTTTCAAACGCAGTTTTCTCCTGGTGCATTAAAAAAAAACCTAACACCCCAAATCCACTTGTTACAGTAATAAAAATATAGAAATGCGTTAAATTGATGAAATTATTCCTAAATATTTCCTAACTTCTCCTTAATTATCAAAATATAAGAAAAACATAAACTGATGGTAAAGCTTTATGTTAAATAAATAACAATAGTAATATTTTTTCAAATAGGTACTCTTTTGTTGAAAATATATAAACTAAACTAAAATCACAGTAAACTTTACATGTACTTACATAAATATTTTAACACAGAATAGTAAATATTATATACAAAATTGTATATATGATAAAACATGAGTAGGTACAAAAATAAAATGCTGGCACATTAATTGAATAGTATTAACATGGTAGGTAGATATACAAATGATATGCCGGGACTAAAATAGACAAAAATTCAAAGCAACGCAATAAAAATTAACGCAAATAGATTAAAAACTACTAATGTAGTCATTTAAAAAATATACGAGTACCTACAGAATTCTATAAAGTAACAGGTAAAAGCTGTTTTAAATTATTTGCTAAGCTTTTTAAAAAATAAACACAAGTGCTGAAAATTAAACAACGCAAAACAATTTTGTCACATATTATAATATAAAGTAATATCACGATAAAAAAACATATTATTCGCAATATAACCTGAAACGTTACATAATTTATAAAATAGTTTTTTAAGGACTAATCACTGTTTTTAATTTAACACCATATAATTTCACTCACTTCACATTGTAAACGGCAGGTAAATTTATCAGCAAAGCCTTTGAAGGGCTTAAATTTGCTGATTTTCGCAGCAAAACATTCACCAATGAAGCCATTTTTGATTTAACTGCGTTTCTTTTATCAATACGAGCTTTCAAATTTGACACATAAAAAGTTACAATTTTAGACGCAGGATTTTCTTACAGTATGAAGGTAGTTCGTTCAAACTATAGAATAAAGATGACAGTTGATACCGTGAAAAGAATCGTTACACCAATGTAATTATTAATATGTAGTCTGTGGAATAAATTTCTTTTTTAATGACAAATTAATTTTATCACAGATGTCAGAATACAGATAATAAAACGGTGCTGCCATAAATTATATTCTCTAATTTAGGGGTAATTTGTACAATTAAAGTATAATTAAACTGTCGGCTAGTCATTAATATTAAAACTTTTACAAGAATAAAAATTGCATGAATCAATTTGAAACCAACATGTTACGATAAAACTAAAAACTCCTGGATGTATAACAACAAATCCAGCAAACACAAGTGAAAGCCTTGTCTTTTAATTAGTATAATGCTGGAAAAATAATGATATCGGATCTAGCTTATGGACGCGGCTTACAGCCACAACTAATAAATAGGTATAATATATCATACGCGGACGTTCTCTGCTTACAAAATCGTCCAGTGTGCCAGATATCTTTCACATCCACGACTTACGTCTGATATTTTGCAAGGCTCAGTGTACTTTCACTATCAAGATACCATGTATGTCACTGGTCACGGCTCTAAGAAGTGTCCGTCAGTCCGTCAGATGCAATATTTCCAGCTTAAGTCTCATACTGGCTCAAGTCAAATGTTACATAACAAAAATAAAAGGGAAGCTACTATTTCTATTACTGCCTGTAAGATCATTAAACAATGCTCACAGGTAAGTATCCACAGCTCCTAAATGGAGCTGTTCATAAATTACATGAGGAGTTCAGGGGTATGTAAGAGGCTGAAGGCTACTAATTGATATTAACCAACTGGACATTTTGACAACTAACTAAACCAATTTTGAAAAAAAGTGGTATTATACATTATACAATTGTAAGTTATTGTTAAAAAGAAATCTGAATAAATATCGTTTTATTTTAAACATATATAAATTTCTTATAGAAAAACTTCTTCTTCAGTGAACTGAGTTGATACTATTAGTACTGCACAGTGCTACTATGTCTACCTACTTCAACCGTTACTAGATTGCCATTTCATTTAAATGAAACTTTACCTTTATTATGCTTGCTTCACTTTAATTATGGCTACGGCGTTAATAACAATTGATTAATTGTTTTGTACAAAATGTTTCGGAAGAAAAAAATTAATTAATCTAATCAGTGACTTAATTTTAACTAAGGTTCAAATATGACACTTTTTCTTACAATTACAACTTTCTTAAAAATCACTCAAGACAGGATTTAAGTACTTTGTTTCTAACAATTATTTTTATATAACTATGAAATGTCATGACATAAAGTTGATTTTATACAATAGATATAGAAATTTACATTGCAAAAGAATTCTCAACTCTTTTTATACTTTTTAATCTTTGTTGAAATTATCACCATCAGTTTAGCAAATATTTTTATGGGAAAATTAATTTTTACCTTCGTCCTGTCAGCACTAACTACCAAGTAATAATAAGTAGCTTTTCTGATCTCCCGTCTCCGTTTTCTCTTGTTTGCCGTCTGTGTTGAAATAATTAATAAAACAATCGCCTGTTTTTATCAATTTGATAAATTTTGTCCTATTTCAAACAATTTGCTACAAATATTATTCGCCGCGAATGATTATAGGTACTATAAATGTAGAAAAAACTATTTGTGCTCCTCACCAATTTGCGATTCTTTTTCGTATGTTATATTAAATGTGTTTCTAAATTATTAATTTAAATGATTGTTATATCGCACAAAATGAACGTGAAAAGTTTTAGTCGTGAGTGTGAAGTTTTTAAAGTGAATTTTATCAAAATATTTTGCTAAAATATTTTTTTAGAAACCCGCAGCTTCTCTCATCCTTTGGTTCATAAACGTAAGTATCTCATAAAATTAATAAAGAACATAAATGGACCGTAATTATAAAGTTAAGACATCCCTCGCATCTGTCTTCAACATGTTTCATGTTGTATGACTCACGGATAATTTTGTTGTTTTTGTTTATGTTTTAGTGATCGTTCCGTGCGATTCTGTGATTAAATTTATTTTTATTAAAAATTAATACAATTACTAAATATTTTTTAAGTTTGTAATCTTATGAAACATAGTTTCATGTGAATAATGACAATTCTTGATTAGATTAATTATTGATTATGTTAATATTAAAAGTATGTCAGAAAAAAGATTTGATATCAAAAATATTGAACATCAATTTAACATTTGCCTTTTTAAATTTACTAATGTTATTGTGACTACCAGACTCGGGGAACTTCAATTACTTGGCATACAATACTCACTTCTTGTCAGGAAGGGGAACTTGGCATGGAGATATTTATGCATGTGTGAGATGATCTGTATGTTCAAATATTCTCAACACTTTGTGAAGCAGATACAAATAAAAAAATTAATAAACTTTTTGTTAATGAATTATTTATCTACAGCTCAACTCGCATTTTGACCCTATCTCATGGGAACATCTTTAGTAGTATATTAGGATAAAAAATAGTATGAAACTTTCTTTGAAACGCAACATACCTACTCACCAAATTTCTTTATAATTAACTAGCTGCAGCCTGCGGCTTTGCCCACTTGGTTAATCGTCCCCTAGGAACACATTTTCTGGATAAAAACTATCCTATATATGCTAATCCAACTTACTAGTTTGTGCTAAATTTCATAACTATTGCTTCAGCAGTTTTTGTATGAAGGAGTAACAAACAAATAAACATACATTCAAACTTTCACATTTAAAATATTAATAATAGGATGTGTTGCGGTCATGTAACAAACAGACAAAAATTTAAAAAATTAATGCTTCAATTATATGAAATATCTCCATGTACAGAATTCGATCTTATACAGTTTTATTATAGTATGGATTCTGCATATTTAGTCTAATATATTTCATTCATGTAATGAGTGCTGCGTTTGGAGTACTGCTTCATAGTATTATCTTGATTTATTTTATATTAAAGTAAAAAAATCTTAATAAAAATGATATTTGCAAACATTTGTTTACTGGACCTTAGTACATTTGTAGTTTTAAGATCCTTGACAACTTTTAACTATGTATTCTTAATTTTTAATTCATTCTTCGTTTTTGACCTTTTTTCTGAACTTAATCTTATTGCAAATTTGACCTTATGCACTCTACGGATTTTAGTTTCCCAGAAAATCTTTAATTTCATTTATTAATGTAGTATTGGTTTTTCATATAGACTATATTTGATTATAGTCAGAAATGTAAGCAGTTGAGCATAACAGATGTCTTTTAGTTTTCTGTAAAATCTAATGAACCATGAACATGAACCATATTATTTACTATCTGCCAGCTCTGGCTTTGCTTGAATGGTTTTTTCTTTTATCATAAATTGAGATGTAAGCTATCTTTCAAGTTAGAACAAACTGCACATGGTGTGCAAATTTAATTGTTATTGGTTAAGTAGTTTAGGAGTCCATCATTGACATACAATGTGACACATAATTTATGTAATATATTATAAGATAGCCTATAATATAATGTGGTCTTATAATAGAGGAGTAAAGTAGCTTTTTCCATTAACTTATGACTTTCTTACCTATATGAATATTTGGGCTGTTGAGTTTAGATAAAAATGAGATAAGGTATGGCATAATTTAAGCAATGGTAATTTTTTAAGTTATGCCCCAGGTTGTTGATTCTCTCTTTCATAACCAAGTTTACTAAAGTTCAACAAATGGGTACTAGCATTAAGGATGCAAGAATATGTAGGCTGTGTTCATGGTTACATTAATAAAGACAAATCAACCAACACTCCATTTTTTTCTATTGGCTTTTAGTGAGTATTAAGGGCTGGGACAAACAGAGGGAAAAACATGGAGTCTTCAAAAACATTCCTGACATTATTAATATTATGTTAGCACAGGCGTGATCTAACTGTTAAAAACTTGTACTGTATTACATGTTACACATTTCAGTGTTTTTGTGAATAGAGTAATGAAAGTGGAGGAAGCTAGGTAGTTCTATAGAAATGTTGACACTTGGCACTTGATGCTCTGTACTTACTACACAAGGGTGTAAAGATATACAGTGTATCTCTTTCATTTAGCTCAATGTAATATTAAGCTAGTGGTATAATATATTGTAAGTGTATAAAATTGAATTCCTATTTCCCTTGGTCATTGCATCTTGCATGAATGAATGGACAAATTTTGGTATTTTTTTTGTGTTAAAAGGTGAATGTGAAGAGAAAAACTGGAAAAATTGCATCGGAACTGGAAAAAATGTCTTATTTTTTAACTGATGCGAATCAATGGTTGTTATAAGTTTGATGTGTCTGTGTGTGTTATGTGTGTGTGTATTTCTGTGATAATAACTTTTAAATGGATGGATTGATTTTGATGTCGTTTCTTGGCTACTTTAAATGGAAGTTTTGTGGGGGGTTCATTATTTTTTTTTAATTTTTGGGTTGGTCCTTCACAAACTCAATAGCTACCAATTTCAAACACTACAAAGTTCACCAGGTTTGCTAGTATAGTATAAGCGTATGATCTGTATTTGTTTTATGGCGATCCGATATGTGTATCAATTTTCTTGCCTGTATTATATTTTATTGTAAATTATTTAGTGCAAGGCCATCTATTTATTGAATTTAATATCTGTTTACTTTTGTTTGTTGGATGTCTATTAAACAGTAAACATTTTTGTTACTGACTTCTAAAGCCCTTTGATACAGTAGTGCAACAATTTGGATTTGGCCAAACTTTTTCAACATTCAACAATACCTAAGCGACTTTAAACAAAAAATTAACTGTAACATGTTTACACAATATCTTGGAGGTATTCACAGAAACCATTAATAAATCACTATAGTATGATCATGTGATTACAACTTCCTGTTACTCATGATAAGAGCAGAGCATATTGACCATTGACACACTCCTTGCAATATAAAGCATTTTGCTACTTTCACTTATTGATTGCCTTTGGTTTTTGTTAGTTTTTAGTGTAGGTACACCTTACGCTGGTTAACAATAAGGTTCTATTTTTATTCAAGGAATTGGTGTGATAAATTGATTTATAGTAAATATGTATCTATAATCTGTTAATGATACATGGCAGACATTATTCTGCTATTTTTAATGAGATTTTAGTAAAAAAAATTTGGGGTGAGTCGCCCTTAGCACTTAGGGGTCTGAAAAATAGATGTTGGCCGATTCTCAGACCTACTCAATTCCCTCACAAAATTTCATGAGAATCGGTCAAGCAGTTTCAAAGGAGTTCGATCATGCACACCGTGACATGAGAATTTTATATAATATTAGGTTTAATTCCCATTTCTCTTGGTCGTCAGTGTACATCCTTCCTGAATGGATAGACCGCTAGACCACAGAGGCGTCTATTTTTTTACTTTTTTATTAAACATCCAGACACAGAATTTCAGACATTAAATGTTGATCACACTGCCTGCCTAACCACATTGGGAATTGAAGCCGAGCCTCGCGGTTTGTCCGTGAAGCTAGGCGTATACGCTAACCCTCAACCAACTAGTAAGGTTGTAGTATACTGGTATTGTTGGTTTTTACTACCACTAGTCACCTCTGTGGTCTAGCGGTTCAGTGGTTGGACTTGACTGCATGAGGTCCCGGGTTCGAATCCCGGGTCAGGCAGCAAAAAGAAAATTGGGTTTTTCCAATTTTCTAATAAAAAAAATCTTGCTCGGGATTGGATATGTGCCCGGTTGGCGATAGGCTTGCCACCTATCACATTGTGGGACTTAATATCTTCGGCTTGTCGTGGGTAGGGATGAAATGATACCACTGGAGTATCGGTCGTCATGTATTGATACTTACTCAGAATCGATCACAAAGTATCGATACTTACTTGTATCGTATCGTTTTTTGAAAATTTTGAGTGAAAACCGTAACAAGGGATGAAACGATACAATTGAGGTATCTATACTTTAACTTGATACTGTATCGGTCGTCAAGCATCGATACCTTAGTATCAGTTGAAAAGAATCGATACTTACTCGTATCGTATCTTTCTTGGAAAGTTTAAAGAAAAACCATAACAAGTATTGTGATTGATTTATTGTCGAGAAAAAACAGAAAATTATAAGCTAACATGCAAAATGTTCCAAAAAAACACTTTTACGAAAAAAAGTCTGCTTTTGTAGTGCTTCCCAAAAATATAAATTTTTGCAAATGTTTGCCAACAAGTCAATTTCTTGAAGCAGTGATAGTTGCGCTAGCTTTGGAAAAAAGTCTTTTGCAAGGTACTGAGGTACCTACAACGTTTTAATATATGCGTGCTTTTTTATATAACGCTGGGAATATAGGTTTTAAATTCTTATTCCTCTAATGGGTTGGCTTTTAGAGAGTGGTCTAGATTAGCCAAATATATTGACACTTCTCGGCTTTTGAGGAAGCACAGCGCCGCTTCTGAGCAACTGCGAGCTCCTTATGATGTGTCCAAAAATCAAAATCTTCGATTGCAGTTTCATCTTCAGTACCACTAGTGCACATGGTCATATCTTCTTTAACAATGTTTTTTACACATGCATTTCCATCCTAAAAGTAAAGGTTTTTGAACCGTGTGGGTTTAAAATTGTTGTTAACGCTGCAAGTGTGTTAAATTCAGTGAGACCAAATCTTTTCTTATATTCAGCCAGTAATTTTGTGTGCAACTAAGTAACACAGTCTATTGATGATGTAAATTTTGTTAGCTGGGATGTGAGGCAAATAATTATTAGTGGACACTATTTATTTTACATTAATAAATATCACTAGAAACCTTGAAAAAACGCTAGTTCTGGTGGAAAAACCACCAAGGTGGCATTGGTAACACTGGGCCATGGTAACACTGGGTGAAGCTCTGTCTGGATTTTTTTCAGACATAGACAATAAGCAAGCTTACCAAGTTTATAAAACCAATGACAAAACTGAGACCGGGATATGTTCAAAACTTCAATTTATGATAAGCCATTTTTTATCCATGTTAAAATAGTAACATTGACATACTGATATGAGTACTTTTGACCGATACCTACTCGATACTTAATTAAAAAGTATCGATACTTAAATTACTTGGTATCGAAAAAAAGTATCGAGTATGTACTTGTATTTACTCGTATCGTTTTATCCCTAGTCGTGGGTGTCCTGGTTGTACCTCTGCGTACCTCTTCGGGGATATGGGCGTGAAGATACTTTTTTTTACTACCACTGTCGTGACTCTTATATTAGCCCTTCTCTATCTACTGGTGTATAAGGTCGTATCCCGTGCGCCAATCCGCCATGTTTTGCGCCTTTTGTACCTATTTGGGGGCAAATTAAGCGTGCTAACCAGATTCAAATTCAACTTAAAAACTATCCGCAAAAACATAACCCTTTTGCTATATTATATGGGGGAAAAAATGATAAACACCAAAACATTCCTCTTTTGTTTTAAGGAGTGAAAAAAAAACAAGTAGATACAACACTAAAATCTCAACTATCACATATCAACTGTGTCCCGCAGCTGGTGTCAATGAGTGCACGTGAAGTGTCTGAGGGGCCACAGATGCTTGAAGGGTTAAATACCCCAAGTGGTAGGTGAAAAAACACATAGCTCGGGTTTGTCAAGGGCATAAAGGATTCTTGCCCCTCAAGGTGACTATCATGATGTGCCTAATTCAACTCTACTAAGGGATTTTTTTAATGGAATCGAAAATAGGAGGTAATACCTAAAATGTTCGATGACTATATTTTTTATGTATTGATCGATTACTCCGTCATTTCTGAACTTTTTCTAAAAACATTTTTTTTTTGGAAGAGCGTAATTCCGATGTGGTCCCACTGCCACCAAGTCTGGATCTGATGACGGAATCACAGGGAGACTATTAAAAATACTTAATTTTTGTGTACGTAGATGATTTACTTATTAACATCCAAGTAGGTTTTTTGTAGTTTTTTTGCGCTTTAAATTATTTTAGTACCTATTAGATGGCAATCAAGCAGGCGAAGTATGTGATGATAGGTAATGGTTACAGGTAACCATGTCTATAGACCTATAGACACCGAAGAAGTTCAATTTACCGGCCTAGCTTCAGTACCATAGCGTCAGTTCTCGCTTCTGTCTTCTGGAACGGATGGTAGGGTAGCCGGTACACATAAAAAAAGTACCCTCACGCCCATATCCCCGAAGAAGTAGGCAGACGCACAACCAGGGCACCCACGACTAGCCGAAGATACTAAGTCCCACAATGTGATAGGTGGCAAGCCTATCGCCAACCGGGCACATATCATATCCCGAGCAACATTTTTTTTATAAGAAAATTGGAAAAACTCGATTTTTCTTTTTGTTGCCCGACCCGGGATTCGAACCTGGGACATGAGGTCCAACAACTGAACCGCTAGACCACAGAGGCGATAACATAAATTATAAAAATCACTAGAAAGTAGGATAAATGCGGTCGAAATGAGAGCACTACGGAAAATCTGTGGTGTAACGCTCGCTGACCGCATTCGTAACAGTGAGATCCGAGAAAGAGTGGGATCGAAAGAAAGTGTTGGTGTTAAAATGCGAAAGGGCATGCTCCGCTGGTTCGGGCATGTGGAAAGAATGACAGATGAAAGATTGTCAAAGCAGATATACAATGCGAATGTGGATGGATGTAGGTACCCGGGGAGACCAAGGCTGACATTTCACGATCAGATCAGTCGGATATTATCCGAGGGTGGTGTCAAGAGTCTCCGAAACCGGCGTGTTTGTATGAAAAGGGTAATGAATGTGAAGGAAGCAAAACAGGTTTGTCAGGATCGTGAGGTCTGGCACTCGATACTCTCTACCTACCTCGTAAGGGACTTGGCGTGAAGATATGTATGTATGTATAAAAATCACTTGTAGAATTGCACACTTTATTTGCCTGCCACTTTTTATTAAAGTCGATTTCGTAGATTTTTTTGATGTTAAAGTTCAGTGAAGTAGCAGTTAGCACACGACTGTTTTAATGGTAAGAGAAAACTGTGGCCTATAGACGCCATAGATGTTACAGGTGCATCGCTGTCCTGAGTCCGAGATGGAAGGCTAATTCTGCAAGTCTACCGGCCACCCTGCTCTCCAAACCGAAACATGACAGTCATTATGGCGACAGGAATATTTAAAGTGGTGTAGGCAAGTTGCTGCACAGCACTCTACGACCAGTGGTCTTATTGGTGGTGGTGACCTATCCAACATTCTATTAATATTATAAATGCAAAAGTTTGTCTATTTGTTTGTTACTCTTTCACGCAAAAACTGCTTAATCGATTTTCATGAAACTTGGTACACACATAGAGAATAACTTGGATTAACACATAGAAAAGTTTTTATACCGAAACAATGTTCCTGTGGGACCACGCGGGCAACGCCGCGGGCAACAGCTAGTTCATTATATTTCCGTCCTATTAATTAACATGGATTAAAGTACTCCAAGGTTCAAACTGGTATTATGGTTTTGACTACACTACCTAAGATACAAACTATTCAGATATTCAGTTAAACTTTACTCTTACTTTAGTTTTTGTTTATTAATAAGACATTTCGTGAGTGATAGAAAAATAAAGAGTAAAAGAATTTTTTATTAATCACTGCTGTAACCTGCGGCTTCGTCCGCGTTTTCACAGGAACCCATTACGCAATTGGGATTACAAGTAGCATATAGCATATGTTAATCCAAGTCACAATCTTTCTGTGTTCCAAATTTCAGACAAATCTGTTCTGCCATTCGAGCGTGAAAGAAAGAAACATCCATACATACATACTCACACTTTAGCATTTATAATATTATTATTAGTATTAGTTATTAGGGACTAGCTGAGCCGTGTACTATCTATGAATGTTGTTTTTTTTTCTCATGAACACATTCTCTTTGCATTATCTAACACAACAAAAAAGAATGAGCAAAATTGGTCTATCCATTCATGCGTGATGCGATGACCTCTGGGAAATAGATTTTCATTTTTATCATAATTAATATTATAAATTCGAATGTAAGTTTGTTTGTTACAAACGCGAGGGAAGACGCGAGTTAACGTTAGTACTACTATAAACTTCTGAAGTCTAGGTCTGGTGTTGGATTTGACGTCATGAGGTCCCGGGTTCGATTCCCGGAACTAAGAGAAAATGTGTTTTTGTAATTTTTCAACAAAAAAATCGTTGCCCGGTATTGGATGTGTGCGCGGTTGGCGATAGATTTGTCACTTATTACATTGTGGGCGTTTGTGTCTGGATAGTTGTGGGTACCCTGCCTACTAACTAAGAAACTTTTTACCACTATTAAAATTATAGAAATAATGAAATTTTAATCAACGTTGCAAACCACAGCCAACCTACGCAAAAGGCATTTAACACCGCATCCACAACGCACACATCTATGGTGCCTAAATTTCATCATCAGAAAATGTGTATGTTTGTTTGCTTCCCAAGCACATAAAAAAGTACAAATGTAATCGAGCGTCAAAGTTGAGGAAAGGGCAACCCGTCATATTGATTGAGCGCGGAGTCGACGACCCCTCAATCATACTGCGAAACCTTAAATTAAATACGATATGGACGCCGTCTAGCTTTTTACCTGCGCCAAGATCTAGAAAAACTGGATGCGGTACTAAATAAATGCACGTTTAAAAAAGTATCTTCACGCCCATATCCCTTTAGAGGTAGGCAGAGGTTAAACTAGGGCACCCATGACTAGCCGAAGACACTTATTCTCACAATCTAATAGGTGGCTAGCCTATCGCCAACCGGACACATGTTCAATCCTGGGCAACGATATTTTTAATTCAAAATTGAAATTTACACATTTCCAATTTTTTTTCGATCCTGGGGCCGGTCAACTTGACATGTGGATCGAACCACGCTGTGGGGATTCATTTTTATATATTGTACAGATAAAATAGATAGGTAATGACGTTTAGAAGAAAATTTCGTGACTATTTTTTCAAAATATTTTATAGTCTGTACTACATATATACTACTACTGTACTACTACTACTGTATATATCTAGTGGTCGCTCGTTTGTGGAAATTCGACCGTAATAAATTTTAATATCTTGTTGATAAGAACGCCATCTTCATTTCTCAAGACTAGAACTGACTGACTTTATTTCCAAACTTTTTAGTGCGCCGTCTGTAATCTTTTATCGTTATCATCAACATATTTGTTAGTGTGTGACAAATGCATGGTAGTGTGAGTAATGTTTTATTTATTGATTTAATGTACTTTGTAAGCAATGTTATTGAAAAATATTAGCGTTCTGCACTTCTCCTACACATTAACGATAAGTGTGCCAAATTTTATGCACCTGCGTCCGCGCAATTTTCGTAAAAAGGGATCCAAAGTTTTGGCATCTCGTATTGATATTATAGATACTAAGTAATATTTTATAAAAAAAAAACTCGGTTCACGTTATTGCCAACAGCGCTCGAATATCCTAGCCTTAAATGTTAATCCGTGTTTTATCTATCTCGGTTAAGCAGGGGATACTAACAAGGCAATTTGCTGGTATCTTTTAAAAGTGAATCCCCCAGACACAGGGGTAATCCACCATATTGATCAGGAGTTTCGACGACCCTTCAATCATGCTACGAAGCATTCTATTAAATGTGTTACAGTCGCTAGTCGCCGTCTAGCCTTTTACCTGTTCCACGATCTAAAAGAGCTAGATGTTCCTTTTATTTTCTTCGCTTTTTTAATATTTTTATTACATTTAGTGTACTTGCTTTATTCATTATTTTTATTTTCTTCGCTTTTTTAATATTTTTATTCCATTTAGTGTACTTGTTTTATTCATTCAATTTCCTGTACTGTGGGGCTACTCATGAATCTCGATTTCGTGCAAATTGGAAATTAAAATCGGATATGTCGTTTTAGGTACTCTTGAACACAACACTAGAAAATTATTACAGCATATAGTTTACAGTAAGTTATTTAATATTTTATCGGATTCGTTGTATTTTGTTGGAACTAAATTTTAATAATCCGCTAGTACTGTGTTCAAGATTACCTAAAATGACATATCCGTTTCCAATTTCAAATTTGTATGAAATCGAGTTTCAAGAGGTAACCCTACTGTTCTGGAAGAGAACGCCTCCATCTTTTATACTTAAATGATATACAGGTACTACATACCATACTTTTTGATCATTCACATGAATAGATGATAAAATCTGAAATGACTGCATGAGGTCCCAGGTTTGATCGCTGTGTCGGGTAACAATAAGAAATTTTGTCTTTTATTTTCTACTAAAAACAACGTCGTACAGGTTTCGATTAGTTGGGTGCCCTGGTTGTTCCTCTGCCTACCATTTCGCACCTATATCCCTAAGAAATAGACAGAGGTGCAACAAGGGTGCTCACGCCTAGCCGAAGGCACTGTTCAACAACAATGTGACAATTGGCAAGCCTATCCGCCAACGGGACACATATCTAATCCCGAACAACATTTTTTATTGGAAAAACCACATTTTTTTTGTTGCCCGACCGAGTAAAGTCTAACATCTGGTCCGCTAGACCACAGAGGCGATTTTTAATATCTTTCCGTGCAAATGCTCCAAAATTAATAGAAGTAAAAAATATAGTATGTACGATGTTGTCATTACTAACATCCAACTATAATATGATAAAGATTATCTGGGTCCATCTTGTAATCATTAAGAAAAAGAAATATCGATTCGAGTTTTTGCAATTTTACTGCGCCTAAAATATTGTTTAATAACGAATACATATTTTTCGTAAGGATCTATAAAAATACCTTTGCTATGATAATATGGATATTCGTTGTATAAGAAAGCTCCCGAAAAAACCTTAATAATAACTGTGAAAGCCAATCATTCCGTGGTCAAAAATCTCGACCATGCCATTGCAAAAGGACTAGCTGCAAAAATTTTTCACTGGGCGTAACTTGTCGTATTGTCTGAGCGTAGATGTTATAGCTCATCTAGATACAATGTTTTATAATCCATGTACAATTAGGAGATGTAATTACTGACATGCGACGGATAAAGCTTTACTCTTCAGTCATGAATTGCATTAGCATTACTTCAGTTCCTAACCTTCTTCGACTTTTCAAAAAGTAGGAGGATAGATGTTGGTTCGTCTGTATGTTCTTTTTATGGTATAGAACACAAGCAATCGCATGTATTCCCTGGTACTAAGAAGTATTCTTCCAACAGCTTCTTGGAGATCGACAAAGAATATTGCGGATATAAATACTATTTAAAGAGCTACTTGACGATGTTTGAATAACCTGCTGAAAAATCATTTACCATTTAGGTAAATTATTTTTAAATGATAATAATGTGGTCGCGAGGTCGCTAGTAGCGAGTAAGTAACATTACTTTCATGATCAACCAAGAGATAAATAATATTTAAAAAATATAGCTTTATTAGGTTAGTTATTAAGGTTAGGGTTGATCAGATGACTTGGTAGTTCTGAGCCCCATAACACCCATATTTTTGTGTCAGACACCTGCAGCCAGAATGTGCTGACAGTTTGTAATGAATTTTCAAAGTATTGCAAGAATATACTCAAATTTTAGCCTTCTGAGGCGGGTTTTGAATTACTATTTAAACTCTACGTCCTAGCACTTGAATTTATTTTGTAAATTACGTCTTAAAATTATAGCTTACTAGAAGGTGGAAAAAATAATATTTTTTAATGATGTTGCTGTAACCACAAGATGACTGGTGTAATGGGACTTTTGGATTGGTCGGACGGTCCAGTAGCTCTTAGTCTATAAGTTTTTTTTTTATTTTCATAACTAAACTGAAGGTTGTAGAGTTAGAATAACATTGGGAGTGAGATTCAGGAAAACGAAGTACGTTTACACAGAACGGAGAACAGTTCTACGCGAGCGAAGCCAACAATAGTGTAAATATAAAATAGATACAGACAATCGGCTTATCAGTTTGTTTGTTGGCAGTGGAGCGCCAGTTTGTTGTTACTGCATAGGTAGTTTGTATTATTTCCTTTCCGTTTTAGATTCTGTAAGTTACGGTAGTGATGTAAAATATATTGTTTTCTGTAGCTTTGCTTGCATGACCTAGATGCTAAACAGATTTTGGTATTGTATAGGCAAAGAATCAAATTGTTCGATGATAAAACCACGTTGTATCTAACTAAAAGTTGTGGTAATTGTGAGTTGCTTTTAGATGAGTTGTGCACAGTAATGTTATATGTATTGTAACTCGGCCCTGTTTTTAAATTAAATACCTGCAGCCGTGTGTTGCGTCAACATGCGATAGGGCTACGCGCCTTCAGTATTGTAACGGGATCTGCCTATTTGAATTTCTTTCTACTTTTGTGATCGTAATTTTTTTTGAAACAAATACGAAGTGTGTTAAATAAAAATGCACGTAGTGTTTTTGATTACCAAACTTTATAAAAAAAAGCACCCTTAACCTCTCAAGCAAAGCTCAAAAACTGCACAATATAAATACAAAGTCTATAACAATAATTAATCTTTGCCATATTACGTGAATACTTGGAGTTATTAAAACCAAATTAACATTCACTAAACGCACGCTTACTTCTATTTGTTACAAACAAAAAACCGCTATTACAGTGACCTTGCGTTACTGCGGCGCAACCGCGAATATTTGCATATCTCGTGTCTACCAAACCCAAGACGTGAAGGTGCATTTTCGCCAATTTGTATGAGGATAGAATACTGTTTGTTACATTACCGTGAATTGTGTATTGAATAATAAAAAACGTTGTAGTTATAACAGCCCTGATGATGCTGTAGGCTAAGCGAAACCTAGCAAAAGTAGGCTAAAAAAATATAGATTTTTGTGGAACAGCACAAGTGTATTTTAGATATATTATTAAATAGTCGATATACGTTCATGCTAGGGAAGCTGCAGCATTATTACATAACTGAATTTAACGTACTTACATGAAGCATCCTTCAGTTAATTGTACACTAATTAGTGAAGTGAAGCGAATTGAAGTGGAATTGAAAATTTATTACGACGGTCATGTTGTCTGATTTTAAGTTACAAATTTTGATATGTAGGAGTTACTAAGATTTTAAAATTTATCGGTTTTTGTGCTTGAGGTAAATTTTCACATTTTTTAGAAAAATAAATTATTTTATATTTAATCACCTCTGTGGTCTAGCGGTTCATTGTTGGACTTGACTACCTGAGGTGCACAAAAAGGAAATTGGTTTTTTTTTATTTTTTTTAATAAAAAAAAACGTTGCTCGTGATTGGATATGTGCCCGGTTGGCGATAGGCTTGCCACACAGTGGTGGGATTTAGTGTCTTCGGCTTGTCGCGGGTGCGGAGATGCTTTTTTTTATATGATACTACTTATGTCTCTCGTTGACGATGCTCAGCCGTATTGGGTACTGAGGGTTCAAATTGTCAAGTCAAGGGTTCAATGGTCAAGTAGTCGAATATCATTAGTGAACGATAAAATTTATTGATTTTTCCTTACTCAAAAATTCGTAAAAAGAGTTCATATGTGTTTTTTGAAACACGCTGCCGTTTGAGTGCATTTTTTTGGTGAATATCTAAACGTGCCGTAAAAGAAAGAAACAATTTACGTAGTCCTAGCGCTTCCTGTCCCGATTTCCCGAACGTTGAAAAGGATCGGCCACTGCTTTTAGCTTATGAAAGTGGGATGTAGGACGTACAAACAAAGTCGGACTCCTCTGGCGAAACTGACGAAACCCGTTGATATAAATAACAGAAACTTACAAGTATAAGGTTTCGTTTTGCAATCATCCATTTGTTCCATGTTAATTACATATTTCTAAAGTAATAAGTTTTTACAATGTACTGTACAGTATGTTTTTATGTTCACGCCAAGTCCCTTTTGTTGGGGTATTGGGTAATGGGGATTTGCCTGAGTGTATGAGTGCCAAGTGTGACAATCCTTGCAGATCTGCCTAGCTTTCTTATTTTTTATAATATTGGAAGGCAAACAAGCAGGCGGATTTCCTGATGGTAAGAAATTCACGCCGTCTAGAGACACCAAATGTTGTAAATGTGCGTTACCAACCTAAGGCCGGGATGTTAGGCCTCGAGCAAAAGTAAGTTTACCGAGTACCTTACCCTCCGAACCGGAACACGTTAACGGCAAGCATTGACGGTAAGGCGGTAGGGATAGGTAAGGCGGTGGTACCAATCCGGGCCAGTTCACATTTATTACTGTTCTCACGCCGGTTCGGAGGCTCTTGACATTACTTTCGGAGAATATCCGAGCGATTTGGTCGTCTACTAGGTGGTAGTTGCGTAGTAACTGGCCCGGATTGGTACCACTGCCTCACCTATTTCTGCCGCCCGTGCCATAACGTCAGCGCTTGCCGTTGACGTGTTCCGGTTCTGAGGCTAAGAAAGGCGGTAAACTTACTTTTGCTCGAAGCCTAACATCCCGGCCTCAGGTTGGCAACGCACCGTCAACACCTTTGTTGTCCCGAGGTGGCGTGAATTTCTTATCATCAGGAAACCCGTCTGTTTGCCTTCCAATAGCACAAAAATAATGTCATCCTTTTATGGTCTTCGGGCTTACATCCATTCACGCCTGTATTGTACTATATGCTTACATCCGCTTCGCCAATCAAGATTCATGTATATTCTGCATTTCTTGTAAGAATCTCTTTGTATAGTTTACTAAAAATATGGAAATAAGCTGCCTTTTTGTTTAATTTTACATATTTACTTGTGTTATAACGTTTTTGTGTATGATACATAATCAAATAATTTACCACCATCATAGCTATAAAAAATGGTAATTAACAAACAAAGACCTACTTGTGTATGGAATCATTGTCTACAAATCATATTTTTATTATCCTGAATCATGGATGGCTCACTATATACTATATATATACTACTATAGGCACACAAGCAGACGGATTTCCTGATGGTAAGAAATTCACGCCGCCTAAAGACCAAAGGTGGTAATGGTGCGTTGACCTGAGACCGGTATGTTAGGCCTCGGGCAAAAGCAAGTTTACCGGCTACCTTACCCTCCAAACCGGAACACGTCATGACGTTATAGCGACAGGAATAGGTAAGGCGGTGGTACCAATCTGGGTGAGTCGCTGCGAAACTCTACCACCTAGTCAGATGTCACGGTGTTAAAGACGGTAAGCCTATGCTCGTCTTTTACGAGCTGTCTGACAGGAGGCAGATGGTCTATTCTGCAAAGGAGCCCGGACCAACACGAGGAAAGTGTACATCACATAGCTGTCAAATAACGAGTTTTATATTTGCTATCTCCATTTTATTTCTGTTGTCACTGGAGATAGCAAATATGAAATACGTCATTTGAGCTATTTGATGTACCCTAAAAAGATACTGAATAGGCCCGCACATTGGTGACACCGCCTTACATACGCCTGTTGTCATTACGTTAGTGCCCACCACTGTCTTACTTTGTCTTGAACATTTTGTAGTGTGTAAGGCTTAGCAACCATGAATTGGGTTGGCAACGCACCCTATTTTTTGAGGCGTATATTTCTTAATTCTAGGAAATCCGTCTCAAGCTCGCGGATTATTATCAGCATAGCAATCAACCCAAAAATAATATAATTAATGATGAATGCTAATTGCGCAGATAATAAATAATCATGTCACACTACTGTCAACAGATAAGTATTTGAACTTGTGTAGAATGTCAATGTTGATGTTGACATGTCGCCGCCCGACTCACGATAAGCGGATCTATTTATAGATTGCATGGCTTGACAATTTTATTTAGAAAAAAAGAACTGTACATTTGCGTTTCAAGGTGGCAAGTAGGTTTTTGTGATTTAGGACTCTTACTAGTGTCTTCCTCCCTTGAAATCAATCTATAGTGTGTGTCACTTCATAGCATAAGACAAAGTCCCTGTGTATGCTTAAATCTTTAAAACTACGCAACGGATTTTGATGCGGTTTTTAATAGATAAAGTGATTGAAGAGGATGGTTTATATTTATATTTTATACCCGTGCGAAGCAGGGGCGGGCCGCTAGTGTATTATAAAACAAAGGCGCTTTCTGCTCTCTGTCAGTATGTAGGTATGCTTAGATGATCGATCTTTAATGAAATAAAAGTAAAAAGTAAGTATCTTCTCGCCAATTTCCCCGAAGAGGTAGGCAGAGGCACAACACACAACCCACGAATATCACGAACCGGGCCGGGCACATATCCCATCTCTAGCAACATTTTTTTTTAAATTAGAAAATTGGAAAACCGAACCCACAACAATAAAATTAAATTTATTTATTTGCGGAATATGTGTTAAAAAGTTGTCACAAAGATATTTAGGCATACCGACATATTTTACCACGTTGCTCGTTGTGGTGTGCAAATATTTAAATATATTTAAAGGAATTAAATTTTATATACTTTTCAAGATTTAAATCACACCTGCCCCCGTCGAGATCGAACCCGAGCCTCGCGGTTGATCGGTGTAGTTAGGCGAGTCCGATAGCCCCTCGACTAACGAGGCGGTCTAAATTATCTGTAAATTACAAAGATGTTTATACACTCGTGCGAAGCTGGGACGGGCTGCTAGTAAACAATTAAGGAAACACATACATATACCTACTAATTACTATGCTTACTGTTATTACTATTCATTCTATGCTCACTATGTTGTTTACTATGATTTGTTTACCAACAGTAGTGTGTACTAAGATTTAAAACTAACAAGTTTGTGTACGGTATTGATATTTAATAATAAATAATTTATTGGCGAATATTTGAAAGCTGTTTTATTTTTTTTTATCTTATTCTACCATAAATTTGCAAATATTTTGGAATTAAAACAAGTTTTTTAAACTTAATAAATTTGACTTTAAAGATCAAATCACTCGAGATTTATCCGAGGATGGTTTGACACCATCTCCCTGTCTCCGGAATCGGTGTGTTTTGTGTGAAAAAAGTCATGAATGTGGAGGAAGCTATGTAGATCTGCATCGATCGTGACATTTAGGACTCAATACTCACAGCATACCCCGTAATGGATTTGGCGTGAAGATGCGAATGCAGCGCAGTCTGCATCAGAACTACTGAGTACATGAATAGTTTCGTGTCGTCCGGCTAAGTATGTTATGGCCAATGTCTACTGTGGACTTAGTTTTCGTTGACCTATCTGCAAATAAATTAACGCATCCTAAAACAATTTGCACTGCTTAACGTTAACTCAATAAGGGGAGCTTAGGGTACAATGGTTTATATTATTGCCCGCTTGTACCATCATCCTCGTCCTGAGATTTAGTTGAGTTGTTAGCTCATTTCTTTTAAAATATGTATTTTTTTTCTCGCATTCTCAGTTGCTCTCAAATGCTCGCATGTCGCTACATGTTATAAAATCAAGTCTTCCTCCTTCTGTGTGTGACTATCTGTCGGTGATAATCTTAAAAATGACTTAACGGATTTTCATATCATATATTACCAATAGTGATTCCTGCGGAAGGTTTAAAGGTATAATTAGTAAGTTGTTTTTTGTTTCTAAATTGGTTGAAATATGATATTTGTTCAACATGTCAGAAAAAATTAAGCACATTGGGATTTGGGTTTAAATGTCTTCATTGTATAGAATTTACTCTGCATCAGTATCCATTGTATACTATTTTTTTTAAGTTAAACATTTTATTGTATTCGTCGTTTCGTAGGAAAAGGGGAATAGGTAATAATTCCAGGATTACCTCTAAATTTACTTGAGTGACGGTTTAATAGATCAGTAACGATCAAGCTTTCTACTCGAAAAGTATAAACCTAAGGCACAAAATGCTGAGCAAGTCATACATTACGATATCACAGTTTTTTAGCCCTATAGCTCATTACTACTTCGAAGTTTCTCACCTTTATTTCGTTACCTGAGCATTTCAAGTTCAAGAACTTCCTTCTCCATACTAGCACTAGCACGGCGCCAACCCTTCAGCGGTAAGCCATATTCAACGTTACAAACCCTATTTAATAAGTAAAGCCAGCTTTCCTCCATATTATGTTATGCATATTCGTGTAAATGCGTTTTGTATTATCTCGTAGATATTTAGTCTAAATCCGGACACCTAGACATTCCGGACTTTATGTGTAATGATTTAAAGATGAGTTTAGCTGCGACAGGTTCTTGATTAGTGAGTTGGTATGGGACGAAGTGTTATAAGCTATTTTTATATATATTTCTATTTTAAAATCAAGAGTTGCCACAAATACAATGTGTATGACGTATGTATTAACAAATTTATTGGCAATAATTATTTCTTTAATTAGAATAATGAATTCTTTAATTACTAGAAGCTCGTCCCAGCTTCGCATGGGAACACATCAAAATCCTCTTCGTTAGACATATAAGGCATACAGCGATATAACAACTTTGTTTTATACTATGGAGTGATACTATTTAATCATCATTTTTTACAATTTTGTTTTAAGTTCTATATTGGTGGTAATTTTGGTGAGCACTAACTTAACCTATTATGGGTGTATGCCATATTTTTCCAATGAAACAAAAGCAAAAGATACCTACCAAACATTTTAGAAATGTTATATTTGTCCGGACATATTATCTTGGAACGTTTTTTTAGGTAATAGATTTGACATGTGTAGAAATTGTCGCGTAGAAGCTCATTCGACAATGTTAAGCATGTCTTTCTATTTCTTTCGTTGAATAAAGACAGCTATAATTTGTAATTAATAATAAAACCAGAATTTCCACCAAAATCATCAACTAGTATACATGAACAGTAGTTACTCTATTTTTTTAGTACTAGCCTGTGTCAGCGATATTTGTCTGTACGATAGGTATATTGTCAAAGATTTCTCTTCTCTTACTGTCTTTGATGATATTGCAGATTTGGACTCAAAGCTCATCCGTAACACAGTGCTAATTTATGTCAATATCTAGTAATTTCTTTTTCTAATAGTTTAGTATGAATTTTATTGCGCTTAGAAGCTTTTCAGCTATTTTTCTGTCGTTACTAATTTTGTTTCCCAAACTATTCTAATCTATGTTAACGTGCACAAAAGTTTTGCTAAATATTGTCTAAATCCGATCGCCCTAGATATGTATTTTTATTTTGAATGAATGAATGAATGAAGTTTGAAATAATTCTCATTTTTGACTTACTACACTTTGCCTCTCGCCGTAGTGTAATGTATGCACCGTTATTACGTAAGTTCATCTAAACGTGTGTTAATATAATCGTAACCTATATCGTTGGTTGTCTATATGTTTGCGTGTTTTTGTACATACTAGTAGTTGTTCGTGGCTTTGTTTGCGTTACTTTAATTTTACAAGACTAAATAATTTTCCCCGGTTTAGTTTTAGCCCTGATGATGCTGTTTTATCCTCTAGAGAGAGAGAGAGGATACAGGGTTATCCTCAGACAAGTACATAGACTTTTAAAAAACCCGTTCTCTTTGTTTTTGGCGAATTTGAATTTTGTCGCGCAATTTTGTAAAAAAAAAATATATACAATGTACATAATATAGTAATATTTCTTTTAAAAAAAAGCTCCGGACTCTAGAGGATAAGCGAAACTGGTAGGCTATTTGAACATAAAAATACAAGTGTTGCTTCATTTAAAAATAAAAACTTTTGGAAGTTTCACCAAGTTCCGACGATGGAAAATATCAAATAAATTTTACCCATGTTGTTCCGGGTCTCCTGTTTAGAATAGAGTATAGACCAACTGCGTTTCTGGCCAGGCGAAGAGGCGAGTAAAGGACAAATGGGTCGTTACCAACGAGTCTACTGGTGGTGGAGTGCCGAGCTGCAACTCGTCTCTTTAGGGATTCACCGACTGACGTATTCCTGCCGCCATAACGATAGTGTTATGTTCCGGTCCGGAGGATGGGGTAGCCGGTGAGCTTGCACAATCATTGGCCTAACACTTCGGTCAAAAGACAGTGACGCACCTACAATATCTATGGTTTCTATAGACCACGGCAATCTCTTTAAATGAGGAAAGCCTTGCGCTTCTTCACTGTCTCATCACATAAAATTAATAAAATAAAAAACTGTACTATTGGTCTTTTTAATGTCTAAACTTGTTTTAAAATAAATAAATAGATTAAATAAGAAAATGCATTGCTAGTTTTTTTAATGTCTATACTTGGTTTAACCTATTTAATAATATAACTGGTGTACAAATTTTTGTTTCTTACAATTATATTCATCTACTAATATTTTTCTTTGTTTTATTTATTTGTTCTTAAATTTTGTACATTACTAACCCTGATATGGACTATGTCTGAAATAAAAATATTTTTTTTTTATTTATTTTTATTTTTATATAAAAACGCGACTTTTGATACAAGTTGTCATCTCTCATTATAGACCTAGGGATAGATATTTTCAAAAAAGGAAGCTATGTTTGAACACGCATTAACTGCATTTGTATCAAATTTCATCAAAATCGATCTAGCAGTTAGCCGTGTAATCGTAACCGACATACTTTCGTAGTCATAGTATTAGTATGGAAGTAAGGATTTAAAATTACTATATTATAGTGCACTATACTTGTGTTTCAGTGACTAAGTGTCAATGAACTTTAGTGTGTGTATTTTTTCTGGGTGCACATGAAACTGTTTCAGATCTGCTAAGATAATAAACAGTATGTAAATATACTCCCATAACAACATTTAACTTCGTTATGAAGTCCGAGCCATTCATACTTCACATTATACTGTCCAACAAAAACGTTACGAATATAATCAGTTTATATGCTGAAAAGGAATTTTTAATTTGGCCGTGTTAAATTATGCGTGTGCATACGCTGTGTTACAGAGTAAAAAATAAAAAACAAGGGAAATATGCGCTCGTGCCCCGCCATAATAGAATGGAGAGCTCTCGTTCGAATTTTGAATGAATACAATATGGCTGCCCTTGCGGTTTAGGGATGAGACGGTTTTTATCGATTTTTATTCATTTCAATTTAGGTACCTATTATAAAAAAAAACTCTAGCCATAACTTTGAAATTTTCCTATTGTTCTGGTTGTGTGCTTAACTGACGATGGTAGGCGTCACGAAGTTTCACTGGTTCTTTATTTCGAACTAACGGATTAATCACGCAAATAGTAAGTCTCTTATGAAAGCAGCTTTCTCAGTAATTGGGCTATTAAAAGCAAAATCTATACTAAATAATATATACTCAATATATTATAAGCTAGAGTTTGTTTGTTTACTTGCTTGAACGCGTTAATTTCAGGAACTACTGGTCCGATTTGAAAAATTCTTTCTGTGTTAGATAGTCCATTTATCGAGGAAGACATCATGCTAAAATCAATAAGAGCGAATCACCAATGAAGTATTCCACGCGGACGAAGTCGCGGGCGGATCCTAGTAATTTAATAAATTCTATTGTTAGTCCCGGAATGACATTGTCTACCCACCCATATATGACACCATAACTCAACTTGAATAATAATTTGCTTGGATGCATAAAAAGATATACTAACCGCGTGAGGAACTAGTAATGTACCTATATATAATTGGCAAATGTATTTTTGACTAGGGGGGCCCAGGCTCGTTGAAAAGTATTGATAAATCTATGATATGATAAATAAGTATTGATTTACCAGTTCCTAAGAGACCCGCATCTATATATTTGTGAATAACCCCGTGACTCTGTAATAGGACAACCCAACCCCAAGTGATGCCACTATTACCATAAATGACATTGATAGAAAAAAGCGTTATTACGCGTAAATCCATGTGTTATTTCATAAGTTTTTAATTTTTATTATTAAGTTTACAATCGCAAAATTAATTAAGTTTGCAATTTCCCGCTAAAACAATTTATATAGAAAGCTAAGTGTGTTGCTCCTAGGAAATCTTTATGCTAGTTTACCTTTTATGTCTATCTATGGATATAACATTAATATTATATAACCAGTTCAAGAGTTATACAATGTGATCACGTGCCCGATTGAAAGATTTTGTGTTTATATAAAAATGAAATTCAATCTAAAAGTAAAAGTATCTCCGCCGAAACTTCTATTCATTGGAAATTAGAAATTATTCAAGCGCATATTTTAACGTTTAAAAATGACACCATCTGTAGAAAGTGAAATGTCATGATTTTTATGACTTGGTACTATGTTAAACTAGAATATTGAGGTGTGCAAATATTTTACGATGATAAGATATTTTTCTTACCTAAAATTTGAAAAACTTAATTTTCTAATATTCGCTGATGATAGAAAAACAAGCTATTGACGTTCAGTAGATTCCCAGCTATTGAAATTAAATTTTATAATTCTGATCCCTTTATTCGCAGAATACTTTAGTAAAATCCTTTCATTTGACTTTTCCTATTGTGTAACAGTGACAGCAATAACATTTTGACTAAACTAGATATGTCTTAATATTTTTATTATTAAGGGTTAGAAGTAATTTGAAAAATACACTTGTAATTTTATTAACACTTTAGATTTATGTGGTAACTAGCTGCGCCCCGCGGTTTCACCCGCGTAAGTCCTAATCCCGCGGGAACTCCGGGATAAAAAGTAGCATATATGTTATTCTGGGTCTTCAGCTACCTACATACCAAATTTCATCGTAATCGGCTTTATAGTTTTTGCGTGAAAGAGTAACAAACATCCATACATCCATACATACAAACTTTCGCATTTATAATATTAATAGGATTTTTATAATATTATCACCTTGTGTGCAAATTTTTAATAGATATTTTTTAAAAATGATTATTTAATTACTTTTTTTTACATACGTTACAAGAGTAACTAATAATACAATCAATTTTAAAATGTAAATAAATATATAACCGTATCTACCGTAAACTACTACTGCTTCCAAACCTAGCCAGTCCGTAGAAGAAATAGGAAATACTTCCGCAATCAAGATTTCTGTAATTAAATTAATCATTATAACAAATATTTTACTATTTATTCTTGTCAAGAAGAAAATCATTCTAAGATGTTCATATTTAATAACATATATAGATAAACCATGCCGATTTTGTGGTTTGGTACGGCAAAAAATAATAATTCAACGCGGGCGTATTAAATATATCTATATACTGGTCGATTTCGGAGACTCTTGACGACTCTCTCGCATAAAACGCCATTAGATTATTACATAGATTTAGATTAGATTTTTACATTAGATAGATTTGATCCAGGACCGTCAAACTAGTTCTCTCCATCCGCATTCGCATTGAATATTTGTATTGTCAATCTTGCACCTGCCATTCTTTTCACGCGACCGAAACAACGGAGTATGTCCTTTCTCATTTTACTCTTTCTCGGACCTTTCTGTTACGAATGCGGTCAGCGATATTCATGCTTCTTCTAACATCTCCAACGTGGGGATAACGAGGCGAGTCTAGCACTCTGACTCAAATATATCCTACTTTTATCGACATCTGCCCATCCCTAACGATATCGAAGTATTGTTCAAACTCCTTTCCATTGTTCTAAGCTTTATTAGGTTCGAACAACTCCATTTCATTTTTCCTATATCAGTTTTATGGCGTCTGCCCGAAACAGCTAAATTGTGACTAGTGTATAAAAATATGAATAGGTACTTCACAGAAAATACGCTAAATTATCCTTCTCCATTTCCCCCTACTCGGGTCTTATGTACCCATAGTATAGGTATTACTTTTTTATGTCGATTTCGGCACAAAGTATTTTCTATGTAGCCGCAAACTTTGCTTGGCCTGCGATCATAACGAACAGTCATAATTTTTTACACGCTTTTTATTAGCTTCACCTGTATGTTTGTTTGTAAACAACATCTTTGGGCGCGATTTTGCCCCACTTTAAACGGCCAGATTTCGTTCAAACTTTGTAGATTTATTGAGGACCGATGACAATATACTAATTTGATAAAATTATTCTATTTTTCAGTTTGCAAAATATGATTTTTGTTAATTTATATAATTTTCATCTATATAGTCGATAAGGAAAGAAAATTAATTAAAATTTTCTATAATTTTTCTCTACACTACTAAGGCAGGACTCGATGTTAATTTTTATTTCAAATAATTATCTTTAGCCGTTTTCTCTAATATTCACAAATTTTTGTATACTAAAGAGAATTTTAATTCTACAAAACAAATAATATTTTGCCGTGTCTACGTTCGTCCGTTGCTCATATTTATGTAGGGGAGTAGACTATTGGTGCTCAGTAACCGAAAACGTGTATGAGATATATAAAGAATATATAAATAATTTGTAATGTCGTAAGACAGGTAAAATTTTATGAAAACGTAAAAATTAAAAAAAATGAAACCTCGTTATGTAACAAGCCTGATGATAGATAAAGATATTTTTGAAAGAAAGAAAAAGGTTCTCAGTAACCAGTCCATTGCTCGTGGAAACATCATGGAAAGAAAAACAAACAAAAATATAATAAAACACAGAGAAAAAGGACATTAGAGAAAAGAAGACAACAGTCAATAAAATGAACGTCAAAACTTTCAAGCGAGGAATTAGAAGCGAGAAAGAAGAAAAGAGCGCTTTATATGAGAAATTACAGAGCCAAACAGTCAGAGGAAGCCAGAGCAGCTCGTTTGCAGCAAGTGCGTGATTCCACGGCTGAGATCCGATCCTCTGAATCAGACCAAGTCAGAGCAGCTCTTTTAACGCAAGTGCATGATTCCATGGCTGAGATCCGAGCCTCAAAATCAGACCAAGCTAGACAGGTCCGCTTGCAGAAAATGCGTGATTCTATTGCTGAGATCCGAGCCTCTGAATCAGACCAAGTCAGAGCAGCTCGTTTACAGCAAGTGCATGATTCCATGACTGAGATCCGAGCCTCAGAATCAGACCAAGCTAGAGAGGTCCGCTTGCAGAAAAAGCGTGATTCTATTGCTGAGATCCGAGCCTCTGAATCAGACCAAGTCAGAGCAGCTCGTTTACAGCGAGTGCATGATTCCATGGCTGAGATCCGAGCCTCAGAATCAGACCAAGCTAGAGAGAATTAATAATAGTGTGATAAAAAAATGTTTTATTTAAAAAAAGCGTGGGGTGCTTTTTAAGATATTATTGAAACGATGATCACTCTACTCATATCTGTCAATAAAATATTTATAACTATTAACACCATGCACCCCACGCTTTTATTAAAATAAAATATGTTTTTTTTTATTCACACTATTATTAATATATATGTATATTCATTGAAATTTTTAACCCTATTTCATATTATTTTTCTTGCTATTTTTTAGTTCGGTTCTCTATAAAAAGCGTGTTTTTCAGTTTTTTTTTAACTATTATTTATTTTTATTATTTACTTATTAGTTAATTTGCCCCTTTCTGGGGTCGGCTAAGGCGACTTTTGTGCTGCCATGTCTTCCGTATTAATTTAGTCTTATTTTGTTAACAGTCATAAGTCACTATACACAAAGTCATGTGAATAGTGACTCCAGTTTTTTTTTTACTTTTAATAATAGCCTTTTAGTAATAACCGATAACCAGATTATCGGCGTGGACTTTAGGTTTTTCCATTCAATTTTAATTACATTAGGTAAACCTTATAGGTACATGTATGTAAATACATATATTTTGAATTTAATCTAACATTAAGCCACCATTTTGTATGAAAAATACTGACTCAATGACTGCTTAAAGGTGATTGACGTCTCTAAGTGCAGCCGTTAGTCGTATTTGGTTGACCCTTCATACTGTCTTATATACTTGTAATAATTTGATTCGATTTTCATTATTAGAATTTTTAATATCCATATGATTTTAAACTTATATCGTCGCGTATTTATAAAAATAGTGAACGGAAATGACAGTGACAAAGATGTTACATAAAGACAGGCTCATCTGTCAGTAGATCCTCCTGTCAAAAGTTATAGCTCCCTGCCACAGTTCCGTCCTGAGAGTATGTAATATGTTCTATGGTCCCGTTGTGACCATGGCCTACGTAAATAAAATAAAAATAAAATAAATCGTGAGTATCCCGTATAAATAATCAAAAATGTTTTTAATATTCAGTTCTGTGTTCTGCAACTGTAAGACGCGCATTACAAGGTAGATGTTCACATGTCACAGTGTCATCACAGTCACTGAATTATGTTTAAATGGTGGTTAACAAATGTAATGATATCGGCTTCATGCAAGCATCAGTCACGGCTTTATAGTTTATCAATCAGTGAATTTAATGACTGGTTACACAGGTACCAAATCTAACTTGTAGTTGAAGGCTAAATGTTGGAGTTTTGTAATATTTTTATAATAACTCTGAGGATGCTATAAGAAGCCGACAGTATTTTTTTAAATAAATTAGGTGCGTGTGGGACCTCCAAAATCGTAAAGCGATTCACACAATACCTATTTTAGTTACCAAATTTTTAACAGTGTAGTTATAATAGTTTGAGAATAAAATTGCAGTGACTCCGAATTTGCCATCCGGCTACAGAACCTTAAAAAAATGGTGTTTAAATCCGCATGGTAAAAAATATCAATGCATTGTATACCCAGAAG
The DNA here is from genome assembly GCA_002245505.1 of Calephelis nemesis. NCBI lineage: Eukaryota > Metazoa > Arthropoda > Insecta > Lepidoptera > Riodinidae > Calephelis > Calephelis nemesis. The sequence continues at coordinate 103,644 of NJDD01003140.1, forward strand.
TCGTTAAAATAGCATTCTTTAAAAGGCTTCGAATCCCCTTCAAACGCTGACCAATCGCCATAATTTGCGGGTAGTTTTCCAAGGTCATTAAAATTTCATAGTAGGGGGCTTCCCCTAAATGATTAGTTCCATTAATATTGTGTGAATATTATATGAGTGATTGGCGAAATGGATAATTTTTGAAGTTTATAATATGTGTATTTCAATTTTACAAAATCAATACGAAATGAGTAGTATTTTGTAGAGCATGGTTTGTTAAATAACCAGGCGGGATTTTTTAAACATACGCGTCTTTTAAAGTCAAGAAAGATGTTAATGTATTGTCGATTGGAAGCTAAGTTCTTAAGTTTCTTGCAATCGGAATGCTAGTGTTGCAAGTACTGAATGACGTTATGACGACAGGAAAAAATGTTTTGGTGGTTAAACTGGTCATCATATTAAAAAAAATACAATGTAACTCCAAATCGCAATAACCCGAAAATTGCAAAAACCTTTTTTTATGTAAGAAAGAAAGAAAAGAAAGAAAATTAT